>MU182632.1:129694-148422 GCA_016904865.1 Pissodes strobi | reverse complement strand
AGACGAAAACATAAACCATGTCGTGACGTGGCCTTGAAAAATCACTCTCATGAAACTAAAGAAGTAAAAGTGAGGTTCCGAAGTATTATATTATTATATATTTTTAAATAAATTTAGGTAATTCCACTATTATTCCTTCCCTATCTTTGAAACGGCCAAAGCTACAAAGTTCATTAAACTAGAAAAAAGTTGCCATTATTGATGACTTTTCAAGATCGATTTGCAGTGTTGTTAAATTCTAAAAATGACACCCTATATAGCAATTTTTTTTCAATTTCCTCCTATACAAATATTTTTACAACTTTGCTCAGTTTCACTTGATTTTTTACCCGGCCGGCACTCAATAGGTCTTCCGGTACAAGTCCATACAATCTCCTGAATACATCTCTGGTACACGCCTGGCTAGAGGAAGCCACTCGAATCGATCGAACACTTACGCAGCGCAACGCTCATCTCCAGTTATCACGTGATATAAAAGAAAGTGGCTGAATTACATCAAAAGATTTACCGCTGAGTGAACTTACTAGTTTGTTTATTCTATGGCCATAGGATCTTCCTTTAGTGTGTGTGCCATTGTCATAAAAAAATCTCGGCTGTAAAAAGTTTTTAGATTTTTTTGCCTGATATCTCATTCAAAACAGTTGAAGATGGGAAAATCGGCCATGGTCGAAAATTTGGATCTTTTCCATGAAATAAGCAGTGCTTTCTGCCGATTTTGTGGCAGATTTTGAGGTAAAATTTTACTTTAAATATCTAAGATGTGGCAAAATATTTGTATTTCATAATATTAATTCACACTCTTGAAGTCTGCATTGCTGTGTTGTGGTCTTAAGTACAAATCGTTTTTTTTTTTTCGGAAAAGCGCTCGGATTTTAGTCTCTTATCGTGGATTTTTTGTACACGAAAACCCTATATAGTTTGGTTCACAAAGAAGATATGATGATCTAGTGAATTACTAATGCAATTTTAAATATAATAATAAATAACTTCCTAATAACTCAAGTGCATTAATTAAAATGATACATTAATAAAGATATAAAAGAAACTTATGCTTTTTCTTGTTTCGGGATGGTTCAGTGGTTTCCCAGTCTTCCTAAACCTCTTTGCAAACTTCCGTCCATGCGATGTCTTTCAGATCGCGATTGTGATACTCTTCGTTTATCTCCAGAAGCAGGGGTATTTTTCAATCGCAACGATAATATTTTCCGTATCACGCATGATTTTGAATTACTTTGTTAAGATCTCCAATTATTGTTAACCTCAACGCAGAATATACAAGATGTCATTCTATATGAAAAACTCGCGCCAAAACCACAGTTTATACCGTCACCATGGTATAAACTATGCCAAAACCTAGTGAACCAGTCGGACGTTTGCTGCACGTGATAACAAAAGCATTCATAGCGCGCCTTCCGATAGTTTGTTTCGATTATTTTCCTAACCCGCCAACCTGAAGCAGTCTCGATGAATTTGGATCGTATGTTCGGATCGCTTCCAAATCGTTCGTGTGCGCTGTATACACATATACAATGATAAAATAGTCCTTCCGGTCGTCCGGTTAGGTTACCGTGTCAGGGAACCTGATGGAGTTCCCGTACGTGTGCGGCCGGCCTAAGTCTTTGACCAATAGATGTTTATTGTTTTATCGAAGTGTCTTCTTTATTACCTCTCCTCACCTGATATAGATCGATCCATAATCTGAACTATATAACCTGCATGCTACCCAGGCATGGCGTCACGGATATCTAGTAGTGACAATATATATCATTATCGTACATATAGTCCTGAATTCATCACTTCTGCTCAGTTTTGTGTTTCGTAATTCTAAGAACGACCTAAAATGACGAATATATGATACATTTCTTGTAATTTATGTACAAGAATTAAAATAACTTACTTGCCTTTATATATATACAAACAATGACTATCTTATGCGTTTTCTAGAAAATAATTCATATAATTAGCAGTTCAAGCTTTTTACTTCATGTTTCTTACACTGTCAAATTTCACTTTAATTAGGAATAATAGTTTAGGAAAAGTTACAATTTTGATACCGTTATAGAACTACCTAATGGGAAGGAAGAAGGTTCGATCATATTTGCTAATTCTTGAAAGTATGCCAACATTTCATTCTCCAAAAACAGTCTAGTGTTTTCTTAGTCTCCAATCTATATATTCTGAGAAGCAATTTCATATCTTTCTCGAGGTATCATTGTCAGCAAGTTGCGTATAGCTGCTTCTGCTATTTGTAGCTATATACATTTTATTCGGATGTCTTAAAGTTACATTTTCACTATCGCTTGACATTTTATTCAGAACTATTTTGTAAAATCGGGCTGTAATTTCCCATTCAACAGATATTATAGGAGCATTTATTTTTTTACTGTTACGTCAGCGATAACAGCGGAGTATAATTTATCTGTGTCTCGCGCATTTTGTTAACAGAGTAAGTTTGTATTCAAAATATGAAAAATTTAACTTATACATGTAGATGATAGCGGACGTAAGTAAAATATCTTTTTCTACTTCTATACTTTAATTGATTTATCAGATGTTTACAGTATCGTAATGAAGAGCATTACGATACTGATGATTCATTACAAAACGAGGTTTTAACCAATTAAAATTTAACATCCCAGAGATATTCGGTCAATGTCAAAGACAGCAATGATCGTGACAGTTTTAAGATTTATAATTTTTACAATTCATAGACAATTTACTTAGTAAATTTTATACATTAAAGATTATCCTTCATAAATAGTGTATGCAACTCACATTTAATGGCTCTTAAGGTCCTCGTTAGGACACTCGCCTACGGCTCGTGTCGTAACTCTAATGCTCGTGTCTTAATTGCCATCATTACATGCTCATTGCGTAATATATTCTTATCAAGGTATCGTTCTCGTTTATTCTCTTAATATTTAGCTGTAACGTAGTTGTAGTATAATTTAGTTAGTCTATACTTGTACCTGTCAGCTCTAACCCCAACGCTTATCAGATGTTAAATAAAAAATAAAAAAATATTTTTAGCATATCTTAGATTAAATGAATTAAATTATAAGGTGGAATAATATGTAAACCACAGTTCCTTTAAATTCATTTTATGTAAATTACTGTTCGACATGGCTCTTAGAACTATTTAAAAACGCATTTATATACTAAATATATATTAATTATAATTCTGTTTAAAAAATGTAGAATATTGTATGGTAGATTCCAAGTAAATCCTAAATTTTGTTGTAAATATTGTATATAGTTAGCGTAATATTATGACGCCCTGCTCAAAGAGAGCAGTTAAAGCATGGTTTTTGTAAAGTTTTCCATGTATATCTCTACTTTAACAACGCACCAAGCACAAATAACGATAAAACAACTTCCTTATGCAATAGAACAAATATAGCGTCTTTGAAGGGTTAGACCATGGAAAGATCAGATACAAGTAGTATCACATTCCTAAGTTAAATAGTAAGGTTACCAACAGCCCCTAAGGGTGCCACCAACTGCAAGGCAAAACAGCAGAATGTTAGTTAGGGCGGGCTACAGTCTAGACTTAGAAATGTTAATGTATTACAGTTTAATTATGAATAAAATTATGTATGCTAAAATACTTTTACACAATTTGAATGGAAACCATAGATGACCGATTCAGTTCAAATTAACACAGTCGGCAAACAGTCCATGCACATGCATGTGTCAATCGATATTTAGGGTGTGCTTAGGTGCGGCACCCCAGATGTGTGAGCAATTTTCCAAGTATGGTCTTATTTGCGCTTTGTAGAACAAGAGCAGCTGCTGCGGCCTAGACAGATTTTGTGATGTTATCAACGTGGTCAGGCCAGGACATAATGCTATTGACCAAGGCACTCAGTAATCTGATTGACGAGAGGATGAACGAATGGTCGATTCTGTCATAATGATATCAGGGCCCGCCATATTGGCTTTCCTGGTGAACGCGACTGCTTGAGTTTTTGCTGCATTGAACTGGAATAAATTTCAGTCGCCCCAGGTTTGAACCTTCTCTAGATCTTGATTAATTGTTGTAATCTGCTCCTGTCTGGAGTGATAAGTTTCAGTCGCCGGTAAAGGTTTTTCTGATCTAAATTGGGAGACATGGGTACTGTCATCTGTAAAGCTGTAAACAGGATTATTGGTTTCGGTCTCCAGGTCATTAATATAGATGAGGAATAGAGTTGGTGAAAGCATTGCGCCCAGAGGCACTCCGGCATTAACGGCGAATATCTCTGAGATGTGTCCATCAGCTGCAACGTGCAGAGATCGGTTCTTAATAAAACTGGCAACCCAGTTGCAGAGAGACGCTGGCAGTCCGAAGGACGGCAGTTTGTTGAGCAATCCGTCATGCCAAACTCTGTCAAGTACCTGCCTTCGATATATAACTACAACGCGATCGATCGAGATTTTTCATAGTTTTCAATTGCCCTACTCCATATATGAGTGACATAGGCCAATATGTCCCCAGTCGACTTCTGTTTGCGGAATGGTTATCGTTAATTATTCTGTTAGTCTCGAGGTACTTGAGTAGTTGCTGGTTGACTACACGTTCCATGGCTTTGAAGATTAATGGAAGCAAGGCAAATGGGCGATAGTTTGAGGGCGTGGTTTACTTGCCTTTTTTTGAACAGATTGTACTCGAGCGACTTTCCAAGAATAATTAGCAATTAGTTAGTATAAAATACAGTTAGGTATATTGTAAGTTTAGTTGCAATCATCTCCTGATAGATTGTAGGTAAAACTCAGTTGAAGTTCATTTTGCCAAAGGTACCAAACTGCAACTTAGCAGATACATACTAAAATCAATAAAATTGTGGCAGATATTTTGGGTACTTAGAGTTATAACATTAGAGATATTTGAATAAATTCTGGAACATTGATAATTAGTTTCATAATTTTTCTTTGAGTTTTTTTTATGGCAGTGGCGCAAACAGATGTCTTGGGAGTGAGTTCCACTGTGATGCAGTGCGTCAGACAAAAGAATCCTTGTAAAGCGATGTTCTAAGTGTTTCCAGTTGTACGCCGAACTCGTGTGCTCTTGCAGTCTGTCGTGACTATATGAAAGGCGTTGCCAGGGGTGGAATGAGGCGGGTCAAATCCTGGGAACATCTGCCGTGAAATTATCTGTAAAACAGGGACATCTCGGCCACATATCTACGGTGTTTCAGACTATCCAGATTCCGGGTTAACTCCGGATCGCCGATGAGATGCACAGCTCTCTTCTGAATGGAATCCAGCAGCTTTAGGGTGTGCTTTGGTGCGGCACCTCAGATGTGTGAGCAATATTCTAAGCACGGTCTTATTTGCGCTTTGTAGATCAAGAGCAACTGCGGCGGTGTATACACCTTTTTGTTGCGAAATAGCGCACTAAGCTTCTGGGAGGTTGATTTTGCGACGTTAGCAAAGTGGTTATGCCAGGACATATTGACTGATTGACGAGGATGAAGAAATGGTGGATCCTACCATAATAATGTCAAGGCCCGCCGTATTGGCCCTCTTGGTAAAAGTGGCTGTTTGAGTTTTTGATGCATTGAACTGGACGGATATCTGTCGACCCAAGTTTGAACTTTCTGCAGGTCTTGATTAATTGCTGTACTCTGCTCCTGTCTGCGGTGATAAGTCTCAGTCGCTGGTAAAGGTTTTTCTAATCTAAATTGGGAGACAGGGGTACTGTCATTTGCAAAAGTGTAAACAGTATTATTCGTTTCGATCAGCAGGTCATTAATATAGATGAGGAACAGAGTTGGGGAAAGTACGGCGCCCTGAGGCACTCCCGCGTTAATGGTGAATGTGTCTGAGATGTGTCCATCAACTGCAACGTGCAGAGATCGGTTCTTTAGGAAATTGGCAAGCCAGCTGCAGAGGGAGGCTGGCAGTTCGAAGGACGGCAGTTTATTGAGCAATACCTATATCAGTTCTCCGTAATATATCTTACTGCTAATAGGTGAAACACAATCACGCTATCCCATTAATATTGATCACCCGTCGTTAATAAAATCGTTTTATATCTGCCTCATATATGCTTTTCTACGTTCGTGAATTTTGTTTAAAAGTTCACAGAAGAAATATCTCAATTTAAACCACCTTTTTGAAAAGCAAATTTTTTCTTCCCGATTTGAAGTCCACTTTAGCAGTGTTTAATGATCTGAATAAATTGGCACATACGTTGCTAGATTTTCCTTCTTTGCTCTTTTGTGTGCGGTTTTTCTATGGCAAAATCCATTTTATGCAGACCGTAAACGGATCTGAAATCAAATTGGGTCGTTTGAAAACCGAGTTTTATTTATTTGCAAGGTAATGGTCATTTGTATATGGTTAGATGATGAAAGCTTTGTCTAAGGCGTCTGATTAACAAAGTGTAGTTAAGTAAACTTGTGGTTAATTATTATAAGATGACATTTGAAAACGCGTTCACAATATATATTATATTTATTCATTGGTATAATGTGAAGTTATTAGTACTTTATTTAAGATGAAAGATATCCTATATACGTTTATTTCACTAATTAAAACTAACCAGTCATAAACCTAGAGACATATTGTTGAAAAAAATTATTACTGATTTAACGTTTCTGTTATTACAGCTTAAATTTTTTGGTATATAGACCCCTAAATATATTTCACCTGAAATTTGATGAAAGTGGCACTTAGACCATTTTAAATTTCCACTTTTTAATTATGCATAGCTTTGATTCTGCTGTGTATGTTGCTGTGCACTTAACGAGTGGCCCTCCAGGTAATTTAAAACCGGAATCTATCAAATTTGAAGACAAATTATCCATATAAAATAAATATTTTTTATGGACACTGGTAAATTCGGGTCTGGAAACTTCTCAAAATGCACTACAACACATTGTTAACAGCAATACCGAAACAGATATTTTGCGCTCGACGCGCGTTTTGCTAACCATGTTAAAGACTAAAACCGTTTCAATCATCTCCTGGTGATGTTGGCAGGGTTAGCATCGAGTGCAAACATTTCGTTCTAATATTGTGGATAAAACTGTGTAAAAGTTATAAAGAGTGGGTGAAAAAATATATTTATTTAAGTAGGGATTTATCACCTGTCATAAATTAACAGTCATGCCATGCTCATGATATTTGTTTGATGCGCTAGACATGGAGTGAGTAAAATGGCTCACTTTGATAATTACATACAAATACTACACGTTTTACACATTAATGTTTTCCACCGAAACCACACTATCGATTTTCCTCCTGATAAGTGATTTAGCTCAAGTGGATAATTCCTGGCAGATAAGATCAGGAGCCTATCAGGTTTGAACTGATCACTGAACAGCCTTGAACTGGCCCTCCACTTTGAACCGATCCAGAACCGCTTTGAGCCAGCCTTGAACCGCTTCAAACCGGTCCTGAACAGCTTTGAACTGGTCCTGAACTACATATTACCTAAGTGAACGAATCCTGTCAGGTTTGAACCAGAATTCGGAAAGTCTAAAATTTAAAATGATCATGATGTTGAATCCTAATAAATAGCCTATCAGCTTTGAACTAATCTGAAACAGGATTTGCTATTGTTAATTTCAGATATTTGGTGACATAATTTAAAGGAGTCAAATTTTTTCATGAGCTTACTGACTTTAGATTAAACAAAATTTTAATCCGGAAAGTTGTCATATTAGCCGAAGCTTGGGCTAGGTCCATGAATATGTGTTACATTAGCTGAAATCAAAGTTAATTACTTTAGTATTTTAGATTATTAATATTTTT
This sequence comes from Pissodes strobi, assembly GCA_016904865.1. NCBI lineage: Eukaryota > Metazoa > Arthropoda > Insecta > Coleoptera > Curculionidae > Pissodes > Pissodes strobi. The sequence goes on along the minus strand of MU182632.1, from coordinate 140,682 downwards.
CAGAAACCTTGATCCAATCCCTGAAGATGACTAGTATGGTCTAAAATCTAGTCTAAATACATGGAAGATGTCCATAACCATTAGAAACTTGCAGCTGACCTGAATCAGACGAACCCTTGTCTAGCTTCCTGAAGGCGATCAATATTGGCCAAAACTTGGTCTCATTCTTTGAAGATGTCTTACATTAGCCGAAACTTGCCCTAAATATTCTGAAGATGGCACTCTTTAATCTAAACCAAGTTTAAATATTTGAAGATAATCAGCATTAACGAAACTTGATCTAGATCTTAAAGATGTTGAGACTTAGTCGTATAAATATCTGAGGATCGGTATTGGTCGAAACATGGTCAAATTCTGTTAAAGTTATCAGCGTTAGCTAGTCAAAACATTATATCGAAATCATGTGGTTCAAACTTGGGCAATAGCTGATACGTGGTAAAAATTATGAAGATATTGAGAATTAGTCAAAACCGTATTTAAATCCTTAAAACTGATCTGTTTCTTCTAGGCTTTTTTCTCTCTCTTATGAAAAAGGGATTTACCTATCTTCTTGGAATGTCGCTCATCTCAGACATATTCACCATTAACGCGGGCGTGCCTCGGGGCGCAATACTTTCACCAACTCTGTTTCTAATCTATATTAATCACCTGCTGACCGAAACGTATAATCCTGTTTACAGTTTTGCAGATGACAGTACCCTTGTCTCCCAATTTATATCAGAAAATCCTTTACCAGCAACTGAGACTTATCACCGCAGACAGGAGCAGATTACAGCAATTAATCAAGACCTGGAGAAAACTCAAACTTGAGGCGACAGAAATTTGGTCCAGTTCAATGCAGCAAAGGCCCAAGCAGCCACGCTTACAAAGAGGGCCAATACGCATTATTGTGGCAGGATCGACTATTCTTTCATCCTCGTCAATCGGACTGCTGGGTGTCTCGGTCAACAGCAATATGTCCTGGCATGACAACGTTGCTAACATCGCAAAATCAGCCTCCCTGAAGCTTGGTGCCCTATTTCGCAACAAAAAACTGTATACACCGCAGCAGTTGCTCTTGCTCTACAAAGCGCAAATAATTCCGTGCTTAGAATATTGCTCAGACATCTGGGGTGCCGCACCGAAGCACACCCTAAAGCTGCTAGATTCCATCCAGAAGAGAGCTGTGCGTCTTGTCGATGACCCGGAGTTGACCCGGAATCTGGATAGACTGGAACACCGCAGACATGTGGCTGGGATGTTCCTGTTTTACAGATACTTTCACAGTAGATTATGTTCCCAGGATTTGGCCCGCCGTGTAGATGTTGAAAATTGCTAAGCACACTAACGAATGTCTTCTGTTATGAGTTTGAGAAAAGTGCGTACTGGCTACAATTCCCGCTGAATAGGACCGTAGACGGCGTTGATGTTCGTAATCAAAATGTTGGTAAAGTAAGCAAACTACGTATCGCATATGTAAATAGTTTGAAAATTTTTGACTTACTGATACCCCCGAAAAATGTATTCTCTACCCGGAGTCCCAACAAAACATCGTCCAATCTGGAGACTCCGCGTCAAAAATGCCTAGTTGGTAATCCTGCTGCAAATCTTACGGCAACGAACAGATTTGATGTCAATACAATTATGCCGCTGAAGGTAAATAGAACACATTATTCGCTGGCCAACATGAAGGATAGGGCATATTAATTAGGAGAAGTGGTTACAATTTCTCTAGAAAGTTGGTGTGGCTAGCCCCGAAACTATGCTTCGAAGCTATTCAATGTGTCACGAAAAAATTGAATGCGCGCTATTCGATAATATTGAGCGCATATCTTCAATTGATGTTATATTTTAACTGTTTTACGACGATTTGCGAACTGTATTTCGTGACGCCACGCCTTGGTTGGCGTGCAGGTTATGTAGCTCAGATTAAGGATCGATCTAACCGTTACGTATAAAAACAATAAAAATGTCTATTGGTCAAAGACTTAATAAATTTACACTGTACCCGATTACTTAGGTACGCATACCTTTCGGATGATGTATACTTTGAATTGTTTATAGGTCTTGGTCACTATTTCATAACAAAGTTTTTTTAAGAGTTGTATTACACTTTATTTATGGTCAGCTTTGGCTTAAGGTCACTCAGGGTTATACTACACTTTTAACTCTTTGATAGATTCTGCTTTGAAACTATCTTTATTAGAGCTGTGACAAATTTGTCCTAGGTCCGACTTTACTACTTTAATTTGAGTTCACGCACAGGTGTGCTGCGAAACTCGGGTTTTAGCTAGGAATTTAGGTTGCATATTAGTACCTTATGCGCATGTGTGCCAGCTTTGTTGAGTGAGAAACAGAGTCTGCCGAACTGATGGCTCCCATGAGTATTTACATAATAAAATTTGCTGATCTTTGTACGTTTAAGTTTCATACTCGTTTGTGATAATCGCTCGCGTTGATTAGAGTTGCCTTGAATATTTACATGATAATTTCCAAGTTCAAGTTTAAACGTAAGACAAGGTCATATTTACTTAGTAGTTTATTATGCATTTTAGTAGTTAACAGTACTCAAGGTGATGAATTTATTATCATATTTTTAATGTTCTAATCACAGGCTTTTCATCAGTCTAATCTGATAAAAATTGGAAACAAATCAACCAATTATTAGTAGGCAAATATACAAGGAGCAAGGGTATATTTATTTAGGTTTTAAAAATAAATATCAATACATTTGCGGTTTTTTGCCCAATTCCCTTTAATCTCCATTCTCCAGCGGACACGAATAAAAACGGTGGGCGTACATTAATTCCCTTTAATGAAATTTTAATGCTTCCGACATATAAATCGCCTTCTGTCCTACGCATCTCTGGAGCACACAATTTAGGCCTGGCCAAATTTTGTGCTCCAGCTGGGATTATGTTTATGGTCTTGGCAATAATTAGGTGTTGCCCATACATATTTCAGAAGATCTCGCATACTTAGTAAGCTTACGACTTTATTATTGCAGGTAAAGTGTAATTTTAGGCATATGGTGTTATTTTGTTATTTATTTTCTTTATGTCCTTATATATACAGAACTTTACTGTAAGGGACCCAGCAAATGTAATTATTAGCAGTATAAGCAGTGTTTTAAAATAATCACAATACTTAAGGAAAGTAATGATATTAAATTATAATTTATAGAAATTATGTGCCGAGTTATAAGTAACGTGTCGCGTCATTGTCATGGGTCAGGTTCAATTCTCACTCTAGAATTATTGCCTATAATTGACGAATGTATCCCGAAAATAAATTTCATTAAGAGCAACAAATTTCAGTTAAAAAATGCTGCTTCAGAATGGCTATTAAAATCTAGATTAAATCAGTTTTCATTATCTAGAGAAAATTGTTTCAATGTAGTAAAAGCTTAGAGGGGTAGCGTATATCCAATTTTATTAGATTCGGTCGATTATTGGATACTAATATTTTGAACTACATAAGTTCATTCTCTTAACTTAGACCTAAGCGATTTGCGTTTTCCTGATCTAGGTTATCAGAATCTATCAGCCCACTTTACATTCCAGCTTAACCGTTTCAACACTTTGTGTGACATTCGGTAATACCAAGAGTTAATATCAAAGCACGGATTGTGAAAAAAGTGATTATATGGCAAAAAAATTATGAAAATTTTTAGTTGAAATTCAAATACCAATTTTATTTAAACAATAAAAATTGGCACGAATTCGGAACAAGCTGCAAGTTTTTGCAGGGTTTTGCACTTACGCGATAAAAATTTTATCAATACAATAATGACTTGTTACAAGATGTACAAATATACAAATATATAATTATCCTAGCATATGCTTACAAGTAGCAAAATACTGATCGTTCACTTTACCAGCAATCATAGAGTGTGTTATGATTTTTGATATGTTCGAAATGCTACATGACGGTAAAAAAAGTTCTGAGTATCTGCTTTAAGTAGCTTCTTTCGCAACACGCGGAAGTATTGTAAAAACGGACCAGATTGTCATGTAGAACCCAAATATAGAACAAGTTCTAAAAGTTTAGTTTTTACACCTTTAAGTAACAGACTTGAAACCGGGACAGTTAACTATATCAATGAAATTTACATAATAATTTTCTTCTCCATGGGTAAGACGTAATACATGAAAAATACTACTTTTGAGAAATTATTAAGAAATTAATGATAAGGTTATTATAGGGCTATGGGTAAGCCACAAAACTTAAGTATGTTGATATCCTATTAAAGTATTCATTAGTGTAAGCACTTTAAGAGTATCAATGATTGACTTTTCTTTTTTTCGTCTTTGATGTTTGATTATTTTTGACTTATGTCATTTTGAATTTTGACTTAGATCTTTTTGCACAAATATTTAAATAGTAAGAATAGTTTTACTAACATAAAAAACATTAAATCTCAAATCAGGTATTAATGGCATTATCCCGAAACAGGCTATAGTCTACAACCTTACCAAACACAAAATTTTCATTTAATGAAAAAAAAAATACGTTTAAAAAACTCAAAAACAAAAAGTTTAACTATTGTGTAACGAAATGGATACTTATTTACTAATAGAGCAATAGAATGAAGTACAACAAAGAATAAACCACCTATTCAAAACCAAAAAAAGTGGTCTGATTTGTTCGAACTTGCATCTGGATATACATCAACTTCTGTTTGGTTGGTTTTGAGATCTATAAAAAGAAGAAGTACTGTGGAGCTACAATCTAACTTGGTGCTTTCAAACCGAAACCTGCAACTAATAGTCCGCCAGTTGTTATTTCCGGGAACTTTTCTTTTCACACGAGGCCTTTTGGGAAATTTTCTCTAGCATACATGGTTTTCCTTTCCAATCTGTCTGATTAGTTGGACCAATCATGTATGAGTGATGGACCATATTTCTTTTTTCTTTCCAATCAAAATATCATCTGTATCGCACTCCATGGTCGTATGCCCTGTAATCGGGAATATATGACCTATAGTCTCTAAGCGACTGAGACTCATCACCGCAGACAGGAGCAGATTACAGCAATTAATCAAGACCTGGAGAAAGTTCAAACTTGGGGCGACCGAAATTTGGTCTAGTTCAATGCAGCAAAGACCCAAGCAGCCACGTTTACCAAGAGGGCCAATACAGCGGGCCCTGACATCATTATGGCAGGGTCGACAATTCCTTCATCCTCGTCAATCGGACTGCTGGGTATCTCGGTCAACAGCAATATGGCCTGGCATGACCACGTTTCTAACATCGCAAAATCATCCTCCCAGAACCTTGGTGTGCTATTTCGCAACAAAAGATTCTATACACCGCAGCAGTTGCTCTTGCTCTACAAAGCGCAAATAAGACCGTGCTTAGAATATTGCTCACACATCTGAGGTGCCGCACCAAAGCATACCCTAAAGCTGCTGAATTCCATTCAGAAGAGAGCTGTGCGTCTCGTCGGCGACCCGGAGTTAACCCGGAATCTGGATAGTCTGGAACACAGCAGACATGTGGCCGAGATATCTCTGTTTTACAGATACTTTCACGGCAGATGTTCCCAGGATTTGGTCCGCCTCATCCCGCCCTGTCAGCTCCTGTCAGACAGTCGCGACAGACGGCAAGAGTGCACCAGTTCGTCGTACAACTGGAAACACCTAGAACATCGCTTTACAAGAACTCCTTTGTCTGGCGCACTGCATCACTGTGGAACTCACTCCCAGGACATCTGTTTCCCACTAATTACAACTTACAAATATTCAAGAGCCGTGTCAATCAACATCTTCGCACACACACCGCTCGTCGAGTGCCATAGGGTCTCCCTTTAGTGTGTGTGCCACTGCCATAAAAAAGCTATTAAAATCTTGTAAGCTTTTTGCTAATGGCTTTTCGAATGAGAATTATTCCAATGACAGTTCTATTTCTTCGAATGGACAGTTCTTCGAATAGAAAATTCTTCGAATCGAGTGTTTTTCGAATGTGTAATTCTTCGAATGGACCATTTTTCGAATCTTTAATTTAGTTTGGGTTATTTCATGTTACCGCTTTAGCAAAATTTCTGCAACGCCTCGGTGATATAGAAGGTAGCGTTCTTGCCTGTCATTCCGGCGCTGCGGGTTCGATTCCCGCCAGTCGTGACAGATGTTTTTTTGTTGTTTTTTATTAATTTACCTTTTTTTACTATTTTTTTGGTTAGTTTGGGGTAGTCCTAGGTTAGTTTTGGTTTGCACTTGGTTAGTTCTAGTTGATTGATTAATATTTAATATTTTCGAAAAACGGTCCTTTTAAATATTTGTCTTTTCGAAAAACTATCCATTCGAATAATTATCCATTCGAATAAATGTCCATTCGAAAAACTGTCCTTCGAAGAATTGTCTTTCCGAAAATTATCATTCGAAAAACAGTCCTAGATTCTTTGTTTCACCCTGTATAACGGCATCGGCACGCGATTTAGCTAGGCAACCCATTTGCGGCCTAACATATAATCTTTGTTAGGGGTATATAGTTCTAATACCGGATCTTGCTTTAATTATAAAATGCGAGTGAACTTTGCTGCTGGCGAACACTGCTGCTTATCGAAAGTGATCGTATTTCTTGTCGGGTCATCATGGGACACACACTTGTCATCCGACTTTGTTTTTTAAGCCAAATCTGCATCTTCATGATGTTTCAATAATTTTTCTTTTAACACCAAATTCGATTCGTCATTATGTGTCTTTGTTAAGTTGCTTAATTTCTATTTTTAAGGGATGGAATTCTCGTTCGTAAATGAATCTCGATACTTGATTATCAGGATAATTTTCTATATTCCGTGTAAAGATCACATAAAGTAACACAAGGTGGTAAATATCTGTTCTGTATGTGAAAATGATCATTTTCGATGTTTTTCGTTTATTAGGTGGAGATCATGGCCCCCTTCTGTCCAATGGCACTACACGAGACTCATTTACATGTTTCTTTGGCATCACCATTACAAGGAATCTTGCAGTCACATCAAAAGTGGCCATGAAACAAAGTTTACATACATATTTGGGCCGTTTATTTGGAAATTATACGATACTGTATATTGTCTGTTGTGTCGTCGAGTTGTGAGCATTGTGGTGTTCAGAGCACCTTCTTCTTAACTCCATTAAACCCGCCAAATGTGACACCATTCTATTATATTTACATATATTTCAATATTGCATAAATAGTGGAAGTCTGTCGTTTTCGGATAGTTTGTTCAATCATTTCAGGCCACATTTCTTTAATGGCCTTATTGTCCGCTTAGCCCTGTTTTACCTTTACATGTCCTATCCAGTACTTCTTTTCAGCTTTGGTTCTTTTCTCACTGCTCTAGTTTCTTCTTTTGATTGCCATTTTTTCTGTAATTTACTAAGGTTAGTTTTGTTTTCTGTTTCGTTCTCACTACCCTGCATTGCAGCTCCTATTATAGCTGTCTCCAATTCTGCAGATTTTCCAATTTTTTTCATATGCCCTCTGATTCATATTCTCCGCTTTATAAATCAAACGATGTTTTTTCGAAGTCGGGGCCCGCCTACAATTTGTTTACTTATACCAAAAACAAAAACTTTTAACAAAAGCCTCAGTTATACAAATAACAGATGAAGGCTTTTATTTATTCTTCCATGCAATTTTTGATATTGAAGAAAGTTGGGTGTATTTTACTCTTTCAGCAAGCAGCAGCACTTTTATTGCGTATAATATAATATTTTTTTAAGTTTTTCTCTTTTGAGAAAATTATTATGTGGAGCAAAAGCAAGCACTTCATTGATTGGTTGTGGTTGTCTGTCTAAATCTGCAGCCTAGCCAAACATGTATAACGAAATCCTTCTGGTCTTCAAACACTAGTAGTTAGAAAAATTGTACTTATTTACCTGAACCAATGCCTTCGCCACAGGAATTTAGAATATTTTCTGATGGAGATTTTTCTATTTTTGAAAATGTAGGTTGGTCTGAAATTTAAAGTATGTTATAAAAAATTCAATAGAAGTTTTTTTTATTGTTGTGGAGCATTTTAACAAAAACTTGGTATGCCAATATGGCTTTTGTTTGGTGATTTTATCAGTACATTTTGATGAATGTTGATATTTGATGCACTTAGATCAGAATCTATGGGATCTGAAATTAAAATAATAAGCATTTGAAAAATAGGTCGTAGAAATGTTAGGATACTTTTATTTGTTTTTCCGATTTCATAACTATTACAAAACCTCTTCTTAGATATTTTAACCCTAAAACAGCTTACCCAAAATTTAAATGAATATGCAAAAAATAAACATCAAAACCACAACTTACCTTCAATTGCAAGAGTTATTTGTTGCTTTTTCTCCACGAAACTCATAATTTTTTGATTCTACTGCTCATTTTTTTGCACTAAACAATGTCTATTTCATTACCAAAAAAATTGTCAAAGTTAAACGCGAATTTATAAATAAACGTGTGTTCCAAAACGCTCAACTACAGAATGTACTGCTATAGAGTGAAAAAATCGCTTTCAGGGGCTGTGATATCGTTTGAGAAGGAAATCTAAAATCAGTGTAATCCCACTAATAGACCTCAATCACAAGGAAATTTTACAAAATTCACCTATCTGGGCTATGCCATTTAAAGACATTTTTATGTGACCATAGTCAATTTTGCCGAAGAAACCTAGATTTGTAATTCGCACATCGCTGTTAACATATGAGTTTTGCAAAGACATAATTGCGATAATATGCATACACTTGATTTAACTGTGAATTCCTCGATTAAAATTATGTGATCACGTAAAACATGTTGATCTGCTTGGAACACAATTTGTTCTATTTGCAAGATAACTCAAACACGAACTACGTTTTGCAGTTCCTATACTCGACCGAAAACGCAGGTGAGTGTATTCACATCGCGTAAATCTTATTAATCCGATATATACGAACTGTTATATCATGGGCGAATTACGAAAGATGAGAACAAAAATTCTCCGCAAGAACCTTTTGACTAGTTGAGTTAGAAAATAGATAACAACTAGATAAGAATAGAAGTTGATATCTACACCTGGTGGAATGCAATAAAAAAAATAGAGAATGCTGTTGAAGAAACTTTGGGAAAAAAAGAATGCAAAAAAACACATCATGATTTTCAAACGAGTTGAAAGACTGATCACTTGTTTTGTATGACACATTACTCTATAACACTTACCAATTAGCGAAACACAGATTCACTTTCAACATCATATTTCTATTACAATTTGTTGGAAAATCAGACGAGTTCAGCGGATATGTATGTAGTCTAAAACATGTATCAAAAACATTAAAAGATGCAAAAATCCCTAGAGAACTAATTACGATAATCGAAAAACTAAATGCAAAAACAACATAGACACTGGTGAAAAATAGTCTACCAAATCAACAGGTATTAAAAATATCAAACATGTTACCAGCGTTCACGTGGGGTATTCACGTTACTAAAGTATTACTCTCAGCATTAATAAATAACACAATGAAAATTATATTACAATTTTACGAATATCAAATACTTTAAGTTTACATATCATAAAGGTGATTATAATATCTGAAGAACTGAATATCAAAATACTAACGACACCTACACTAATAAACAATAGTTTGAGTGAAAGCCACCACATCAGCAGTTGTTAAACAGAGTTCGCTTCTGCTGAATAGATTTATGGATCAGATAATAAACTAGGTCAAGAAAAGATGCACGTGGTAGGCAACGGAGAAGTAAAAAATGATTGCTTTGATAGTGATAACTCAACCATTATCGCAGAGATTGAGGATCATATATGAAAAATGCCTATATGCTTTCTGTTAATCAGCACCATATGCTGAGTGATCAAATGCCAAACGCCGATACAAGTCTAAGATGCGAATATTAAGACATAGTCAGATGAGTGTCAGGAGCGAGAAATGAGATTTTTAAGGTAGTGCGAGACAGAAGAATATATATTTACTCTTCAAAACAACGACATCTAGTGGATCACCGAATTGGTAAAAATACATCGCAGGCTAGAAACAAATGGCGAAAGAAAAAAATATTGCCGCTATTTCTAATGTTACTATAATTTATGGAGTAGAGACAAAGGAAAGCTTGTTCTGAGAATCCGCAATCATAATCTTAGCGATCAGATCAATGGCATATTCTTGCTGTTCCTTGCATTATGGGGAATTTTCAAAACTGCCCTTACAAATCGAATTCTTTTCACATACGCGATAGTTCCATAAATTGTAAATCATTCTGATTATACAAACACCGTGTAAATGCGTACAAATATTAGTACAACATTTCTTTTACTCAAGTTTATGCTATGAAAGTTGGCACAACAGTGTCTAATATTTCCATTTCTTCGTTCTCACTGCAGTACTCTGTTTAGAGGATTATAATGCTAGGAGTAAAATAAGTGAATAGGGCGATATTAGTGTGCAATGAAATTATTAAAAGATTAAACCAATGAGAGTTGTGAAGCATTGTTTCTGCAATCATATTTTATTAATTGTTATATTTGCTAAAAACACCCAGGGTTTTTTTTTTCAGTAATGCTCGAAGAAGCATGCTATTTAATCGGGAACGGCAGTTATTCGGTAACATAAATATTTGAATAAGTAACTGGAAGCGAAAGCCGTTATATTTTCTACATAGACATTAATGCCATGTGCCCCAGCAAAAAACGAAAGCCATAAAATGTCAGTAAATCCAGGCCCATAAACCTACAAGCAAAAAAGGAAACGTTCACAACAATTTATGGTAGGCCTTAAAAACGGCATCCAAAAATTAATAGCGGCAATTATTGTCTATCAGTTGCGATATTTCGCCGCTTTCGCAATAAGCCCCATCTTGCAATGGGTACGAATAAAAAAAGCGAGTCCACATTAATTCCGCTTAATGAAATTTTAAAGCCGACAACACATAAATGGCTGCCGCTTGTCCTAAGGGCGTATGGTATTCTAAATTCCAGGATGTACAAATTCAGTGCTTTGACTTGGAAGTGTCATTTATCGCCTTAGTAGTAATTGGGTTATATATATA
>MU182632.1:118221-129294 GCA_016904865.1 Pissodes strobi | reverse complement strand
CATCCCCATATGGCATAAATAAATAAATAAAATAAATATATTTACGAGGGTACAACAAGCAGTTTATGTTTTAAATTTTCCTTATTGCTGACCCAAATTTACATTTTAATGCGTATCATTACATGTAGAGAGGAAACCCAAATTGATTTGCATATTAAGCCATATGGGGATGATGTCCAACCATAATTATTGCTACGAACTAGTAAGTATTCTTGCTATATTGCACGATATTTAATCTATATGAGTATAAGAACTAAGTTAGCCAGTTACAATCAGAGAAACTGAGTAGTTCCAAAATTGACTTTGTCCTTCGTTTCGTATAGTTAAAACAATATTAGCAGTGTTCAGACGGATTTCCCTCATCTTTTATTCCTGGTGCACAAAGTCGATTTTCTTTCTCATTAAAGTTGGCGTTCCAAGTTATTTATCTCAACTCAAGAACATGTTTCTGATGAATAGGCTATAGAAATAAAAAAAATCATGAAAAGCATAATTGAGCATGTTCTGACATTGGCAACATCTTCTCTTGTATTCTCTGTTATTCTAGGTCCTTCCTCTCGCAGACATAGGTCACTGCTAGTCATTTTCGCTCTTTTGAGCTATGTGTTCAACCGCTGTTTACTGTTACCTTTCTGAAGTAAAACCATGCATGGGATAAACATCTGTTATATGCATCTCTGCTCCGTCATCTACTCACAACATGCGTATCTTTCTCTGACAAGAAGTTATTGTTGACCATTCAGCGAGGCAGCGATAACTAAAAATATTACTCTATTTGGTGAGATTTTAGTTTCACTATTGGTGTATGGTCCACAAGCAGACTAAATTTGACGTTAATTCGAGTCTTTTCTGTTAATGTCTTACACTACTCTTTTTGTCTCGGTGTTTCCTTGCCGCCAGTCTCATATCATATTTTACAGATTCTTAGTTGTCATTGAATTGATCTCTCTTGATTTGCTCATTCTAAATTCTATCTCTACGTCACATACCGATCATGCTTTACTTTACAAACCTCTTTGTAATCTTATAGGCTTGTTGGCAAATTCACTTGTGCGGCACATAGCTTCTAATTCATATGTACTGACTGATAGGTTAAGAGCAACTATATCATCTTTTAAAATATGTCTTAGTTTGCCGAAAGGTACCCACCTCAGCCTAATTCTTCTGGTGATCTCTGCGCACTGCTTTACCTTATCCATAGTGATATTATGCTTTAAATATACTGCTTACTCGTCGACATGTCTATTGTAGTTATTGTATATGTAGATATTCTTAACAGACACACACATTTTTTTATGTAGTTCTACAAAGATAGATCCATTTTTATTACTAATATATCTCATCAATTAGAAGAAAATATCTTTAGTGCCTATTCTTGCAATTCCCAGGAATCTTGGAACTGACCAGACGTATGGCCAAATGCCTTTTAAAAATTAAATGAAGGCCAATGTATTGGAATATTATACTCTCTCCACTTTTTTATCAGCTGAGTGCCTTGACACCAGACATTTTATAATTGATTTTTTCTTGACATCTTAAATATTACACTTATTTATATTATGTTAGACGTATTTTGTCTGGAACTTTCTACGCATGTCCAATACAGGAATAGAAAAAGAATATTCAAAATTGCTACAATCTCGTAAGTTTGCAAAACAATAAATGCAATTTTTCTGTTGTTTTCAACTAAACTTTATCGTATTACCCTAATACTACAAAACGAGCACATGCAGCAATCAATTTTATCACTCTGACGTTCTAAGGTAAATAATTCAAAGGAGAATATTGAATTTCTGGCCTCAGCAGAACAATTTATGTGAAAACTCTCGGTAAGTGCATCAAATACACAACTCAAATACTCAGTCGATCGACTGTCTGCAAGCGTCAGTAAATGATTGAATATAAATTTCTTGTTCAAAACAGCTTATAAATTTCCAACGCGAATAGGATTTCGAGAAAAGTCGAAGATATATTGCAAAAAATTCGGGAAAATCGAAGGAATCTTTGTTTACGTCGGACAATGATTGACGAATTCAGTTCGGTTTTCAGCCAGTTCAACAAAAGTATTTTTATAAAAACGTATAAGATATGTTTCTTTAAGAAGCTTGAATAATTAAGCATTATTCAAATGGCATAACGATTGATTTAATTATTGATCTAGCTCCAAGTAACTCCTAGTTCAATTCCCTTCGGTACCGAAATATTGATTAGATTAATATTATTTAACGTAACTTGCAAATGTATAACTAAAAAAACATGTATTAATAATAATACTGATTAATGCCTTTATTTATTATACATATACCACTTTAATATTTTATCTCTCCTTAAGAAATTCCCTAAAAAGATGAAAGACAAGGGCGTGATATCTAATAATTATTAATGTTTACATTTTAGGCAACCCATAAATTTAAAGAAAAATGTTCTTATTGGTTTCTTTCGTGCTATCATAGCTTACTTGCTCCAGTACTTTTATATTTAGTGATTTTGTTATTCCAGAAAAAAATCACTTCAGGTATCGAATACCAGAAAAGTCAAAATCGGTTGACTAATGGTGCTATAATCTTATAGCCTAGAACCGCATAGGCGAATATGAGTGTCCAGAGAAATATTTAGTTAAAATGCAATTGGATTATTTTAGACAAATTATATAATTTATTTGAGTCAAACAGTATAACAGAATCTGTAACAAGTAGAAGTAGAGCAAGGCTATTACTAACATTGAGGAAATTTTATTCGAAAATAAATTGATATAGTCACCATTGATTGCGTAAATATAACATTACTACTAAAATGAAATGTCTAAATATGAAAAACATTAATCTAATAGTGAGGGCATTTCGAATTAATCCTATTATATTCGTGTTTATTTGAGGAGGGTTTATTTTGTAATTTCTTGATTCTCTATCGTATGTCTTTCAGGCTACGTTTGACAAGATAATATACAAAGACGCGTGATTATTTTATTAATTTTAAACAAATAGAGGTCACTATTGTACTAGAGAAACGATATTAACCAATTTTAATAAACGCTGTAAAATTCATGGCATATATCGCAAAGGAAACAAACTCAAAACGTTTTCTTAATTTTCACACTGAATTACCATGTTTTATACTAAGAAGTTAATGTTTGTTTTCACGTCTTAGGTTTAATGTAAATCCCAAAATTGAGTACTAGGGCCCTTGTTGTTACAACAAAAGTTATAAAGTAAACTTTCGTGCAGATTTTCCATATTATAAGATGCTCTATTTCAACATTGAAAAGCTCTTACTATTTAACTGGCATTTTTAACTTGACTGTTATTGGTGTTAAGCTTTCTATCCTTTAGTAATTTAAGACACCATAAACGTCACCATAATTTAAGGTAAAAGTTTCGATTGTTATAAATGTGATGACATATTTTAGGTTTTTTCTAATTTAATTATATTTTATAGGTCTGATGATGCCCCTAATAGGGCGAAACATGTAACCTGGGACAAATTATAATTATTTTGATACTGTAGATTTTGAGTTTGGTTTTCCCTCTTATAATAGTCATTGCAGTTTGAGCAATAAGCAAATTTGAACTATGAAATTGCATCAAAAGTTAAAGGTGGCCCAATATCAAGTTTGCCTGGGCTAGAGTTGAAAAATTTTTTGACGATCTGAAAAATGTGACTCAAATTTCTATATTATTGACGTTGTTCAAATAAAACTAGAGATTATATGGATTAAAGAGCTTGTAGACAAAATTTTGAGGGTGACATATTGCAAAATACTTGTCCTTTAGGGACTTGAGAAAATATCCCACTACGCCTTCCGTCGCATATTTTTCACCTAAAAAAAACTTTTAGTTCCACTTTTTGACCCAAACGGGCCTTATTTGCAAGTGGCAAAAACATAGTTACCTTGGGTAAATCAGTTTATCGAAGTCCACTGCTTGACGTAAGCCTCCCTTAATAATTTCCATTGCATTCGGTCTTGTGCTGTCTGTATCCAGTTGGTACTGATGTGTCTTATGTCGTCGGTCCATCTGGTGGGGGGGACGCCCTCTATTTCTGAAGGCTTCCGATCTAGGCCTCCATTTAAGAATTCGTCTTGTCCATCTGTCATCAGCAGATTTCGCAATGTGTCCTGCCCAGTTCCATTTTAGTACAGGTATTCTCTCTAAGGCGTCTGCAACTACGGATCGTCTGCTGGTTTCAGTATTTGGTATGTGATCTTTGAGAGAGATTCCTAGCATTGATCGTTTCATCGCTAGTTGCGTAACTCGTATTTTCTTTATTGTCCGTTTAGTCAGTGTGAGGGCTCCGTAGGTAAGGACTGGAAGGACTCGCTGATAAAAGACATTTCTCTTTTTTGGCAGGTAGGCAACTCTGCCTTGAACATCCCATATGCAGCCCATGCGAGCGCTCTTCTTCGAAGAATTTCTAGGGTCTGATTATTTCTTCCAATGGAAATCTTATGTCCGAGGTATTTAAAGGATGTATTTTATTCCACCCTGATACCGTCAATGTATATGCCCTCACCGAGCACGAAGTTTGTCATGATCTTAGTTTTGGGGAAATTTATTTTAAGTCCTACTTTCTTTTACTCTTCATTAAGATTATTTAACATTGAGATGGCATCATCCAATCGATCGGCTATGAGGACTATATCGTCGGCAAATCTTAGGTGATTGAGTCTTTCACCGTTTATATTCACACCTAAGTTGTCCCAGTTTGTTTGTTTGTATATGTGCTGGAGCACAGTATTGAAAACTTTTGGTGAGATGGTGTCACCCTGACGTACACCTCTTTCAATATTTGTTGAATCCATTCTATTCTTAATATATATTAATGGCCTACCACTGAGTCAATTAGCGGGGAATATATGCACTATGCTGATGACATCACTGTCTTTTCACAGGGTAAATCATTGCATAATTTGAATGAGGCAAGATTCTCAGTGGAAGACAGGTTTTTGTCCCATAGACTTGTATTTAATCAAGAATAAACTTAAACTCTGAGGTTTATACTTAGATTGAACCAGTCGGATAATAATGTTTCATCAGTGAAGTTCGTGGAAGTCTATTTGGAGGAAAAGTTGAAATGGTATGTGCATGCTGACAGTGTACGTTATAAACTTCATAAGAGTGTGTATGTTTTGCGAGGCCTGAGGGATCGTGTTTCAGCTGAGACTATTAGAATAGCCTACTATGCCCCCTTTCATACCATTATGACATCGGATGCAATTGCATGAGGGGCAATCATCAGGATCAGGCAGAGTTTTTGGATTACAGCGGAGAGCTGTAAGAATATTGGCTGGGCGATTGTGGGGATGCATTTCGGGGATCAAAATTCTTACTTTTCCCTCAGTATGTATCCTGAACCCTGGATGGACTGCTCTTCGTAAAACGAAAGCAGGAAAGTCTTCAGACATATGAGAACATACACAGCCACGACACGAGAAATAAGGTCGATCATATACCGGTCGAGCTGTCGAGGTGATTGCCTCACGTTCTCAGAAATAAGCTTAAGACATTTTTGGTAAGAAAAGCCTGTTACAATAGAGCAATTTTTAAATTGTAATTGTCTGGACTTTTAATTTGTTAATGTGTATAATTGTTCTACCTATAATAATTGGAATGTCCATGAAATATGACTCATTGTAATTTTATATATTACCTATTGATTATTTTATCTTTCGGATATGAAAATGCTATTTTGATGCATCTTTGTGGCTCTTCGTGCCGCATATGTATTTGATGTTTTGTGTAGGTTCGGATGCTTGTAGCCCAGTATTTGATGACTATAAGCAATTACTATTGTAGTAACATAATTTAATTTGATTTTACTAGTGTGAGGGCTTGTAACTACTTTATAGTTTTATGTTATATCTAAAACATGGTCAAACCATAGAGGTCCAGAAAATAAATATATTTTCCAACTATCGACATTATTTCTTTGTTACGATTCTAAAGGAATATCTACAAAATAAAACCATTTTATGTTTTACTGTCCTTATCAGGGCGCCGATCGTAGGCTGTAAAAGCTCACATGTTATAGACACTCAAAATGTATGAGTTACTACCCCTCTCTGAGCAATAAAATTCGAATTTTGGTATCGTGCACTATTTTAGTCCTCCGGCCAAATTACGATGCGGTTCTATTACGTTGATTTAAAAATTATTTAAACCTTTGTCAATATGCACCCCTTGAATTACAAATAATGCTTTTCTCGGTAGAGCGAAAGCTAACAGTTCTACATATCCACGATATCGTATGTAAATTACGTAGGAGAGAAGAACATAATAATATTACAGTCACTACAGGTATAGAAATATAAAATAAAATTTTGCCTACTCTTATACTTAAATTGGCACATTTAGTACGTGCAATTTAACGAAATTCATTATCAGTGTGTCCACTTAAGTTCGCACCATATGAGAAACTTTTCTATTATCAATTTTACGAAAAAAAGTTCTTTATAAACAGTTCTGCTTGATCCAAAACCTAAATTGCAACCATCAGATATCAAATTTTTTCAGTACGTATACCAGGTTTGTCAGAAAATATGAATTTTGCCCAACAGTAAAATAAATTTATTTTTGAAAATATCGAAAACTTTAATCAGTTATCTCTTTATTCGTTAAACAGTTGATAACCTTTACGTCTCTTAACTTCTATGTTGCATTATTTTGATGATGCATTAAAATAATTGATAAATATCAAAATTATTTATTTTACAATATCATCAATTATTTTAATGCATCATCAAAATAATGCAACATAGAAGTTTGGAGATGTAAAAGTTATCAAATGTTTAACGAATAAAGAGATAACTAGCTAAAGTTTTCGATATTTTCAAAAATAAATTTACCTTACTGTTGGGCAAAATTCATATTTTCTGACAAACCTCGTATACGTACTGAAAAAGTTTGATATCTGATGATTGCATTTTAGGTTCTGGACCAAGCAGAACTTTTATAAAGAATAACTTTTTTTCGTAAAATTGATAATAAAAAAGTTTCGCATATGGTGCGAACTTAAGTGGATTTTTGTTTCATTACGATATAAGTTTATAACAAAAAATGCGTTTATCCGTCTATATCAAAGATTGCCAGAATTATGACAGATTTAAGGAATATTCAGACACTCGCATTCATTACGTCGCGTCGGGGCCTATGACTGAGTTCATAATTTTCATACTTGTGTAAAAATAGCGATCATTTCAAGGCATAGTATACTATAGTAATATTGTTTCTGTTAAATAGTATTTTAAATCAAGGCATGACTGCAACTGTGACTTAACTTCTAGCTACGACGACTATTTTCTTTAACACGAAATTTACCATTAAATATCAGACAAAAAAAAAACGAAAACTTTGTAGTCGATAATTCTTTAATAACCTTTTAGTTAAATGCAATTATCTTTGACTTCGCATATGCTGTAATATCAAGCCTATTTATTTTTGAAGTTTGCTTTATTTGGTAGAAGATTTTGAAAAATTTGAAATGATTTTTGAAATGAAAACTTTAGGCGCGCTCAGCACATTTTTTGTGGGGGTTGAATGAGACTGAGCCGTCACGTAACGCTCCTTCTACTGGACTAAATGGTGAATCCGCGTGTTATTAATATTATTACTGCCTTGCCCTGCTTGTTACTGCCTGGCATGTTCCGGTATAGGTAGAGGGCTGAAATTTTCGGGGAATGTAGCCTGGGTAAAAGGAAGATCCTAAACGAAAACGGGACCCCGTACCACCCCCGTATATCTGCAACGAAGGTTCGGATTGAAATTCTAACATACGATGATCCCACTTGTTTCACTTCTATCGTGTGATCTTAAGCAGACACAATTTTTTTATTTTTATTAATATTTCTAGCCACAGATTGACGTTAAAGTTTACTACTTTTGTCGTATGATCACAGGCGAATGGTAAAAATGTCATATTCTATGAGATATCAAATTTCGGGTGGCTTTTCAGAAAATAATATTTAATGGAATTTAATGTTTTCTTATAACGTGGAAGAGAACGTTCAGCATTTTCAAAGAGACCGCTATAATTCTAGTAAAATTTTGGAAATATCTCCAATGAGCTACCTACTTGATTGAATCTTGTATATCACAGGAGGAAGGGAAGCGTTGCATACTCGATACAACTGCCGATACCGTGCTTCCACTAAGAAATACTTTTATTTGTATCTAAATTGCGTATACCTTCCAAATTTGTTTTCAATGTTCGTGCTTACACTTTTAGTTTTATTTTGGTCGGTTTTATGCTCTGAATCAAACTTAAGACAAGCGCTAGTTAGGTTAACCTAAACTTAAGATAACAGATAAGTTATGTGTACAGCACAAATGGTGCATATTTGAAAAAAATATATTGAGTTATAGAGAGGAATCTAAAAGAATTATTCTCTTGAGTCGATTTCCTAATGTTTGACGTAAACCCATAAATTAAAAAATAAACCAGGAAGCGTATACGTAACTTGCAGACGCGGTTGCATCTTGCCATAGCGCGACTATAATATAGATGTTAGCTATAATACCTCCATTACATTTCGTCTTCGAATAATTTGGCACGTCATGCCTAGTTCTTCGCTGGCTTCGCTCGCTCCAAGGACATATTAACGTTATTTACAGAGTTAGCCGCTTCTATTTGGTCCCTCAATTAGTCAACCAGCCATGTATGTTCACGGATTCTAAACGGTATAGCAATAGAGTAAGAATGCGGTGCTCTGATTGTTGGGTTCAAGATTAAAGCGTTAAAGCAAACGTTACTTTCACTTTATCTACCGGATTCGGTTTCCGTCGGTGGCAAGACATATTTTTTTAGGTTTATAATTCTTTTTTTTTTTGTAATTTTAAGTAGTTTTGGTTTGGTTTAAGCTAATTTTTGTTTGGCTGGACCCCGGAGCAAGCGAAGCGAGCGGAAGGCCATACGTAAAGATTTAACAGTACTATTTCAAGTTTTCGTGATCAATTATTGCGTCCCCAGCTTTAATGGTCTTCCACTGAAAAAGAGAAAAGTACCACATAGTCTCAGCACCACATTTTTACTTCACTGCTATGCCATTTCGAATCCGTAAATATGCGTTGCTGGATGCCTAATTGAGCGACCAATCAGAAACGGCTTTTTTATAGCATAGTGGCGTAGGTCAGTAAAGAATGTTAATTCGTGCTCCGGGGGCAAAACTAACAAAAATTATCTGAACACAGGAAAGGCATGATGGGGTACATGTAATTGGTTCCCAAACTAAGAAGTGTCAAAAATAATTTGTAAATTGGTTCCCAATATTTTTGGATGACTTGATCTTTATGTGTAAATTGGTTCCCAACATTTTTAGTTTACTTGACCTTTATGTGTAAATTGGTTCCTGAGATTTATCTAATAAAGCACGGTTGATTTTTATAAACCTATTTATTATACAACATAAGACAGAGTGTTCTACATTAAAAATAGCAACTAATACAAAATAATAACTTTCATAATTTTAATTTTTAGTAGGTAACAACACAGTGAAAAGAAACACATTTAATAAAATGTATTCGACTAATTTCCTTTCTTGAATAAGATTCTATCATTTTTTCTACACATTTTTGGCGGTTCACGACTTTACTATTACATTGTATTTTTACATAATTTTCAGTTTGAAATTCTTTAAGTTTTTCCAAAAAAATACAAATGTTAGGATGTGCTTTATAAAAAGACGCATTGAAATATTTGTGAAAAGATGCCTGATGCCTGTGAATGCATTAGTAGTGTGTGCGCGTAAGTTCAGCCGAGTTCTGAGCCCAAAGGTAAGGTGGGAAGAGAGATTCTTGTGTTATTAAATAATCTGAATACTTTTGAACATTTTCGTATGTTGCTGCTATCCCAAGTAAGTCAAAAACAAAGCAGTCGCTAACATCATGCGGACCTAAAAATGTAAGATCAAAAGTCATTCGTACCAATTTCAGAATATTCGTTTCTATAGACGGGTGTAGGGCCGTATTCTTGAATTTTTCTGTACCACGATTGGATAAGGTGAAACCGACACCAGATTATTTCCACTGAAGGAAAAATTTGCACCACTGCTTTACGGATGGCTTGCTCAAAATCAATAACAATTTTCGAAATTCTTAATGTAATACCATTATCCTTACAAATATTGATTATTAAGTTGAACAGGTTTTATACGGTTCTGTTCGCTTATTTGGTAACAATGAAAAAATTAATGGAATAAAATGCCCGTTACAATAACCATGTAAACCAAAAAATTGGCAGAAAAACTGTGTGCAGTAATTAAACGTACCATCTAAATAAATATGTGTCACTTTTTCTAACAACTGATTTTTAGTTTGACACGAAAATATCGCTATCTCTTCAATTCTACTGTTACAAAGTAAAAACTGCTCACCCCTACAAGTTTGGATGTTTGCCTTGTCAAGGAAGTCAAAAGTTTCCTGGATGTTCTTCGGTAAACTTGGCTGTACTTTTCTACGAGCCGTATTGATGCTTATTCGGACACGCAACGTCAAATGTAAAGGAGCCCACAGACGATGAGATCGGTATCGCCACATGTTTCATGATACAGCGTGGCGATACAAATCTCAACGTGTATGTGGTTGAATCAGTATCGCGCTTTCAGTATAAGCTTGTATCGTTGTCTGTATCAATGTCATGAAACCGAGATATCGAGCTCGTGCGACTGATACAAGTTTTAACGTTTATGTGTTTGTATTGTAATACGCGATATCAAATTTTAAACAATTCGACGTAGACTGTGTAGTGTTTGATGTCTTTTAGAGATGTCAGCGTTTGATAGGGAATTTTGGGAAGAATTCCTTAATATGTACATGTTGTTTCATGTTTGTGGGACTCTATATCTCTCTCTAGATTATGCAAATAAGGAAATAAGAGCGTCAGCAATTGGCGATTTAGTTGTGAAATGCAAAGAAAGGTCCCCCAATGTAGGCATGAATTTTCATACCAAAAAAATACGTAGTTTTCGGTGTGCATTTCGAATGGAAATAAAGAAAGTCACTTGGTTTCCTTTTTTCCTTAAAGATTGCGACAATATTGTAATCTACTAAAATGCATAAGCTATTAAACAAATATCACCCTGTG
>MU182632.1:26023-96595 GCA_016904865.1 Pissodes strobi | reverse complement strand
ATTCATTTTTCCAGATTCAGTCTCTATGAACACATTTAAATCGAATTGATGTTGAATTTCTGTGAAAAAATTGATGTAAATTGTAAATACGTATGGAACCACACATAAACCTACAAAATGAGCACTTATACATTGCGAAAATACAATACTCACCTGTTAAATACTTTTTTGACCACAAAACGTAACACTTACTACTCTAAAGATAAAAAAACAACAGCTCGATACAAACTATGCCGGCACGTACATTCAATTATTAAGATGCACATCAGCACGATGCACCTCTTTCGTTGTGCCGAAAAGTGGGGAAATTCCACAGACAAATGTCGTAACTTAATATCAGAAACACATAGTTTTTACAATGGCGGTGTAATATCCATGTGATTTTGATATTTTATATGTATTTTCTTTGTGTATCTCACTACTTACTGTAAAAAGTATTCAAAAAGACATTAAACTGTGTTTTTAAAAATAATTCACACAGTGTATGCAAAATTACAGGATATATGTAAAAATGATACATTATTTACCTATAAATATCTATTAAAATTACCCCTAATTTTTAGAGCGGAGGTTGTCTTGCACATCTTTGTCACAATAATATTAATACCCTTAATCAAAAAGTTTTTTCTTCTATCAATGATAAAACATGAATAAACGACCCAAAAAGGGGGAACCAGTCTGACAGGTTGTGTCGGGCCATCGCCTGCTCTTACTTTGGCTATTATAATTCTATCATTCATTCAAGTAAACACTTAATTAATTAATTAATGCTCTAAAATTATTTTATATAACATTGATCACATCTTTTGACTTCATCTAGCTTAGTGGCAGCCAGTGTGTTCTCCAGACTTACTTTATAAAGTTAGGTACTTCGTTTGTATCCTAAATATCTATCTGTATCAATTTAGCATTTAAGTTTCAAGATTTAAATTTACCGCTTTGGCGGATCACTTCCTGCGTCTTTAGATTCTACTGTCAAGACTGTCAACTTCAACAACGACACAATTTTTCGTTTCACGAAAAGTGTGGTTTAGACATCGGCCTTTAAAAGAACCTCTACCATTTCCTTTGTTTCTAAAAATTCACACAAAAATCGCCGAAAAAATGCACCATTCTCAACTTACACACTTATTTTACTACCCTCAAATTTTGTTTTTAACATTCTCAGAATTCTGATATAACGATCTCAATTATATCATTTTCTTTCATAAAGATCTTACAACAGCCATTTACTTTTCGTTAATGGGTGGTTCTTCTTCTTACTTTTCAGGTAATACTGATGATGGCCTAGGTCGGAAGCGTTCTGTTGTTATGCTTCTATAGGAATTTTGCATGGAATACAAAGTGTTTCATTTAAATATTCTTTTATCTTTCCGTGTTTATTTCAAGGCTGCTTGGTCTTGAAATGAACACCGAACCGCAAATGCGCGTCAAGTTCACACAAGCCACTCGTCTTTCACCGAAAGCCGCATGTGTGGCGCATACCGGTGGAGACGTTAGAATTTTTCGAGAATTTGCCGTATCTTTAATATAAATGTTTACTCCTTATTTTCCGTAATAAGGTCTCACCCTTTTCCATTTTAAATTTTATAAATTGAGCTTGTACAATTTTTGAACATTTGGACTTTATAGTTTTTATGTAATCGGCCATCATATTCGTATATTTAGTTTATTCATTTACTTAAAGCCGACAATGTGTGATGTTTCAAAAATTATGTTTAATGCTTTATATTCTATTAGTTCAGTAGGTACGAGGATATAAAGTACAGGGTGTCCAATTTTCGATACTTTTGCATGGTATCTCTTCTGTTAGCGGAGATAGAGGGTTGCGGTTTGCGCAATACGTTTCTGCTTTTCTGAGAACCGAAAGAAGCCGATTACATTACCTTCATAGCCCTCTTAGTTTTTAAGATAGAGGATGAAATTGAAAATTTTTAATTTTCGGGCATTACAAACTTTTTGTGTAGAATCCAGTGGAGTACTCGCTTTTTTCTAGAAGGCGCTCCATGAAGCAGACTTTGGTTTCGTTAAATAAAACATCCTTAGTATTTTTTACTAGTTTGGTGACGCTTGTTATAGGTTTTCCAAAAATATGTAATAGTTGGTATGTCTTCATAATAATAAAGCAATAATTTTAAAACATAAGAAAAAAAAAATTTTTTTGCAAGTGGGCCAAGATTAAAAGTAGTGATTAAAAACAATAGAATGTCCTGAAAATAAATCAAATTTATAACGGATTTTTCTTTACAAAATATTATTTTGAAACAAGAATTTTTTTCTTAATTTTTTAATCGAGACGAAAAATGTTACCGTGTTTAAAAGAATATTTCATGACTACTATTAACTCTAAAAATATAAATTTTCGTATTATCGATTAAATGTCTTAAACAAACTAGCACTAATTACAATAAAACATATTTCCATGTTATTTACTAATCACAAATACTGTTCAAAATGGATATCGTTTCCTCTAATAGCATATTCACACATTTTTGTAACACTTCGTAGAGCCCTTAAAATTCCTAGTCCACGGCCCTACAAAGACTGAAACCCAAATGCTCTTGAAGTTCTTAATTTGGCCCTTTCCTTGCAATTGCTTGCGGATATGTGTAAAAAATCGATTGGCCTGTAGACAATACGTGAATAATAAAACTGTACATGGTGAATTGTCTCAGATGGTACACATCATTCGTTGTCACGTTTGATAATGAAATATTTTTTGTTAGTCCGATGCAATTCCTGTATGATCACTTTTTTTTACTCCTTGCGAGCAGCCTTTAAAATCATAAAACGTCTGCGCATTAAGTTTATGCAAGTTATTTTGAATTGTTAATTTACGAATTTCTGGGGTATCCCTTTCAGAATTTAATGTTTTTAATTTTGCCTAGAATTCGTCTTATGCTGAACGTGTGTCCGATCTTGGATAACCAAAGGAAATTAAATTTTGTTTTAAAAAATTGCCTATATGTCACGTAAGAAACTTTAGTGGTCGGATATTTTTTCTTAAACAAGTTCAGCATTTAGATTCGGGCAAGCTTTAATGAGATAATCTAGTTTTAAACGAGCTTATGTGGCCATATACAGTTTCAAAATATTCTGTACACTATTCCCTATGCTTAGAACAATGCTTACCATGCACGCTGGTCTTTCCCCCAAGTCACCTTAGCTTTCAAAATTTTTTGTAGGTATTCATTATCAGTCATCATCTGGATGAAGTGTGACATTCCATGTTTTCCCTTCATCCTTCATCTAATAAGGATTATTCATTTCCCGTGATATCCAGTAATTTATATTTATTTACATATAAAATACTTCGGTATCGCTGTAATAATATAAGAATCACACTAGACGCGTTCTTCATACATCTGAAGCTAGCATAGAATTTCATTCCCTGCCTCCCTTTGTCTCACCCCGAAAAACATTTTTCCAACTGAAAAAATTCCGAGCCAATTTTCTAACCCATCACCGGCCTAAATTGCCTATAAGCCGCAGTATTTCAAAAAAAAATTGCCTCTATCACGACGGGAAATCACCACCCTTCGACAAGCCCATTAAAATTCTTAGAGAACTCTGAGTGTAGCTGTCTTCTTTCATTGACATTATCATCACGTGAAGCAGATTTCGATAACTACGTAATGTAATGCGTGGCAGAGAAGGATGAAAATACTTTTCAAGTGAATACCGGGAATAGGGAGAAAACAATATAAAATACAATGTCAAACATCAATTTGATTTAACTTCCTAAATTCGATAGGAGTTTTTTATTTAGGGGAAATATATCGGAACATTTCCACTTTTTCTTTTTGATACAAATAGTGATTTAATGTATCCAACTTAATGTAACATAATTAATAAAATAGTTTGAAAAAGAACTTGTCCTTAGCATCACTTAAATACGTAAGCGCATATCGAGGCACTAGTTTGAAAAATCAGGTAGCTGCTAACACACTTTCATCTGCTTGATTAAAAACACAATCAACTAATTCAAAACATAACATATTAATGACAATTTGGAAAAGAAGAGTAACTTCATTTTTCAAACCTAAAATTCGTTCTGTAGAACCCATTCCGATTATTAAATTAGTAATTTTTTTTAGAAAATTTGTTACAAGAAAAATAATTTGTAAGAGCTGTAGTATTATCTTTATATAGAGAAGAAAAAGAAAGGTTTAACGTTATCTAGAAATTTATTTTAATAAATGAAGTTTGCATTTTGAAGTGTTTGACTCTTATTACCATTTTCAAGTCAAGTTTTAGTAATATTTTTGTACAGGGTGAAATAAATCTACTGGCACTATAAAATTAACAATTTACAATCTTTACTTTGAAGAATTGTAGAAATATCTATCGATGCAGTTGCTGGTAAAACAACCTGAAGAACTAAATATTATGATATTTTATTATGTCTATATCTTGGAATTTCATATCTGGTTTAGTGGAAATGATAAAACATTCGATATGTTCTATTTATCATATAATGGATCTAAATTCTTATACCTAATATTTTTTTATAAAGTGTATATACTGAAACAGACCGACCCTAGGTATGCGAATTAACAAAGAAAAGTTCTAAAATAATTAAATTCACCGGCAAAATTAGAATACACTCGGTATTATAAAAAGCTTTAAAAACGCACTTTTGCAAGCAAATTCCGAGGCGCAGGTAAAGAGAGGGTCGAGTCAAGCCTTGGAGATACGCGGCACACTTATTTATGTCTCTTTTTAATACATTTTTCTAATGTGTGAGATCGGAATTTTAATAGCCTCTTGTCACACTCACACATCAAATGGGGACTCTTGCCTATAAAAACGCCACCGCAAAACGAGATCGTCAGAAAGAAATCCACTCGCGAAAGCTTGAGACTGGTTAAAAGAGTAAGAAAAACCCACTCGCTTTGCAAAAAGCTTGAGACTGGTTAAAAGCTCAAAATAAATCCACTCGCTTTGTTAAAAGCTTGAGACTGGTTAAAATTTCCACCTATTTTCAATTTCTATAATTTTGGCTAGAGACTGGTGTCCGATTCCACTCGCCAAAACTCTTATTCAAATTTTTACATATTCTGATATCCAATTAGAGTCAAAGTTTCTCACACCGCTTATATAAATTTGCAAAGATATTGAGCTTATCAGTAATTTTCCTGAGCCAAATAAAATTAAGAACAAATCCTAAAACCTCAGCCATAGGCGCAGCTCGCAGGGGAGTCCAGACGGCTTCTTTGCAGATAAGTAAATTATTTGGGTTCACTTAAATTCATTACGATTTAATATTTAGACATCATTTTAAGGGACGGTCGTACTTTCAAAACCTCATGCTTTAGGGTGATCAGATTCTCGTAAATTGCGCGGTTTTGGTTAGATTTCGGACCTGGAGGTGATTGTGACCAAAGATGTTAACGTAAACTTAAACTCTCTTATATCCGAATAACAAGTTGGGCTAATAGTGGTAAGATTCTTAAACAAAGGGTCCTACGGGACGCGAAAAGAGCCTGCGGGACAAGAAAAGATCCTACGGGACAACCCCCCAAAAGAACCTTATGACGTAATTCCGTGGGGGTATCTAAAAATATATATATTATACGTCTTGGTCAGATCTTATCAGCTACGCTCTCAGCTTGTTACTAATTATCTTTAGTATGTGCATGTATACGAGGTGGTATGCATATTACTATATTTTCCGTATGAGTAATGTGAATGTATCGAGCGTAGAGCACAGTGTAAGGGCACATACTTTGGATTTTCTTATTAAGCGGTCACGGTTTACTTCCTGGTTCGGGGTCTGATTGAAATATCGTAACTAAATTCTCGCAAATAATGTGTTTCTTTCTTATATACATGTTTCCTTTAATAGATAAATTCATGTCATGTTGTATTTAAGTTTTTATAGATTAAAGGTTATTTTCTATAAATTAATACTGCGTTTTCATTAAACTGTACTAGTAAAGAAAAATAGAAATATAAAGAATGGTCATTTGTGTTTCATTGCCAGTATTGACTGGTCACTTAAAAAATTGCTATTATTCAAGATAATCGTTTCGCAAACATCTACTTTAGAACCTACTACAAAACAACGTCAAGGAAACAGGGTCTTAGCCGAGAGTAATAATATTTATTATTATTATTGTTACGATCACGTCCAACAAAGTTGCTGGCTTTTGGGTGCAAAAAGGTGTACCCGGGTCAGGGGCGTTTCAATACTAACCCAAAAAAAAACACTTTTTGAAAAGCCATTTGTTGACATTTTTAAATAAGATCACATATTTTTAAAGGTAAGGTAACACCAGAAGAATTTTTTGAAAACAGCTGAGGAATAGGTGGTCTAATATTGTTGTTCTCGGAATGATTAGTATTTTTTTCTAAAGTAGTGTTTTGGCTAGTGCCCTTTATTTGAACAAAATAAAAGTAATTAAAATTATGTACTTTAAGTAGGTGTATCTTACACTATGCTATATCCTGTCATATGATCATGCTTATCATTGGAACCAATCGGAGAGGAAAATGGATTTAAATGTAATACTTAATGATTTAATAAAATGCTGCTTGACAACCGCTTAAAAAACCTGGTTTTATAATACAGAACTGGAGAAGTATTATTAATAAATAAATTACCATAGATCAGATTAATAATTATTAAAGTAATATTAACAAAAGAGATGGGTATACTCTGAGTACAAGTTAGACAGCAATGAAAGTAAACTAATAAACTACCAAAGTATTTATTTCAATTTACTTGCCTATCTTACTTTATTGTATAGTTCAAAATAATTTTTAACTAATTAACTAGTATTATACCCCAAACATTAAAGGATATTTATTTATTTCAACTATTCCCGAAATATTAAGGTATATTTTTGAAACTTTAGACTTCTGTAGAATCTAGACGTTTTTAGAGCGAAACGGTTGGCATTTACATGATTTCAGTTTTTAGTTTCCCATCAGTGAAACCTGACGCCCACATTTTCTAGATTTGTGATATTTCCGATAAAACCATAAGGTATGTTGCGGAATTTAAACACTCGCAATCCGTTTCACTTTAAAAACCTTCACATCACAGGAGTTTAAAATACTCCTTTTCACGTATTAATGTTTCGAAAGCAGTTGAATTTACAAATTCAATATACAAATACGAAATAATAGTTCCAGTATTTAGAACTGCAACTTAGAATTTGAACTAAATTTATTATCAGTTAAGTGGAAAACTAGGTAAATAAATATTAAAGTTACTTTGAATATCTGGACAGAGCTTAATGAACTAGCAATACCATTAAGCAGGTAGGTTGAAGGGCAAATGATAAACCTTTAGGAGAAAAAAATATTTAAAATGAATGTTTTAACATAAACAAAAACTATTTAAGAATCCTGGCACAGCTGAATATTTATCTAGCTAATACCACCTGTCAACCACATAAACTATCCATTTTTCTTGTTAATTTCTTAGATATTTGTCTCAGGTGTAAGTCAAGAGTAATTTTAAGCTGTCGTATTTCTGATTTTTTTGATTTGTAGAATCGACAATCTTCTATAACTAGAGGATGAGTTTCCCCATTTAATCTAGGCAACAGTTTAGTAATGTTTGGATCAAGCTGTTAACCAATATCCTAATGTCTTTGTCTTTGTAGGTTTTGATTCACATTTTGGCAAATCACTCACTTTATCAGCGTCATAATCAAAACCGTCCCCAGAATCGTAAAAACTCACTCCGTGTCCTGTTCGCTTAAATATCCAATATCAGTTTCTTCTAAACTGCTTTAATTGTCTCTATCTACTAGCTCATCAAATTGTGATTCTGAAAGGGCTTGACTTGGATTATCTTAATCATTCTAAAACGTTTCATCTCCAAACAGAATTTGAATATCACTTTGAACTAAAAAAACATTTTGCAAAGCCATAATTATTTTCTGATTCTACAACTAAAACAATAATAGCAAGTGAATAACTGTAAAATGATTTGATTTAAATAACTTGCCAACAAAAAAGTCTCGTGTGGAGAGGCTTCGGTTCCAGGAGACCAGAACACTTCAGTACTCCAAAATTAGAACGTGATTTTAACCGTTTAAACACGACTGGCTAATATCTGGAACCACTAGAAATTACACGATGTGAACATATTCATCGTTGCCAAAATATTTAATAAAATAAATACTCTTGGATATAGTAGAAGCCTGACGTTTAATTTACAAGCCGTATTTTTCTTGTACGTTTTGTGTGACAATGGGCCACGATTTTCATAGAACCTGCATTAACTTGGAAATTTTTTTTTTTCAAAAGAGTTAGTGGTTTGTCGAATTGCAGTAAACATTTTCAAAACTTTTATAAAATGTTGTTTCTAAAACAAATCACCTTTTGAAAAACGAAAAAACTACAACAGGTTTAAGATGCTGTTTGCTATGAATTTTGAATAGATTTGGTACACATTCTTCGAAAATAATTTCAAAAGTTAAATTGCAGATTGTCATACTACTTAACGCAATTCAAAATGTTAAACTTGTTCTGCAGGTTTAACTAAAAGATCATCAACCTGATTCACCCTCTATAACTGAAACTTGTTCTTTTTATTTACTTAAAATTATAAGAAAAAAACGTTATTTTTCTAAAATTAGCAGAGAAGGTATCAATTAATTATATATCATTATGGTCAGAAAAATGTGTTAATTTACTAAATTGACATTGCTCCTTCTGTGCCTTCGTAATTTACTAATAATTTTGAAATTAATACTTCTTCACAAGGGAAAAAACGAGAGATCTATGATTATCTATCTCAAATTATGTAACTATCATTTAAGCAAATGTTTAATAGAAACCAACCATCGGTTAACTAATACGGCAACAACAAAGCTACTCTAGATGATATCACACCTGTAAAGCTGGCAGTCCAGCGGAAGTTGTTTTAAAACTGGATTCCATTAATTTTTTGATCAAGTTAGATTTCCACTAAAGTTGCCACCTCTGTAATGCGCAAAAAGTTAACACTAAGATAGTTTCATACAGCATCGTATTTAAGGATATTGGCTGGCTGAGCAATTTCCGGCGTGAGTGGTAGGCAGCTATATTGGTTTGTAGAGGCACACGTAGAATAAATTATCGACGAATATGCCTATAGGGAGTTGCTATGCTCTTTCTTGTCTTCTAATTTCTATTCGGTGACATTCACTCCAGTTTAGAAGTGTGCAAATTAGGCCCTAGCTGAAATATCGGAGAGTAGGGGCTCTTTATTTTATGACGCCGGCGCCGCGCCACCAACTTGTAGACGGCACAAGTCAAAAAATCCTCATGTTTTAATATGGAAGTCGTTTTGGCTTAGGCTTCGCAACTATATAATGTTTCAAACATAAAATGAGCGGTGAACGCTAGAAATATACCAATAATAATACAAATTATATAAACAAAAATGAAACCGGAAGCTATGTCAATAATAAAATTAAATCAATAAATCAAAAAGATTCAATTACTGACCACAAATTATACAAATCAATATACTAACCACTTATTGTCCTTTTAGCTACTCATTTCCCTTTTGAAACACTGATACTAAAAGATAATTAAATGAAACAGGTAGATAGATAAACAGAAAATTAGTTTATTACCACAAAAATATGTAGGTTACAAAACGAAAAAAAGTCAAATGATTGGTTGAAAAGCAGAAAAAACTTTACTTCAAGTCAATCAAAATCACAATAAAATTAATTTCATTATGGTACCTAGGATTACCTAAAGTTGCTTAAAATTATAAACGACGCCGACGCGACGGCAGTAATTCAATCTAAAGGAAGGATAGTAAATACTTCACTTCTTGCTGTAAGTGATATATGAAATAATCTACTTCACTTGTAGGGATCAATTACTAAGTATAATAGCCACCTATTTAAAGAAAGAGCCCGTTTACCCGTAAGGAAAAACTTGTTAACAAAAGTTGGAATTATAAAAAAAAACTAACAAATCAGTTGGTTTCGAGATTTTGCCTATTACGTTACACAAAAAAAATTACCTGCTATGCAATAAGTCAACCAATGATATATTTAATTGTCCATAAACACTGGTTCGAAAAGTAGGTAAAATAGATAAAAATAAGATATAGCCACTAATAGTAATTACCAGTTATAATACAAGTAAAAATAATGATAAATATTGAATAATCATTTGCTAAATTAATCCCCAACACATGATCAAAGAGTCGATTTGGACGTAATATCAATAGTACTACTCGAATCACAGATATCTAAAATAAAGAACCGTAAAAAATAGGAAAAATATAAATAGCATAATTTGTAGCGTTATAGAAATGGTTCAGGATTTATTTTAGGTTATCAAAATAAACCAGAATTTATGGTTAAATCCGAAATTAGACTTGTTTTAGGTGTTAACAAACAAACGTTTGTCGTCCTCAGAGAGATTTACCTTACTTAAGTAAAGATATTATTTGGCCTCCTCAAAAAGATCTACCTTACTTAAGTGAAAATAGTTAAAATTTAAAGCTAAGCTTGTTAAAGAGAAAAAAAAAGGGATTGAAGGCTTGCTAACCCGCTAAATACAAACCAGCAATTGCACGTAAATATAATAATATTAAAAAAAAACAGATCTCTCAGATTTTGAAGGCAGCTCTTTGGGCAACTTCCAGAGGAAATCACGGAACACGAGGGACTTCCTCGATAGAAGAAGAGCTCTACGGGTAGCCGGAGATAGCCCAGTCAAAAGACTAGCCAAAAAAGTTGATTCCTGATTAGGCCTAACCACCACCACGAAAAGGGAAACTCGTCTGTAGGACCCTGTGAAGGGTCTGTTATCTTCTCAACGCCGAAATCGCTAGGCTGCCTCAAAAAGTGGACGAAAATTTCCTTTGACTAAATTAGTACTAAAATCCCATTAAGGAGTGAATTCCAGGTCCCAACAAACAACTAACCAATAACAAGGCAAAGATAAGTCCTAAAACTCCAAAAATTTGTCGGTTGGTAAATCCCACAGAAGGCAAAATCAATAATTAAATTTCCATCTACCAACCACTGCTGCTACAAACGGCAAACCGACGCTAGAGTGACGTTAGTGAAAAACAGAGAAACCAATGTGGATGGCAAAGAAACTTCCTCCAAAATCCCCACTACAAGAGTTACAAGTGGCCAATCGAAAGACGACTAGCATGTCACGTGTCACATCCAACAATTTTCTAACCGATTTCGAAAATAGCACTCCAGGCTTTGGAACACCGTATCATACTTTAATTAATTACACGAGTTAGTCGGAAGGAAATACTTATTGGGCCTGATAATTATTAAGAGAAACGTGTCAGAATAAATCTCAAATCCCGCCCTGATATCGAATGATGACGCAACATGAAATAAAATATCGGAATTTGAAATGAAAATATGACAAGTG
Organism: Pissodes strobi; assembly: GCA_016904865.1. Lineage (NCBI taxonomy): Eukaryota > Metazoa > Arthropoda > Insecta > Coleoptera > Curculionidae > Pissodes > Pissodes strobi. The sequence goes on along the minus strand of MU182632.1, from coordinate 85,231 downwards.
TAATAAATTCTAATTCTTGACAACTTTATTATTATTTTTATTTTTGATTAATCCATCCTTTTTTGCTAACTAAACGCTAATGTACTAGTTCGAAAATGATCAACTGGCCAATAGTTAACTCTGGTGATTGAGCTCTCCTTCTCAGTTAAATGAAGATAATATAAATAATACTTAAAACCAAACTTTCCCAAAGGCCAAACCAATCTGGCTTGCCCGTGCCCGATAGGTAGTCTTTGTGCTTTCTAATATTAGCATTAAAGATAATGTATGCAAAGTAGCGAAGATGAAGCCTGAGTCAAAAACTCTATATTTTTAGTAGGAAAATGGATCTTGAATTTTCCGACGTATCATCGCCCTAAACTACATATCAGCCGCAGTGTTTAAAAAACATACCTTTATCGTGACACCAGATCTCCACCCTTCGACAGGTCCATTAAAACTCTTGGAAAAATCTGAGTGTCCCTGTCCTCTTTCATTGGCATTATCACCACGTGAAGTAGATTTCCATTAATACACAATGGAGCGCGTGCGGGAAAAGGATCGGTAATAAAATGACACTGTTTCCCTCTTGCGTTTTGTTATTCACGAAGGATGAAGGGTTGTTGCGCTACGTGGTGCTGAACTCGATCCGAGAGGATTGATTTTTTCGGTGGAATAGAGAAGGAAGCAAACAAGGCGGTGAATAGTAAAATAGATTTATGCGATTTTTTACACGAAGTTCAAGTTTTTATAGTATTTATGTAAATTCTCCGAACAATAATAATAGAAATACATATCTCCAGAGTACGATATTGAAATGGCAAAATGCTAATTTCATATATAGGTTCCGTGTTTCGCAGAGAAAACAGCAGTTTGTCGTCATACTTGAGCTCATGGGATAATTACTGCCATTAGTTTTGTTTGTATGAGTACTGCTATATGACGACAATGGTGTTGGGACATCTGCACTACCGAAGGAGCTATTGGTGGGGTAGATGTTACGCAAACGTTCTTGCTGAATAAGACTTAGAATCTGTTTCTCCAAATGCAAAGCACTTTCCAGTGGTAGCAGCAGTATAGCAAGCGATTTCCTAAAAATTTCAACTTGGTCGTCTTTTTCGGGGCCTTTATTTTTATTACTAGTAGCGATGTTGTCCAACTTATCAATTGCTTTCTCAATGCATGGCCTGAATAGTAGAACATCGTTTGATAATTGTTTTATAACCCCATTTTAGTTGGAACTAGTTTGCTTGTAAGATTTCATTCCTGTGCAAATTCTTGTGGGCCTTTCGCTACCTGTTTCAAATTCACGCCTTTCGGACTAGACCCATCGTCTTGTTGACTGTCATCCTTTTCTCTACATTCAACCGCTAGGCTAGCCTGCGCATCTACCTAAAATTAAGATAAATAATTACATGAATATGCGCCGTATCACAAGCACAGGGTTTAACCACTGCGCTACTAGACCTATTGAAAGCAATCCACTGGACCGTGGGGACATTTTTGCATTTTCGCCTGACGCATGCGTACTCGTTAGTATAGTTTATAACCCTGATCGCTAGAGGCTAAGAAATTCAATGGTATATGTTAATCGGTTTTCGAGTCGGTTTCTTACGTGATATTGAAGTAAAACTTTAGGTTGCTTCTGTAATTGGTTCTAATAGGTAAGTAAATCTGAATAGACCTATTATTGCAGATAGTACATCTAATGTTTTATTCTACTATTCATATATTAAAAATTCTTGACTTCATATCGGTTTTATTTAACAAAAATGATCAAAAACTAAATTATTTTTTAATTTTAGAAATTTATTCCATCAAAATTTTAAATTTAATCATTGGAAATTATTTTTGGGGCAGGCATTATTTTATTAAGGCTTAAATCATTAGAACCAGCAGTCAGAACTGAAATCAGCGAGTGCACTCAACTGGTATTTTAAACTTTTAATATTTCGGCTTTTACAACATACAACAGAAAGGATTATTATCAATTTTATTACCTTTATTTATATTTTTGTGATTGTGATTATAAAAATTCAATTTGCTGTGATTATAAACTTTTTGGATTTAAGCTGATTAATTGGCACAAATATAAATGTAAATTTTTATAAAATGCAGGGAGTTTGGTAAATAATTTATTTCGCAAACAATCTATTAATCTTAAATTAACTTATATTTTAGACCACTAAAAAGAAATGAAAATTATCAAGAATCGTCTTTCTGTCATTTACAATATAATGTAATATAATCTATAGCATGGTATTTGCCAATATTTGTCTGAATTAGCCACGAATGTAACATTAGTATTATCTAATGCTTCTCTTTTGTAAGAGGTGTAAATGGACGAAATCGCGTTTTTAAATTCTGTCTATATAATGCCACGTTTGCATTGTGCAAGATTTGCATGTGTAAGTGCTTGAATTATTAACTACCATGTAAGAACTTACTAAACTAGATGTGCAAGACAAATTAGCACGCATATTTAGCGTTATTCTTCTTTTCTTGCGCGCTATCTAGTACAATATTTAATTTAAACAAGATATCAAGTCATTGCAGCAAGTTGTTGAATCGGAAAAGAGCACCAAAGACCCTCTCTGAGGAATAAAAGTAACATTTTTAGAAAATTTTGAACGATATTGTTGTTTTTCAAAAGAATAGGCGCACAGTGCATATACCTTGCACAATAGTTACTAGAAGCGATTTCTATTTAGAATTTTAAGGGCTGTCTATAGTAAAAGGGGACTAACCTGATGGGTGGAAGTTTGACAACGACGGCAAAATGACTCAGTTTTCACTCGCCTTCGCCTAAGCACACTAATAAGCTGCTAGAGTTTAACAGATTTATGAATCGTTATGATCTCATATTAAATTCAAATTGCAGGTAATGTTCAGCCGGAAATTGCCAAACATATTATTGTACTTACTCTATCCACAATAAGCAGAGATGTGTCCAGTGCCTGGCAATATAAAAAAATTGACCCATATAATATATCACCAACTTGCAAATAATGTGGGAATTATTCTCTCCACTATGTGTCTGATCGCTTGTGTTTTATTTATTTGTTCGAACGTCTAATCTTTTTTGCTTCTTTACATAACATTTTCTTCTTTGACGCCGTAATTTTAAGTAATATATTTGGAATGGTACAAAATGCGTCTTTCCGCATCGGCAAAACCCTGTAGCGGCATTGCCAAACGTCGAAAAACAAAATTATGCAAATCGGTGCTCGTAGCTTAACATAATCTGACGCGTTTAGTTCCGATATCGACCGAAGCGAGCCCGAGGCGCTGCTGTGCTGTATTTTTATGGAAATTAAACGCAATTTATCTGCCGCTTATTACTACATAAAAAAGATAAAAGGGGCTCGAATTGTTATCGATTCTGGTGGTTTATATGGCTTTCGTGCCGGGATGAAAATATTAAATTTGATTCAGGTTAATTCGGTACGGGAATAGAAAAATAATATTACTAAAACAAAAATAATTGTATATCGTATTTTTGATATCTATAAATACTTGAATGACAATAAGACGGCTGTGTTATGCATATAAATATCTACATAATAAGATATGTATAAAGTACAACATGATAAATATATTTATATTTCACAGACCTAGAAAAACAAGAGACCTAAGGTTTCATTAATAAAATTTCTGAAATGACGATCTGTTATTGTTTACAATGTTGCTGAAAATGATTAATAGATGGGAGACAGAAAGGTAACTATATTCCGGCCCCAGTGGCAACAATGTTCAGCGTTTTCCGTTTGTAACCTTTTGTTCCAAGATTCGCCCGTGGCAGTATGGAACGGGTGAAAAGCACATTACAAAGTAATTTTCAGCTTTAGGTTGCAACACGTTTTTCTGGTTGGAGTTTAAAATGAAAGTAAAGATTTTTTTCCATTAATTAAAAAAAAGGAACCTAGCCCCGGAGAGTTGTATTGCAAAGCCCGGCCGCATATTTGTAAATACCCGACGCGTTATCCACTCGCGAAGTTTCGGCTGCGTTTCGGGCGCTCGTAAATACCAGACGTATGGTGACCATACGTCTGGTATTTACTATACCAAATTAAGCATTATTACAATATGGCTTCATGATTCAATCAACCTGCCGCAAGAGCTGTCGTGGCCGAGAGGTTTAAATGGTTGGGTCTCACTTGGAGGGCGCCGGCGCGGGTTCAAACCCCGTTGCTTTTTTATTATTTTTTTAAGTTTATGTTTCTAAACAGTTTTTTCTTGATTTTGGGTATGTCTTGAGTTACATTTGGGTTAGCACCTGGTTAGTTTCTTTTTCTTGAGCCCCAGTAGCGAGCGGAGGGCCATGCGAAAAGTGAAATAATACTAAATCTAACGCACTAAGGAGTCTTGCAAACAACTGACGTGTTAGTCCGACACGTCTGTTATTTACGAATGATTCGGAGGATAACGCGTCAGGTATTTACGAATATGCAGCCCGGCACCGGTAGTGGGGTCGTTTGAGCGCCACCGGTTCTAGCCAACTAAACGGAAAAAGCTCTGCGGGTGTTGTGCACGGTGGCTAGGTCGGCTCTTTAAATCAAAAGATACTTAATTTCACACTAGCGAGAACAAGACCTAATAAAGAAAACACAATCTAAAATTTAATGAGCTATATATTTGTTACTAAGTTCTTTTTGTTTTTAAACACAGCAACAACTTATCTGGAGTAAAATATTAAATGGAAATGTGGTTAATTAATGACAAAGAATGTTAAATGACAATTGAAGCAATTGATAAAATAAACTGAGTACAATATGGAGATTGTACGAAGACAAATTCCGATGTTAATACTCGGTTCTGAATGTCTTATAACTAAATGCACTAAATACTACTAACCGAAGTGATGACTTTGACATGAACTAAGCTACTTACAACTAGGTATGCGTGCGCTAATAGCTGCACTGATTTTGAATGTAGCAATAATAATATGTAGCAACGAACGGCCACGGTAATTAAATCAAATGACTCGATAAACTACTAAAAATAATAAAATTAGAACAGAACTATTGAAAACTTGGCTGTCGCCCTCGCGCCCCTTGCATAAATATATCTTCTATATAGAGCAAATTCCCCCAGAAAAAAAAACATGGACTTGCAGTGCCCATCAGCAAATAAAAGAGGTACTAAGTTATAGACTACTTGAATATGACAAAGATAAGGATGGATTACCCCTAAAAGAAAATTTTAAACTTCCCCATATGATCAAAATTAAAGCTGCATTAAAATAAAAATTCGGATTTGATAAAATGGAGTAGATAAGATAACATATGGGACGCAAAAGCAAATGGCGGCATATGCACAAAAAAGGTAACATAGCTAAGCAATTAAATTATTAATTTAGGCAAAAAAATTGTAGCAATAATTACCTCATTACTACGTATGAAGGCTAAGGAAAATTCGACGGTCTCGGTCTTATATGACGAAACTGAAAGCCTCTAGAAATAAGGAAAAAACCATTAACGTTATGGCGTCATCCGAATGCTTCACAAGCAGTAGGAAAAAAATCCAGAGAAAATAACTCACCTACTACAGCAGTATTCAGATCCCGATTAATCGGTCGTGTCAAAACACAAATATAAAATCAACAAAATATATCCCAAAGGAAGGGTAGAATTGAAAGGTCATGATGTAAATGCGTACGTGTTTTACAGTAAAATGTTGCGTCTCTACGACTGCACTATCAAACGTTCTTCTTGCCTTTCTGGTTCTACGAAATCCAACGACACGTCAAGTTAGCTAGTAGTGATGTGCGAAAACATGCCGAATGGTTCGATACAAGGGATAATTCTAAGATAATAAACGACCGAGTTCTCGTTTATTATGAAGGAAACATGACGGCGACGGCCACAATTAATTCATTGAAATCAAGTGATTCAAGAAATACCAGAGAATATTCCCCAACCAAATGATAAACTTTTAAGAATTTAAATCGACAGATGCAAATATAATAAGTGGTACATCCCTACTACTCCGGACGAACAATCGAAGGTCACAAAAGTGCACCTACACTAAAATATGAATCGACAAATTCCATGCAGAGTATTTGCAGGTTTTATTAACAGAATTCCTTAAAAATATAAAACGGTTGTCTGGCGGTTCAACGATAATCCCACATAAACCAAGTCAAGCTATTCTAATAATAGCATCGCTTATCAACTAAAATAAATAGTCACAACAGGTTATAAAAGCTAATACAAATACCTATATTTAAAATATAGTTAATTTTACATTAAGAAAAGCGGCAATTTCAAGCGCATTGTTAGCAAATCGAATCATTAAATTCAGAATTAATAAACCGATGAGTGCAAAGTACAGCATCTTTTTTCCCTAAATGCGGCATATAAATAAAATTTTAAAAATATCGGACATTGGCAAAATCGAACTGTTACAAGGTACATAGATGATTATTTTTAAGGGGTTAAATTTAAATATTTGAAAAAATCGCAAATTATTGATGGATGAAGGAAAGTAGGTAACAATAAAATAGTTTAATATAATATTTATTTTAATTGCGACAGTATACGATAATTAATATTGACGTAGCCTTGAAAGTAGATAATTGTTGAGTTAAAAGAAAAACTGCAATTTTGGACTTTCATTATGTATTTGAGGATAGAACAAACTTTTTAGACCTGATTAAATCACCGACCGATATCAATATTGTCACAGAGAATATTGGTTTATGATAATTATCTGCACTCCAGATAGCGTTGCTCAGCTGTTGATGATAAGTTTCGAAACAAATGTATATCTATTGATGATCAAGTTTAGTACAAATTATTTGGATTTGAAGCAAACGTAAATCTATTGATGATTTGGTTTCATCTAAAATATCAAAAGGGTGTGAAACGCATGACTATTCGCGAAGGCTGATTAGACGCGACTTCTTTCAGGTTTTCTTGAAAGCACTTTAAGTTACATTGATTTTAAGAGATTTACCTTATTCATTAATTTGATTTGATATTAAAAAGCTGATTTTGTTATTTTTAACTAGCGAGTTCTAAGGAGAACTTTATTGTGGCATTTCCCGTAAAGGTATATAATGCCAAAGGGTTTAATTCCACTGAGTCTTTCCCGTAAAGGTAGAAAATTACTCTGGTTGAACACCTCGGAGCCTTTCCCGTAAAGGTACAAATAGCTCTAGATGAACAGTGGGATGAACTTGTTTCCAGTAAGCGTTTGCCGTAAAGGTACTACGAACTGAACCAAGTTGTCGTTTATTCGCTTTGAAATTTGTTTTATACTAAAATTTGTTTTCTGAATGTTTTTCAAACATGTTTAAATAATAAGTATAATAATTATCTTTCTAGAGCAAGTATCAAGTTCAAACTTTAAGCTGTGTGTTCTTATTTTATACTAGAATAATTTAGTGAACACATCCCCCCCCCTACAATTATTGGCCTCCAATGTTAAAAAGCATCACTTAGAATAAAAAGTTGAAAAATTATCGCTAATGAAGATAAAAGGGAAAATGTCACCAATGAAAAAAGTGTTTCCGAATTTTCAAAAACTCTTTTTTAGAAACTAAAAAAACTTATTTCTAATGAGTATGAAAAGTCAGCCATCTTACTTGTTAACGACTGGTTCTCAATGATCGAACAGTCATATCTTTCCTTACATAATTAAATATAGGTTATATTACCTAATCTTGGTCCTAACTATGGCTTGGTTCAATACTAGACTCCGACCAATGGTCCTCCGCTAACTCCCACTTTAGTTCACAATTTTTTGTTGCGGGTTCTCATTTGAGTGCTATTTGTATAAGGGCTCCGTATGACCGAATTTCAGGACGCCATTGAATAGTGCTCCACGTACTTTTATATATAAACAAAACATAAGTAATCAATATTGACACCTAATTCTTATCCTAACTTGACTCAGTTGTTATAAATTTCCAGTAAATTATACGTTAATATAAGATGCATATATATAGTTTTTCTCTTTTTTCTTTAATTACTGACTTAAAGGAAATATATTAATTTTCGTTATCAAAAAGCATTATCTTACTTTGTCATTCAATATTTCATAGTCATCATGATTCGGAAAGTAGGCATTTATGGTTCAAAATCATAATTTTCATTGAATTATACAGTACATATTAAATGGTTATCCCACGAATTTGTTAAAAATTTAAGAGCATTATTTTATATCCTAGTAATATATTCGAACTGAAATATTTTTTATATTTATTGTTATCAGAACAATCGGTCACTGGCTTTAATGAATTAAAATAATAATTTTTATTGAAATATTTAATTATTGTGTGTTTTTCTTACAGCTGTGTTTAATAGTATATTATTTTATATGGAGGAAAAGTGATACTTTTCATGGCGCACTTGTGTTTAACAGCCGAACGGAGTGAGGCTGGTAATAGAGAGCAAGCCATGAAAAGTAACTTTTCCTCCAAATAAAATATGCTGTTTTTTCTTCAAATGTCGACAAATTAATGCCAAAACATCTCTTTTCAATAGTAATAATATCTAAAATAATATCTAATTATTATTAAAGATAAGTGGGTTCGCAAGGCGGCTTAGTTCGCAAGGCGGCTTAGACCGCAGTCGGTGACTAGACACAGGTTGTTGCTATAGTAATGTAACATAAAGCTGTCAGTGGACACTGTCAACAATAATTATTTTTTTAAGATTGCGTCTCCGATTGCGTTTTAATTCCGTATTGATAAGCAGTTATCGAGGAAGTTCGATTAAATAATAACCAATTTGTTCCTAAATTAGTGATTTTTAGAAATGCAGTCACAAATTGAGTGATAAATACAAATTGTAGTTTAATAAATCTTGAGTTGTTGACGCTTATTTTGTTGTCTGTTTGTATTGTATCTATGTTGCTATGACAACACATTTACCTCCGCCGGCGGAAAAGTGAAAAGTGAAGCTCCGGCGGAGGAAAAACGAAACTTCACGGCTGCCTACACAGTCGAGTAATGACGGATTTACTGACGTTTGAAGAAAAAATACGTTTAATATTAATTCGTCGATATACTTTAACCGCTTATTATGTGTGATCGTTATATTGTCGTTGCATCAGCGTGTTCTAATCCTTCGAAATAAGTTCTCCGGTGGTAGCGTCATTTGGTTTTGTTATTATTGGCCGATTTTGTTTCTGTTGAAAATAATAACATTAATTAGCACGTAAACTTGGCCTGGTTTTAAAACGAGTGCTGACTGTTTGCGATTATATAAAATCAATTTCTTGATCTCATTAATAATATACATAGCCGGAAAGGTTTAGAACAATATTAATAACATCGGGAATTTAAGAAATTTGTGGGTTATATAACCTTTTGACTGTCATCATTTATATTTACTTTAATGGTGATTGAATTTGGATATCAATATTTATAATTATTGTTATCCCTTCCAGAGTATGTGAATTTTCTAAAAAGGATAATGATTGATATTCGGTTTCTTAACTCATATAAGCTGCTTAGTAGGCACCTATTTTTAATGGTTTTGTTTTGCTTATATGCTTTATATTAGCGAGATCGATGCTGTTGACTGCCGAGTTGATTTGAATAGGTATTTAGAATGCTATGTACACGGTGATCATTTATAATGTCCCCCCTCTTAACTCTTTTGTTTTTCGCATTAGACAAAAATATTAAATACAAAAGTTGTGCAGAATAATGTAAGCTATTTGCAGAATACATTTATATATATACAAGGTGTTGCAGAAATGAGTGACAGGTTAAAGTTATATTTTTTTAATGAAACGCCCTGTATATTATTAATTTTTTAGAATCTCCTAAAAATTCTGAATATGTTTTCGACATATTCGCATTACAACTAAGCAGTTACATTCAAAAATAAATAGGCTAGAGTCCAGTTCTTAGGTGGCCGTGAATTAGGCAACTACAATACAAGACCACTATTTATGAGCTTTTCGATAAAACATATCAATGATCTTATTTTAGAGTGAGAAAGAAACAAAATCGAAAATAATATTTAAATTTAATATCTAGAACAACGATACAAGAAATCATACAAATTGCTCAACTGGGCCCCCGTTTTCTTCAATACATCTGACATACGTTCTTCGTAACCTTTCTAATGCGGCGGTGATAGATTGGGTATAATCTTCATTTAGAATTCTTATTTCTGTTCTAATAAGTTCTTTTAAATGTTCAGTATTTTCAATGGTATATGCATTCACTCGATTTTTTAGCGTTCCTCATAAAAATGCATCCATCGGCATCAAGTCAGGGCTATTAGGTGGTCATTTTATTGGTGCATCCCATCCATCCATTCATTAAACCTTTGACTTAGATAGGTTTTAACAGCTAGTACACTGTGAGGTGGAGCGCCATCTTGTTGGAAGACAATTTTTCTCTCTTGTTCCAACGGAAGCTCATCAAAATAGTCCTCTAGTTCTTGCTGGAGAAAATTCAAATAACCTTTTCCGTTTAAACTTGCGTTGAAGAAATGTGGGCCTATTATCTTGTTGTTTAAAATAGCATACCATACATTGACAGTTTGGCGACCTTGAAATTGAAATTCTCGGTAGCAGTGGGGATTCATTGTGGCCCAATGTCTGGTATTTCTCCTGTTTATCATGCCACGAGTTGCAAAAGATGACTCTTCGGTCCAAAATACATTTTTCAAATAACTATTATTTAAATTTATTTTCTCCAACATAGTTTGGCAAAATTCAACTCTTTTTACTCGTTGTCTCGGCGTTAATTTTGTCGTGGGCCTAATTTTGAAAGCTTTATATCCTGTTTTGTTAAGAGTGTTTTGAATCCTCCCATAAGAAGTATTTTTTGAATCATCAAGCTCTTCTTTTAAACTTTTCGATATTCTTCTAATAGAAACGTTTTGATTTTCTTCAACTTTTAGTAGTATATTTAAATCACTATTTTCATCTCTTCCCGTTGTTCTCTTCTTTCTCGCTAGACTGGACGTTTGTTGAAACTTGCCATAGATTCTATGAAATGTTTTTTTATCTGTAAGATGCATCCGGGGGTTAATTCCGCGGAGTGTTCTTTGAGCCAATTTAACACTATTATTTGTTTTAATAAATGTTTCTAAAATTAACTGTTTTTTTCCTTTCCAAATAAGGCATTTTTATCGAAAAATTTGTATTTACTAAATTTGTAACTGTCAGTAATAATCAAAGTTTTTATTTCTTGGTAAACGCCTAATTCACAGCCACCCAAGAACTGAAATCTAGAATATTTATTTTTGAATTTACCCGCTTAGCTAAAATACGAATATGTCGAAAACTATTAGATTTAGGTATAGGACATGTCAGAGAAAAAATATTCAGAATTCTTAGGAGATTCCAAAAAATTAACAATATTTCATTTAAAAAAAATATAGCTTTAACCTGTCACTCATTTCTGCAACACCCTGTATATATATAAATGTATTATGCAAATAGCTTACATTATTTTCCACAACTTCTGTATTTAACATTTTTGTCTAATGCGAAAAACAAAAAAGTTAAGAGGGGGGGGGGGGGACATTATAAATGATCACCGTGTACTGTACGACTGTAATATGATATCTACTGTAACTCATTCATGTCCTATGATTCCTTAATCTGTTTTCTTTAATCTATTGTCCTTGTTCTCTCTTTGTGTTGGCTTATTCTATTATATATTTACTTAGTCTAAGCTTTATTTTTCTGTGCTTGTTTTCGTGTAGGCTAATTCTCAACCTTTTAATCATATATATACAAATGTTTTCTATTTCTACCCATTTTATCAGCTGTTGTGATGTAATATTTCTTTTTCCCCATAACTTGTGATTTCTCCATATGATACTCATCACTTCTACCTGGCTCCAAGTGCCATGCTAGTTTTAGCTTATTTTCCTTTATTACTCTAGTTTACTATCTTCTCATATACTCCTTCCGTATAACCTTTATATATCCATATATGGATTCTAATTTCATTTCCCAGGTCCTCATGTTCTCCAAGTGTCTGACTTATGATCTTTCCTATAAGGTATTTATCTGCGACAGTTGGCTACAACCTACAACATTCCCTATACGACCTGCATATAATTTCGCTTTCTAGCTTCTCCTTTATTTTGGTTCAATATTATAATTCTGTTTCTTCTATCTCTATTTTACCCTCTAATTTCTCTTTTATGTAAATGCGTACGTGTTTTTGATATGACTCTCCCAGTAAGGTACTATAAGGTAAGGTTTTTCGAACATGTTTAGATAATAAGTATAATAATTATCTTTCAAGGTCAAGTATTAACTTCAAACTTTAGACTGAATGTTCCTTTTTTATACGTAAATCTTTTAGTTAACAATATCTGATAACGGTCGGTGATCTACTATGGATCGAAATTGATAATTGATACAATAAATGTCCTAAACTGCTTTTAAAGTCGAATAATCGGTCGAATATAAACATTTACAAATACATATTTTACTGACATCAGAAACTTGTACCGAGGGATGAAAATAATCAATTCAATTAATGTAATAATTAGAAACACACAGGTGATTCAGTTAGGTTTCGCTAAACGAAACAGTTTGGGTTGTAATTATTATTTAAATAAAATAAAATAAGTAAATAAATATATTTTAACATTATTATATAAATGCATAACACAATATTAATATTTGCCATAAAATCTGCTTAATAACTAAATTGTTTACAAAAATAAAAAACTGTTGTGCAATCTAAAATGGCGCAATTTATACCTGGTTGGCAAAAACAGAAGCAAAAACCAAGACATATTCTTATTTTTTGATCCAAAATATATATTATGTATCATGATATTATGAATTTTACCTACAAAATGTCACTTTCAGGGATTTGTCTAGTAATATAACAATAATAAAAGTAAATATTAATATTATGGCCTGGTTTATCCAACTTCTTATTCAATTTGGTTGATACAACTGTGTTCTCATTTATAAGTAATCATATATCTACTGTGAATAACATATCCGAAATGTTTCTTGAAAAAATAATTAATGCAAAAAACCTCTCATTTACAGTAAAAAGGGTAAGGGTAAAGAAGAATGGAACAACTCATATATCGTGGTTTAATAATGAACTTAAAGTACTCCGTGGACAACTTAACCTTGCATATGATTTTTATCACCAACATCCAAATGATAGAAATAGAGAACTTTACATCAATTTAAGAACATTTTATAGAAGCAAAATAATTCAGTGTAAAAAAAATGCTAATGATAAATTCATAAATTCCAAATCTAACAAAATAAAAGCCATGTGGGATGTTGTTAACAGTATCCGGCCTTCTAAAAAGAAACTGATCAGTTCAGATGTTTTGGATGCTAATAAGACAAACAATTTTTTTTTGGCCTGTCCTATATTCATAATCTATATTAATGATCTTCCGGCCAGCGATCCCTCCACCCGGTTTGTGTTGTATGCTGATGATACAACCCTGGCTAATAGAAGTAATAATTTACCCAACCTTGAACTTGATATGCGTGAGACGCTCTCGAGGGCCTTGCTCTGGTTTGATGCGAACCAATTATGTCTAAATGGGAACAAGACTGAGAATGTCATATTTACCCAGCTACGGCTGGGTGTGGATCGGCCTGCTGTGAAGTTCTTGGGGATATATATGGACCCAAAATTGTTATGGGTTGAACACATTCAGTTTGTATCAAACAAAATCTCTAAAAGTCTCTTTCTCTTGCGAAGTTTGCGGCCGGTTGCCAGCCATGTAACGTGTATGAGTGCCTATTTTGGTCTTTTTCACTCCCACTTGTCATACGGGATTCTTGCCTGGGGACACTCTCCGCACTGTGGTAAGCTTTTTAGTCTTCAGCGAAAGGCCATTCGAATAATAAAGGGTTTACCTTTTCGTGCAGATGTTAAGACCTACTTCATAAGTCTAAAAATAATGACACTACCCTCAGTTTATATATTTAAATGTTTACTGTGGATTCATGAGGGGCAGGATCTGTTTGATCGGCGCGGCGTAGTGACATTCATGACTATAACACAAGACATGCCTCTCTTATAGCACCTGATTTTATACGACTAACAAGAAGTCGATACTCGGTTAACTTTTATGCCCCCCGATTATTTAACAAGTTACCTTTGCACCTAAAGAGCTTATCACCCTTGCAATTTAAAAATAAAATAAAATATATGTTATTAAATGAAGGTTGCTATTCAATCGATGAATTTTTAAAGGCAGACTTAAGCCGTTATTAGTGTCTTGATGTGATATGCATTCGAGTTTTGGTATGGGTACTGATGATTTTGTTGTTTTTTATTTGTATTGACTTTTTATTATTGTGTTAGACTGTAGGTTTTTATCATTTTAATTGTTGCAACTATTTTTTTTTGTAAGCTTGTTTGACGTGTGTAAAATTTGTATTAATTAATAGCACGAATAAATATCTATCTATCTATCTATCATAGCTTATTATTAAATAAAAATACAACGTAAAAGTAAACACAACAAAAACCATTTGATGCGAAAAATAGAATTTCCTCTTACAAATGATAAAATAAATAAGGGGTTTATTTTGTCGGTGTTACAATGAATTGCAATACACAGCCTCAATTCATACTAAAACTAAAAGCCAAGTTAACCCAATCTAATTTATAAAACAATTGATATTTAAACTTAATGGTTTTGAAGCTTTTCATTTTCTTATTTTCGTGAGCACCTCCAAATGATTTATGAATGTCTTCATGAAACTGGCACATTCAAACAAAGTGGAGTATTAGGAAAGCCAAAAACAGTAACAACAGTAGAAGAGAAAGAGAATAGGCTGAACATGATAGAGGAAGATCCAGGTACGTCTAGTAAAAAATAGATAATTAAATACTTTGAAAGTATGTATTAAGACAGTTTGGAAAATGTTGAGGGACTAATTGTTGTACCCATATATAACACGTTCAGGTACTCTCGCCTGTTGATTTTCCTCCACATACCACGTATTGCATTTTATTAAAGACTTTTGCACATTTTGATCCGAACCCCTCAACTGTTGTTGCTGAACTTCACAAGAAGCACAATTATGAATTTCCATCATAACCATGTGTGTATATGCTGAAAAAAATTAGAGGTATTTGAAGATCGTCTTCAACATCAGTTTTTGATGATCGTTTGAGTAGGAATTCTGGGTCAGTGGCTAATTAAACCGGCATTTCTAACAGGACGATTTATTGGTGAACTATATTGAGACTTTTTGGAACAGCCGCTACCTAGTTTTTGGAGGATGCACCAAGGAGATATGCAATGCGGCCTATGCACGATGGTTCACCAACGCTAGTGAGATTTTAACAGTAGCATACGGAGATAGGGAGATCGCTAGGTTGGTTGAGGTGGACCTCACTTATGGCCTGCCCTCCGTATTTCTAGGGGACTGTTTAAAGCCATTAGTTTATACTACTCCAGTGGAAAGTACGGATGACTTAGGAAATCGAATAATTGCTTAGTGTAATTGAATAAAAACAACCATGATGTTTTCCAAAGAGTTTTGCAGTGTCTGACTTGGGAAAATAGAAAATGAGAAGTTGTATTAATTCTTGCATCCTAGCTGCAGGTAGTGATTTTATAACAGTTTCTGTAGATTAAGCCACACACATGCAATTTTTGGTAATAGAAGGTTATCATCCTGTATCTTCGAAACAAAAGAGCACATCAATAATCACGAACGGATAAAATGTTAGAATAATCGGAGGAACACCCCTATGAATTTTTCCGCATATCTAATAAACACTCTCTATAATATTTTACATTTATTTGTGATCGGCATAAGCTTGATCGTTTCTCCAATTAATAACCATGACGTCTTATATTACAAACGAGGCACCTACTTTATATAAATCTTATTAATAAACCGCTATATAGAAGCTCTAAATTCAGTTCTGTAAGCGCTTTAATAAGGTCACTCTGTTCTCATTACGGCGTAAACTTTGTGCTCTATACTCTCTTTACGCTTATGACTGATGACATCTCATGATATTTATCTTCACAACAAGTTGAGTGCACCCGAAGCTGCCAACTTAGCAGTAAACTCAAAATCAAGCCCCCAGGGTGATTCTTCAACCCCTCTATCGATCAACGTAATTAGATGTATTATATTTAACCTGAAGGTAGCGAGTTGAAAAGCTTTTACGTCGCTATCACTTACACGCCTTTTAGAATAGATTTTACAAGCAATGTTTAATTTGAAAACATTTCTTTGGATGCTTGGACATTAGAGTATTAGTAAGATTTTTTCTGTGCTTGAAAATTATAAGGAATACATTAGTTTTGTTCAGATTTTGTTCAAAATGTCTAAATTTATGTTGCAGAAAAATAATAAAATAGTTATGATTATGAGAAAATAGAACTGTTATACCATTTGTTGAATGAACGAATACTAGTTTTGGGTTAAACAAATTTCAAGTTATATGTAGAACGTGGACAAAATAATTAAAGCTGGTGTTGTGGAATCAAAAGTATTTAAATTAGGCATCTAATGCATCGTGTGGCCTAATTTTTCTTACTATTTTCGAGTTGGAAAAACCTTATGACTGCTCAACAAATACAATTTATAATATGCAATAAGCCAACGTTTAGTTGCTTTACACGTAATTTTGGATATCGTTGTGTTCACTCAGGCACTTTCTACGATTGTTCTCCTATGAAAAAGAGAAAAACTTTTTGTCTTAAAATCACGCAAAGAGTTTCCTGCTGATGTTTGGCAACGCACTTAGAGGCCACCCTGTATAGCACTATTTTTTTTACAAAGTGTTTTATTGTAAGTGTTTAATTGCAAGTGTTTTGTGTAAATTATTGCGACATAAGCGCTGGTTGCAGTAATCGACAAAACTGTAATAAACAACTTAGAGCATTTGAATATATCACACTACCCCCCAACATTCCAAACAAACGTGATGTTATGCTGCACTAAATAAATTATAATTTAAAACATATAGATTTGTTTACTTTGGGTGAGTCACATACTCAATACTAAACATAAAACCCACATCTAGACTTCAATGCACATGCGGCATATGCATATGCATATTCAGATCTATTTATGCAAGAAAAACAGTCCGATCGAAATTCCATAATGCGAAGCAAGAATTCGAAAGTTCGCGGCAAATGCACGAAAAAATGTATTGGATGTGCCGTTATAAAAATCACGAAGTAAAATTTAATATTTTTCCCAGCGTTTAAGTTTGAGTTATACTAAATAAAATCTCAATTTCATGATAACAAACATCTGCCATAGTCATAAGCACAATATGAAAACTACGTAAAAACGGGAATAAATATGATATCTGAAAGTCTGAGATAAACATCTGTCCAATTGGGGGGCCGCAATTCCACAAATATATCAAACGAAACACGGAAGAGGAAACATACAGATAATAATTGATCCAGTTTTCGTGAAGTCGATATACAGGCGCCTCGTAGGCGGCATTTAGGACTTTGTAGGTGCCTGTCGGAAACAGGAAGTTTCGGGAGTTTTTATGTGTTTTGTTAGCCATTGACGTCCGGATTTTTTGTGTTGTTATTATTATTTACTTGTCATCGACCATATGCAACATTTCATTTCTCTCGGAATACGAGAATTGCATATTTATTATCTCTTCTATCGTAACTAAGCCATAGTTTATAGGTCCAGAAATACATAGTAATGGTTTTTATAGCAGCAACTGATCCAATTAGAATACAATGAGATACCGTGCTCTTAGTTTATGTGACGAATAATTGCCATTGTGTATTGTTGATAAAATAGGTAATTTTTGACATTTAAAATATGCATTAAAAAAAGTATTGGTTTCCGATATCATGGTTTTCATGAAGTTATTTTAAATAATTATTCATTGACAAAATGATAATTTAGACACGGTCTTCTAGAAATTCCATTAAAAGGGAAAGGGTAATGAAAAGAGAGTATATTATAATATAATATAATTCAAATAGAAATATTTTATGATATGCAAGACATAGATCACAGAATACGTAATGTAATTGAAATATTAGGGAAATAAACAGGACTTTTTATTTTCCAATTAAGAACAAATCTTTGATTACTCTTAAAAACTGCAGCAAATTGCGTACCAACGTAACTTGGTATACGAATTAAGGCCCAACTTTAAACTTCAACCCAAGACTTTTTGGTACTAATATTTGGGGACGGGTTAGTTTTGATTAGCTTTTTGTTAGGTGCGTCCCCGGATCGAGTGTAGTGAATAAATGTGTAACAGTTAGAGATGTGCAGAATTACCAGATCTACGGGAATGAAGAACTACAATTTGTTCAGCAAAAGACCGAACCCTTTATAAAACCGGGCTGCTTTTAAATGTATTCAAAATTCCGCGTAAATGTATAAATGTATTCGTAGTTATGCGTGAATTGTTACATTCCATATTAATATGGCATCACTTAGGTGTTTATTTGGTCCTTATTTCGGTATGGAATCCATGGCACAAAATTTATCTTTCCTGCAGTTATTGGTTTTAGTCCTCAATTCGGGTCTGTCCTAAATTTAATAATTAATTAGCCTTAAATTACACGAATAAAACAATTTGCTCCATAGCAAAGGGACAACAATGTGTATTAATGTCTAACGAAACTGCTATTAAATATTCATCCAATCGTTATTATTAGTGATTTAAATTATACATTATTAAGCAGTAATGGCTATTAAATTTTAACATTGCCATTGTTATTAATTTAAATTATCAATTAGGTTTAAATCAGGAATATGCTTGTATAAAATGTATACTTTTTATGTTGTTGTTTTAATTTAATATTGAATACATTGCTTATCATAACTGTTATATTATTTAACTTTAGTGTCTAGACAAATTTTTATATATTTGGTCATTTGTTTTGACCTAATTGCTTTCGGTAAATATTTAAACATTTCAAACCCCTCGAACAAGGCGCTAGTTGGTGCTGCATCCTTATTTGGATATATGGATAACATAAAAGGTGTTTTTTATTTATTTTAGTACAGGCGTCTCAGGAAAAGGGTTATTTTAGACAAATAGCCATGGCAAATAGTTTTTCAAATAACTTTTATTTAATAAACATTTCGCTAGGAAAATAGCATTTTCCGAATTCATTAACTACTGTATAGTATACGTTGTATGTATGGTCCGGATAGCTCTAGCTGGATAACTTTTTATCGATTTTATAGCCATTTACTTAAGTCTTTAATTTCCTGGTTGCAATCCAGAATTGTATATATGTAGATAACCCGTATCCTAATATCAAAAGATTAAATAACATTTAGCAGCCTCATTTTCATTTCTTATTTTGAGATTAAATATAATTTATAATCCAAATGGGTTAATAATTAAATCAAAATGATTAAGTTGTTTGGTCAATACACAACAAACTAAAAGTCTCAGGAATGATCGGCTGTGACTATCTACGTTGCTTTGATCAGAAAAAATGGTTGTTACCGCGACAGGTAACGAAGGAAGAGATAAAATATACCATAATTTAAAAAAGAAATACAATATTTCCAGAATTTATGTTGAGTTATTCTTGCATCTACAAAATGTATCTATTTGAGGCCCTGACAAATGAAACGAGCTTCAGAAGCAGCTATTTAACTACTGATTTTTTTGTAGAGAAATATGCGCCAGTAATGCTACAAGGTGATAACGGGCGAGAATTTACTGCTGAAATGACCAAAGAAATGTAAAGTAATTAGAGGAAAAAAAAATAAAAGCTGTTAAATCGTGCAGTGACAAAAAAATATCATGCATGCATCATGCATGCTCGGAAGATCACCCTATAAGTCTTTCTTTAGGATTTAGGATCCATAAATTTACTATCAGTCCTTATTACTAAAATATTTACTGAAGAGGATTTACAAGCAATAAATCGGAACGTTAATATCATAAGCACAGTATCGGAACATCGTCAGTGATCCACTGGAAGCTGTAAGTATCGGTTCCAGTAAAGGTTACTCTACTCAAGACGTAAGTTTACGCCAGACAACTACAGTAGAGATGATGTACCATCAGAAAATTCTAGCGTGTACGAAAGAAATACCGAATTAAATGCCTAAAATAAATCATCAAGATTTTAAAGAGGCGTATGCAGAAGTTAATAGTAAAAGCCTAGTAGAAGCAGCAGTTGTGGATTGCGGTGTTTGTTGCAACGAAACTGCATGTTGTTCTTGCAATCATTGTACGGTGTTCAAGAAAAAAGAACTTGTGACCTAACGGTTATATCGAAGACGTCCTTATCTGCCTAGTCAAATAGCGTTTGTCTAGTCATTTAGTATCTAAAAATAGAAGAGGATAATTTGCCCAGGCAGTGCGCATTTGCCTACGTAAAAGCTATTTGCCTAAGATAACCATTTGCCTGCGACAGATGCGCTATTATAAGTAGGTAAAGACTATTTTCATTCCATTAATATAGCAGTTTAATGGAAAGAAACTTGAGTATTACTTAACCAATTTTTGCTCCAAAATATCCATACTTGTATGGTATTTTCTAAATTATATGTTATCCTGAGTGATTTTGTATTTCTGATTCTTAATTCGCCTGGCTTCAAATGGAATTTCTCACAAAAGAAAATTAAAATGCGCACATAAAAAGCAACTCGCAAAATATTTAAACCCTCGTCTCTTTTAATACTTGAACATTAAAAATTGTTTATGTGAGTATAAACCAACATTAGCAACAAACTAACTGAAATGAGATAGGAGTCGAAAATATTTAAGTTTGTCCCTTCAAACGAAACAGACCCAAAAATATTTACAACATTGTATTTCAATGCTATACATAATGAAGTCGTACATAGTTATTATAATTATGGTGTAGTTTGAATCAAGATCAAGACGAGTTCAATCCGCTTCCATTCTTTTCCCCATTTTTCTTTGAGCTCTTATGTATATTACATGTATATATTTTTGAAAATAATCTTGCATTTTTTTTCATTAGCTTGCAATATAAGCCTTTACTATCAATAATCAAGAAAATAAAAAACGCCTTTCATTTCTAACTATTAACAGAAGTAACTGGCTGCACCAAAGAATAAAAGAAATGACAACTGGCCAACCGTTAATGTACTAATAATACAAAAGCCTAATAATGTTGCTCTTTTAAGGAAGGCTTTGCTTAAACCAATCATAATATATTTTATACAAAGCGAGGGCTGATATCTACCATGACGTCATTAGGTTTTGTCGTCAAGATTTAAGCCAAAGGGAAGTTACGGCATTTTCAGTTATCTCTAATTAAATCTTATTTTGCGTTTGATGTGCTCGAACGGGCAAATAAATTGAAGTTTAGTAAAACTAATTAAAATATTTTTAGAAAAATATAAGTCTCATTAGTTCACGCTAATTCTAACATCATTATTTATTGATTTGCTTTTAGAATTAATGATTATTTTTCTAATTTTCATACATAATACATGTAAAAGCATAATAGTTAGTACCTACAATGTATATTTTTTGCTATTTCTACAATTTTCCAAATATATGTAAAATCTTCATCATAAAGTGGTTACATCTTATATGATAAACTCCCTACCAATAAGCGAATTCGCGCTGGCATTTCTTGATCTAGAGATAAAACCGGTTACTTTAGAGTAAAGTTACATTTCAAATATATTTATAAATTTTTCACTTTCAGTCAATCAGATATTACTGCCTTGGCGTTATAGTTTCAGTCCCATGAAAATTGATAGCAAAATACTTTAGGTTTCCTAAACTCAGAAAAATAGGGTCAACAACATTACCACTTACTAACTCAAACAGCATACACAAATCCTCATACAATTTCCTGTTGTACAAAAAACTTTTAAAAATGTGCCACTGCAACAAAGAATATGCTATATATTTTATTGAGTATCTTTTGTCTGAGTCACATATATAAAACACTTTCGCTAATAAGGAAATATAGCAAAACAAACCCCTGCGGCGCCTATGACGTCATCCGATGACGAAACTGGCAGAATGAGTAGAGAAAGGATGAATGGGTAATAGTACGTTGCTAGGATTTTCTTTCCCCCCCAAAGCTTTATTGCTTTCTTTTTATTACCAAATCAAAGTTTCCTTTCCCGAGAAATAGGGAATTATAAGCCCAAGATTAAAGGCTTTCTCTTTGAAATATATTTTTTTTCACCAGATATTTTATTTTCTCAACTTTACCAGAAGGATACTCATCATTTCTTTAGATTACGTGGCGCTTTGGTTTGTCTACCGATTCGCTTTCTTATAACAAGTTAATGGTGAAAAAGATTGTATCCGTAGCGCAAACATATTTTGTTTTTTCACAAATTTACCGGTGTTATCATGGCCGTCATTCAATGGAACAGACGGAAATGCCTGAATATTTGTTTGCTTTTGAACGGTGTTGCTTTAATTTCAACGAATAATGAATAGGTACCGGAAATAATATAGATTTTCTGTTATCGGAACATAACTGCTGAATCATTCCGTATTCCAGCAGACAGGCAGGAACATGCTAGTTCGCAAATGTTGTATTAGATGAAAAAATACACAAAAACAATGTGTACTTAAAACCAAACGACAAAAGTGAAAACTTCAACAATGCGATATTAATGTGATGAAATACAAGTATTTTTTTGGTTTCTATATTTTGAAATTACTGGTCAAACCTTCGATGTTTAAAGTAAAATTTTACCCCGAAATTTCCTATTAAATTGGCAGAAGGTGTTGTTATCCGGGGAGATTTCAGGCGCACAACAATATGCTAAAAGAAAAATTTTTCATCGGAATCGTTCACAAAATCCACCAGAAACTGAATCTAATCACCAACAAATATATTTTTTTTCAATTATACCCATTTTTCCAGCTTCAAACTGTTTCCAATGGGATTTCAGGCAATTAAATTTATAAATCTACATTTTTTAATCTAGTGGTCCTTTCAAAATATTGGAAAACCTATTTCTTCAAATTTTTCATAGCGCAAGCTATGTAGACTCGTAAAATTGCCAAAATATTCGAAATTTTTGGGATTTCTGCATGTTTCAATTTAACCTCGATTTTCTAGTATTTCCCGATCTCGTACAAAAAACTGTTTATTGAATCTGAATCTGGGACCGATTTCTTTAAAATGACTATGCGTTATAGTTTTTTCAAACTTGAAATCAAAAATTCACCATTTCCGCATATTCAATAGGTTCGGCGCATATTTTTTTTTGTTCTGTTCATATCTTTCCGCTTGAGGCTGAGAGAATCCAGTTCAATGCGGCAAAGACCCAAGGAGCCACGTTTACCAAGAGGGCTAATGACCGCGTTGCTAACATCGCAAAATCAGCCTTCCAGAACATCGCTTTACAAGAACTCCATCACTGTGCAATTCACTCCCAGGACATTTGCTTCCCCCTAATTACAACCTACAACTACTCAGGAACCGTATCAATCAACATCTTCGCACACACACCCCTCGTCGAGCGCCATAGGATCTCCCTTTAGTGTGTGTGCCACTACCATAAAAAAGGTAGATATTTGTTACTCTTATTGTTAAATAATCTAATCCAATCCAATCCAATCCAATCTTCTGACTTATATAAACATCTTTGTATGCGCTAACATTAATAAAATTTTCTGTATTCGTACTTGTACTTGCATCTGTAATGTATGAAAGTTTGGTTCCTCCAGATTATTTGGTTTTCCAGTAATAAAATATTAAGTGATGTCATGTCCGGAGAGTTTTAATTCAATTAGCTCACCTTCTAGAATAGGCATAAGCTTCTCCAAGGTCTTTTCTAATACAGTAAGTTCTCTTCTAATAATTGACTTTTCTTGCAATGAATGCTTTTCGAGAAAAAAATAAAAATCTGCATTTTTTATATAGAAATCGATGTTTTTACATTTTTCCTGAAAAGTCCATGTTCCCGATATTTTCGAAGCATTTAAACAGTTTTTCTCTTAGAAATTCCCTATCGAACTCAGTGTTTTTGTACCAAAGTGACCTTTTCTTGCATTTGGTAATGTTTAAATATGCTACTAGGTCTGCCGATTACCAGATGCCTCTTAGCGAGTCTTGCACATAGCGAATAGATTTCATGATACAATAATTAGAGTCAACTCTTACCTCTCATTTATTGCTGTGAACCTACAGGAATGCCGATATATACGGGAAGGTTAAAAATCGCTGTTTTTTCTATAAATTGCAATTGGTGGATCAGAATCACCTACGCATAGGTCTGATACCCACTATACGCTGCAGATGTACTACTCGTACTAGGTTTTTAATTTTTTCCTCCCTGGTTTTCTTTGTCAGTAAAAAAACCTGACAAAAATTACTTTTTATACCACCAACATTTTTCATTAGAACATCATATAATTACATGCCTCTTCTACGAGAATTTCTTTGTTTTTGTTTCTTAGCGATTCATAATCAGCTTCACTCGTACTTGACTCATTTTCAGTTGGATATGAAGGATCCACATCCGAGTTAGAAAAATCTGACCCTTCTTTCTAAAAAGGACACTTCTTCGCCTGATCTCGTAGCTTTTAATTCCAACTCAAACAAAGGAAATCCTTTCACACGTGGCATTCTTACTTATCGATGCAACACTGGCGAACTAAAGTAAAAAAACGTGCGTCCAAAATGGACACGTAATCACTGGCGCGTGAAGACGAGAGCAAACATTTAAACTTGAATGTCCATATTATATTGAATACATAGCATATAATTGAATGATATTGGTATGATAATACCATATCGGCATTCGGTATTTTTAACACAAAAATAACGGAAAATTAATATTTTTTCAATTATCGTTCTTTTACAACCCAAAATATCCTCATTTTCAAGAAAAAAGAAATTCAAGGCCCACAGGACTTAATTAAGCCTATAATCGTAATTAGGCTACGAAATTGTAAAAATTAATCACAAAAAGTTATGTATCGCTGAATTAAGAAAGACCAAGTTAGCTTAGTTAAATGCCAACTACCAGAAAAATGAATTATTGATTTCCCTTTCATTTTAGGTTGCATTTTCCCAAGGCGCTTTAACACTAAAATCTCGAACTTGCTGGAAACTTAGAAATAATAGACTATTTAAGAAAATATGTAATTGCACTTAAAACAGTGGTTAGAACGGAACAGCATTAAGCTCTCTCCAGATTTGCTGAATAGTACAAAATATAGCAGAATGGTAGTTGCCTGGAGCTTGAAGCAGAATCAGCAATAACAGGATTTGCCGCGTGGGTTGCATAAATAGTGTGGAAGCATAAGTACATAGGAATCGACTTGAGTATTATGTTCCTGTTGGTATTAATTCAGAGTATGAAACGCCTCTCTAATAATATAAAATGTGTGATTACTTATTAACTACTTATTGATTTTCAATCAAATATAGATAACAGAAAAAAAGGTGTGCAAAAAAATCATAAATGATAACTGAAATGTCAAAATTGAATTGGTCCTGTGTTTATAATTAAGAATTGAGTGTGCTTGTTGACCTGCTTGTCACCTCATACTAGTAGGGGCTTAGTATTGGCAGAAAATATGCGGTAATCCTCAAATCCATCGTACCACGCATACCTACATACTTCATGTATATTATGTTACCGACAAGGCTCGTTGCGGATATATTCATGGTATTGCCTAGTTAATAGCGCCAATGCATTTTTTGCTCTATCCGAAATCGCTTTGAATATCGGACGTGGCCTGAAGCTAATAATAAATATCCACTTACGGTTTTCCCTAAAACTAAATCAGATAGAGTTGGGCGTCAGCATTGCTATCTTACTGAATATTTTAAGCTTGCAAGGCAAGCGGCTCATTTTATCGCTTCTTTTCGTTCCTTTTGAGATTTGTTGGTTTGTAACATAATTGTCATGTCTTATTTATGCACTTTAATAAGGTTTATCAAATCAAAAGCCTTCCGCCACTTCTGTTGATATCCAGAACTTGAAGAATCCTGCAACACTTTCAATGTCAGATGTGTAAATTGAGAAATTTTCTGAGACTACCCACAACTTCATGAGTGATGCTTATGAACAATGAATTGAAATACACAATATTCTGAGTAACATGGGAAGAGAAGAAATTGGGACCAATGATAGAAGAAAGAGAGAAGTTTGGATGACAGAAAAAATACTGCAATTGATGAAAGAAAGAACGAAACATAAATACAAAAACCCACCGGAGTAACAAAGGCATTCAGAGGAATGTTAGAAGGACCAAGAATAGTGGATGAATGAAGAATGTGAGAAAATCGAGCCGCTGGAGAGACAGAACCACCATCACGTATGCCTTAACCTTCCAGCGGGCGCGCTGTCGCAAATTTTACGACAAATGCACCTTATCGCTTCCCCCACTTTTACCACTTAGTCGCAAGCGTCGAGCTCCGAGCTATTCGAAGGTCAGTGTCTCTCTAAACTATAGACGTACCGGTTGTGCTTAGTAGTTTTTGTTATTCATTGATATTTGGGAATTTCCTTTAATCGTAAATTTTACGACACGCGCCTTAAAGTGTAAGTATATTAAATAAACTATTTTTTCTCATTTATATCG
Organism: Pissodes strobi; assembly: GCA_016904865.1. NCBI lineage: Eukaryota > Metazoa > Arthropoda > Insecta > Coleoptera > Curculionidae > Pissodes > Pissodes strobi. The sequence goes on along the minus strand of MU182632.1, from coordinate 58,797 downwards.
TTTCTTTTATAGCTAAATGTATTTTTTTGTTTTAGACGTGTTTCATCATGGCTCGTAGGCCGCTTACACAAAATGAACTAGAAGAAATTGCTCGAGATTTATTCGAAGAGCCAGAGCAAGATAGTGAGACTTACTTTCCCTCGAGTGACAGCGATTTTTCGGAAGAAGAAATCGAGCAACAAGCTGAAGAAAGTGCTTCCGAACAAGAAAACACTTCAGGCGAATCTGAAGAAGAGGACGAAACAATGGAAGAATTTTTCATTGGAAAAAATAAATCTACAAAATGGCGAAAGGCAACTTACCGTGTTTCTGGAAAAACCAAGGGGATAAACGTAGTCACAGTCCCCACTGGCTTGACTCAAAAAGCTCTTGGTATTGAAAATGAATTAAATGCGTTCTTCCAAATTATCGATGTGTCTATGATTGACGATGTTTTGAGGTACACAAATATGTATATCGATCAGTTGAGAGTTGACCGTCAATATTCTAGAGATCGGGACTGTAAAAATATCGACAGGCATGAATTTATGGCATACTTGGGTCTGCTATATTTGATCGGTATAAAAAAATCTCACCACGCAAATGTGAAAGAGATTTTTTCCAGTGACGGTACTGGCATTGAAATCGCAAGAGCTGTCATGAGTTACAAGAGATTTCTCTTCATTACCCGTTGCCTGAGATTCGATGACAAGAATACCCGAATTGAAAGGAGGAAAGTTGACAAACTGGCAGCGATTTGTGACTTTTTCCAAACTTTCGTCAACAACTGCAAGTCATCATTCAATTTGAGCGAATATACTACAATCGATGAGATGCTGCATCCATTTAGAGGTCGTTGTAGCTTCATTCAATATATTCCTAGCAAACCAGCAAAATACGGGCTGAAAATGTTTGCGTTATGTGATGCCAAAAGTTTTTACACATCCAATTTGGAAATATACTGCGGAATACAACCCGATGGACCATTTGCGGCCTCTAATACTCCAACAGATATTGTAAAGCGTCTAGTCACTCCGATAGAAAATTCAAACCGGAATTTGACCATTGATAATTGGTACACAAGTGTACCACTCGCTGATTATTTGCTTACGAAAAAATTAACAGTTTTGGGCACAATAAAAAAGAACAAAGCAGAAATCCCAAAAGAATTCTTGCCGGACAAAAGCAGAGCTGTTGGATCCACTCTTTTTGGTTTTCAAAAGGAAAAAATGATGCTTTCCTATGTACCTCGGAAAAACAAATCTGTAATATTACTCTCAACATTACATGACGACAACGAAATGGATCCTGATACCAGAAAGCCTCTGGTTATACTGGACTACAACGAAACCAAAGGCGGAGTGGATACAGTCGACAAAATGTGTGCCGCTTACTCGGTCTCTAGAATTACAAAGAGATGGCCGTGTGTAGTTTTCTACACTCTAATGAATATTGGCGGCATAAATGCTCAAATTTTATACAAATTTGCCTGTCCAAGAAAGGCTCCAAAGCATCGAAGAATTTTCCTAAAAAATTTGGCATTTATCATGATGAAAGAGCATCTTATCTTCAGATCAAGTGTCAAACATTTACCGCAAGATATAAGTGCTTTTCTCAAAGTGAATTACGGTCGGGAAGTTGAACCGATAACAGAAGGAGAAAACAGAAGCCCTCCAAAACGTGGTGTTTGTCGGTCATGTGCCCTGGAGAAGAAAAGATCCTCAGCATCAATGAAGTGTTGCCGTTGTCATTCCTTTACATGCAAGAACCATTCTGCAGTTGAGGTAGTTTGCAACAATTGTAAGGATGAGAATATTGATTCTGACTAATAGGTCGATAAAATATTTTCTTTTGAAATATTAACATATTTAGTTTCGTTTTTTGGTTAAGAAAGTCAAATATATTTTTTTAAAAGTACTGTTATTTATCATTTTTCATAACCTTACAGCAATTCCTTAACATTTATATAAAGAAAACCCCTCTTACATGGAGAAAACTTGATGACGTAAAATTTACGACAAGCGCCCGCTGAAGGGAAATTATACAGCGCGCCCGCTGGAAGGTTAATTAACGATATCGAAGATTTCAAAGGATACGTAGAGCAGCTGTTCAAAAGCGTAGAACTACAGCGGTTCGATTTAGCAAAAGATCTGGAGAGCTCTCTTAAAAAGAACTGAAACAAAAAGCAATAAAGAACAGCAAAATCGGAAAATCGCCGAGACCGGCTCAACTGTATATAAAAATAATAAAACTTCTAGAAGGAGAACGGAAAAAATCGCTGGTTAGGCTTTTTAACGAACTTTATTTCACAGGTGTGTTTCCGGAAAATGGCCTAGAATGGGTAAGAATTCATTCCTATTCCGAAGAAACCAATCGCAAAAGGATGTGATGAATATAGGCTTATAAGCCTATATTCTCCTATATCTCCTCAAACTGTTTCTTAAAATCAGTCATTAAATGATATTTAGAAAATGCGAATAAGATATCAGACGGATTTCGTGAGGGAATGGAAACTAGAGAGGAACTGTTTGGCTTGAACGTTTTACTTCAAAATTGTAGAGACCGATAAAAGAACGTATATACATGTTTTATAGACTATGAGAAGGCGTTCGACCGAGTAGACCATGTGGAACCCTTATAAATATTGGAGTCAAGGGATCTGGTAAAAACGATATTGCAGTTATTAAAATATTTTATTGGGATCAAACAGCTATAGTAAAATATAATAATATAAGACCTGAACCAGCAACCATTCAAAAAGATGTCCGACATAGTTGTATTTCATCTCCAGTGATTTTTAATTTATACTCCGAACGTGTTTTTAAAGAGGTAATAAAAGACAAGTGGTAGAGAAGTTCAAATATTCGGAGACCTCTCAAAATAACTTCGACAGCACATGTCATAAACAAAGAGGTGTTGAATCTATTTAGATGCATGTAGTGTACAACCGCTTCAAACTTTGACTGTTATGCACTGGATTTGGATAATGCGCCGCATCGGCCCAGTGACGCCTGCGAAGCAAGACAAACCCTTTAAGGATTTCACCAAGAAGAAATAACTGTTTTTACCTTGGAATTGATTGCCTTTGGCTCCACAAATAATTAAATTTGGGTCGAATTGGTATAGAGCCCAGGCTCCAGGATGTAAACTGCACAAGTGCAAGTTTAGTGACCCTAATGAAAATATACAGACAACCAACATATACAAACAGATATTTAAATTTTAATTCAAATCACCCAATAATGGTAAAAATGGGGGTCGTAAAAAGTCTATATGATCGAATGAAAATAATTTGTAATAATCAAAATTTCAACACAGAAAATGAATTTTTGAGCAATGTTTTGATTAATAATAACTATCCTATTGATTTCATTCAAAAATGCTTTATAGAATTTGAACAACCAAATATCAGACAAAATCAAAATAGACCTATTACGAACCTCTTTATTCCTTATATTCCTGTTTTATCAGACAAACTAAAAGGAATAGGTAATAAATTTAACATTCGTACAATTTTCAAAACAGAAAATACCCTTAGATCTAAACTAACAAAAACAAAACCACTTAATGGAAATGAAACTACTAAAAATGTTATCTATAAAATAGCATGTGAATGTAATAAATTTTATATAGGTGAGACCTGTAGACCATTCTCAAAACGTATAAAATAACACCAAACTTATATTAGAAATGCACAATTCCACAAATCACATATTTGTCAACATGCATTTGATAACAATCACAGAATACAATGGAACGATTCTAGTATTTTGGCAAAGGAGAGGAAAAAGAGAAAAACAAGGTCATAAATTGAAGTCGGGTTTTGCGAGGTTTTTTCGGGGGATCCGAAATCGTGTCGCTCGAGAACGGAAGAGATAGTCAAAAGCCAGCGCAGTGTACGGTTTATTTTGGTGAATTGTTTTTCTTCTGTGTTGTAACATTACAGGTCAGTAAAAGGAAATTTATAATATTCATGTTGACATAATTTGCACAAGTATTTCTTTTATTCTCATGGATAGATCATATTTGATTGCATAACTTGTGTAAATATTTAATAAAATCGTATTATGTTGTGAATAACACTGCTTTAAATGAAAGCAAATATGTATTGTTTGTTGTCTATTCGTTCTGGAGTTTTAGTTTTAGTATTTCTGGTATTGCAAGTATAGTATTTAGTGAAATTACAAACATTTGCTATCCTGACGGGTGAATAGCCTAGTTATAAATAAAATGATCATTCTAGAGATATTGACCCAAATTGCAACTAAATAGCTGGGTAGCTTCCGTAATCCAGGACCCCAGTACCTTCCAGCCGCGTCTGACTAACTAACACCACCCCTCAGTAGTGTAGTTGTTATCACATCCGCTTGACACGCGGGAGACTTGGGTTCGATTCCCGGCCGTAGGGCTATCTCTTCAGTTTTAAATGTACCATTACGAGTGTGGAACTGCGAATGGCGACGCAGTACAGTAATTTAATTAATTATTATACAGATAAAGGTTATACAGCATAATTCGGTTTAGGAATTTATATCGAGGGTTTCTCTGCCGTACTCTTTCCCCTCGTGAATTCCAGGCTGAGTCCGGCACGTTTTTCTCTAATAAATTGGCATGTTTTCTCTAATAAATTAGGTGTAATAGGAATCTAAGGTTTAATTTACATGACGCACCCTTTCCTCTAATTTCCCTAATTTTATCATGCCTAGTCGAACGCATTTCGAGTAAGTAAAATTAGATATAGTAATAACACAATTTAGGTATTGGTTTTCTTTTTAATCTATTTTGACGGTCAAAATAAAGACAAAGCACGACTTATCTCATTCAACAATGTTGAACGGACCCGGGTATCTTATATTACAAACTGTGAAAGACGACTATGTTGGGGTTTGGAACTTTTGGCAACATGCACTAAAACTGAGCTTTGTCCACAATACCGAAACAGAATTTTTGCACTCGACGCTCGTTTCGCTAACCATGTTAGCATCACCAGTAGATGATTAAAACTGATTAATCATCTCCTGATGATGCTAACATGGTTTGCGAAACGAGCGTCGAGTGCAAAAATTCTATTTCGGTATTGTGGATAAAGCTCAGTTTTAGTGTGAAAGACGATGCAATCTTGTAGATCTTGCAAATATTCTATGTTTGCTATTATAACGATACTGAAAGTATCTAATCGCTTTAACGCTACTGAAAGTATCCTGAAAGTATTCTAGAACTTATCCGTAACCTCTATATTGGTGATGATTTACATGAATTAATCCGAGAGTTTCTAAAATCACTGATACTGATGTCAAAGGTATGCATATATTTGTGGAAAACAATAATAATGTCCACACACCCAGGGATACAATACATGGTTCCCCTTTAGCCTTGAGGCAAGTTTAGAACAGGAGGTAGTCTACTTGCATAGTTTGAAAAGCTATTCATAACTTTATTGCTATTAATTAAGTCTCCTGAAGATAATTTGGAATCTTGAAAGAAGAAGTATAAGGTAATATATCAAGCAATGCATGTCCTTTCATTGTCTAATACCATAAAGTAAAGTTATGAACAATGTGTAATATTCTATATTAAAACAGAGTTTTTTCCACAATACCGAAACAGAATATTTGCGCTCGACGCGCGTTTCGCTAACCATGTTAGCATCATCAGGAGATGATAAACTGATTAAAACTGTTAGTTTTAATCATCTCCTGATGATGCTAACATGGTTAGCGAAACGCGCGTCGATTGCAAATATTCTGTTTGGGTATTGTGGATAAAACTCTGTTTTAGTGCATGTTGCCGAAGGTTCCAAACCCCAACGTAGATTCTATATTAAATTATAGATTTCCTTGGCCCGTTCCTTGTAGTATAAATGCTCTTACTAAAACTTAACCATGATCGACGGTATGCATTTTGGCGTAAATATAATATTATCAAACTGTATTGAGACTTTATGCTTTAATTACAATATTTTCACAAGATCTATTTCATTTTATCTAAAGATAAATTGCACTTTTATTACAAACTAAATAATTTGCTTAGACGATTTGAGCCAGTTTTCGAACCACTCTTAGCTTCTACTAGATATAATGAAATGTAAGCGATGCCACACTTCAGAATTGAATTTGAAAATAATGCAAATAACTAAGTGATGCTCAGGCATCCGCTTTCGTGGCTTTATTCAGGACATTTAGTGGTAATTTCGATTACAGTCATCTGCGACTCCAGGCTATTGTGATTGCTCCTTTATAAATTAATGTAATTTTATTCGCCTTTTATTATCGGATTATAGCTATTTTTTCGCTTAATAAGAAAGTTTGCATCTCGGTTTAGTTTTAGAGGCTGATGAATTAGATGAGTGTTGTACAGAGTGACCCGTTTATTATGGGATGACACCTTATCTCAAAATCTACGGGATGTACCAAAAAGTTGTATAAAAATGTTGTTTGGATTTATTTAACTTCTAAAATATTATATTTTTATATATACATGGTGTTTTCATTTTCATGGACAAGTATCAACTTGCTTATTTTGAATGAAGTACCCTATATAGAAAGGCATTTTGGATTCCGCAAAAAATTCTATATATCCTTTACCTAAGTTTTAACCGTTTTTGACATTGACATATTTTTATATTACGTTTGCAGGTCTTAATATAACTATCAATTTCTCCCGTTGAAAGCCTTTATTATTTAATAGGAGTTGATTACCTTGTAGAAGGGGATCTGCTTTAGTAGTAGGTGTTAACGATTTTGTAATAAATAAATACAGGATTATCAAGAGCTAATAAATTTAAATGAAAAAATCGTTAAAATTAATTTTTTCAAATACATACCTCCGATTTTTATAATTTCTTATATCGTTTCTTTTTATTTTCGGCAACACGCTTAATGATAACGAAACCAACTTTTTTGAGTAATTAACAGGGGGTTTGATTTGAAAAAACGAATTTCTGATCCTTTTTATGAATAACGGAAATAAAAGTCATTTTAGCACGCCCTGTATGATATGAAGTCGATTTCTTGGTGTAAATTAAATATATCGGGTCTCTCTAAATTACCACCAAAACATCACCTCTTCATGAATTGAGAGCACCAATTTACTTAATTTTAATTAGGACCATATTCAACAGAAATTTATCTCGAAAACGTATAGAAATAGGTATAGGGCAATATTAACTAAAAAGTATTTTAATAAAGGGGCGATTCTAAACATATGGGGTGTTCCATCTAAAAAAAATAAAGTTGCTAGGACTTTTTGAGAGAAGCGGCAACGTCGCATGCTGAAAACAGATCGATGGAATAGGTAAGAAAATGTAAGATCCCAAATTTTCAGAAAAATCCTGCTTTGCGTTTTCCATAAAGGTCTAACCTACCATCGACCGTGAATCACCTTGTATATATAGGGTGTCCCAAAATTGAATGTATAAAGTCTAAGGAAATAATATTTTAAATAAGCGGTTTCCCTCAGACTTTAGAATCTAATAATTTTCTCTATCTAATCTAACCGATTTTAAGTATCTTTTGGTGACCGAGTTACCTACCTGTATCGGTACGTTCAAAAATATAACATAAGATATGAAAATGTACCTTATATTCAACATTATTCATGCAGCTAGCAAAAAAAAGGGTTTAAATATTTTCGCGAACCTAAAATAAAATAAATTTGAAAAAGTAATTAAATCATTAGAATCTTTCCTTGATTGCGTTGAATCTACGATTTCATTATTACTGAGATCACATTTATGCTGAAGCTTGCAATATTTCAATATTACGTAAAACATTGTGACAAAAATAAACTTATAAGTGTTTCCATTGAATACATTTCATTGCATGCTCGCCCAAAGTACCTTTTGTTTATCAGACGGTAGGCTCAATAAACAATCTATTCTTTTTCAATATATACGGTGCCGTAAATTCGTTGTACAAGGCCTAAAAACTTCCATTCCTCGCATTCGGGTGTACGCTGTTCCCATATTTCTCCCTATTGTTAAGCTAGGATTAATGATACTTCGTGAAACCGAGTCTATAGTGCGGTTCCTCGACTAGAAAATCCTTCTCCGACCCAGCGTTTCCGCCGAGAAAACCAACAGAATTGCTTTTGCGAATTGACAGCCCCGGAAAATTGATAAATAAAGCAGATGTTCGAGATTTTGATCGTCTTTTTATGTGGGTTATCGGCAAAATTGTAATATGCTGCATTTTGATTTCACTGCTCATAATTTACTTAGAGGGAATGCAATCTCGCTGATATTTTTAGTATCAATTTATCTCGGTTTAAAATGTTTCTTACGGTATTTTTTTGAGTCAAGGTTATAAATTAATAGGAATATAATTATTCGAATAAAATGTCAACTGCGACATGTGACATCTGATGATCCCATCATCAATCACCAGTTTAGCGGATTATCTATTCGTACTGTTTTTGTAATCGTCTTTCTAGTATGTATCATTTTCAATATTATTTATCCGCGTAAACTCTGGAATTTTGTTTATATAAATTTTTACAGGGTATCCCATAAGTAAAGGGATACAACTTACCTTATCCCAAAATTGATACAGAGTGTCAAAGTTTCAATTTTGTTTTCGTTTTTTTTTTTGCTTAATGAAACGGTATCGCGGCATAAAGTTAGAGATCTAGGGGTTGTTTGAGGCGAGAAATTCAAAATCGTGTTAATTTGATGTCACTAACAGAGGGCGTCGGCCACGACCTGATCTACTCTTTTAGATGGCATAACTTTTTTAGACTTAGTATATCGATCTAGCATTTAAAAAAACTAAGTTACTATACGTCTTTTATGATAAAAAACGTATACTGCATTGAAGTCACTAGGACCAGCCTTTTTCGAGATAATCGCACCTGCAGTTTCCAGTGCAAGAATACTAAAATGTTTAAAATTATTGTGTATTCGTATAAGTATTATATATCATAGCTGGCCCTGATTTTAAAAGAACGACCCTTCGAAGTCTCTCAAAGTAATTTATTAACTTTCTACGTACCATATCAGAGTTTTTAGTAGTGCCTCAACATAAATGAGTTTGGTTCGTGTGGCAGAAAATCCAGAAGTGAGCTTCAAGAGATTGAAGGCAGCTGCAGGTGTAAGCAAATCATCAATTTTTAGACTATTTTATAATCAAGGCCTTTACCCATACCACATACCACTTGTATAGTGTTTAGTAACGCCTTAGTTTCTGGCCAGACTTCAGTTTTCTGATTTCTTCCAAAATACTGATCCAATCTTTTTAAATCGCGTACTAATCACAGACGAGGCCACATTTAATCAACGGGGTGTATTCAATTACTGAAATAGATATGCATGGGTGAAATTTATCAACGTATGGTGTGGAATTATCGAAAATTATTTTATAGGCCCCTGTGGATTTCGGCCCGGTCTAAACGGAGACTCATATTTAATTTTTTTACGAAATAAACTTAGAGAGCCTTTAGAAGATGAACCCCTAAACGTCAGGCGAAATTTGTATTACAGCATGCACACTTCTCCACACGGGCGCAGAATTGTCTTAATGAGCAGTTGCTCGAAGGATGGATAGGCCCTTGCTTGGTTGGTGACAAGTGCGGATTTTAATTCAATGGGCTTCTCCGTTTGGGGTTAATTGAAAACCATTGTTTATAACAGTTCGATAAATAACCACAATAAATGAAAATTATAAGTTCTGTTTTTCTGCTTAGAAACGACCTGGAATCTAAAAGGGCCACCTTTTAGAAAGATCACGGCACTTAAGCCCTATTTCCCCCCCCTATGCATCCTCCCTAGGTCAACCGATCCGTCCAGAATATCGCCCAGCCTAGTGTTGTAAAAAAGGCGGCGATATTGCCTGAAGAGGCTGATCTATGAAAAGCAATGGTTGGTCATCGTTTTCCCAAAATAGATTCCCTTAGTTCCGAAACAGATGCTCCATTCTTAGGCCCTCCTACATCTGCATACAGTTGCTTCGCATAGTCTCATTACATAGAAATACTTCCTTAACTGGTTTTATCCAGTCAGTATCTCTCCCTTGACATACCCCGTTACACCTTTGCTGCAGACTCATTGGGGTAGCTTAGTAGCTGTATGGCAAGTCGACAGGTAGTTCTTTTCTCCCATTGAGCCGTAAAGTCTTCATGGGTGACTTCTTTAATCATATGGTAAGATCTGAAGGTCCTGCTCTCACAATGTTTGAACCGGCTGCATTCCTTGTCAATTTGTACGCTAATTTGTTGGCTTCGCACTGTGCATGTTCTTTCACCCAGCAAACAGAAATACTGTTTTTGCGGGCGGCATACTCCAATGAATTATGGCATTCTATTACTGACCTAGCTGTAATTGTATACCCTTCCAGCGCCAGCAGTGCTTTTCTAATGTCCGTCAAGATTTTGTTAGCGTTGTCCTCAGTATTCTTGCGAACATTCTCTTTTGCAACTATGGACATAGTAGCCAGTTCAGGCTGAACCATACTTTCGGGTTTTTCTATGATCTATTTGAGTTCGATTCACAAGCATCGGGAATAAATTCCACAGCTTGCCCCTCTCGAAGTTTTTGAACCATCCACGAAGATGTTAACTGCACCCTCGGATATAAGCTGCTTTGGTTTTGTTTTTGTATATCGTAGAGTTTGTGAAAGACCACCCTGAGAGGTAAGCTGTCTGCAGTGGCCTGCAGTCGTGGCAGCTTTTCGACTGCCCCTTCCCACAGACGGCGTCTATTCTCGCCACATCCTACGCTAAGTAGCACACCAACAATACTAAGCCTAAGCAATGTGGTCAGGGGCACCTTCCTCAGATAAATATCTATGGGGAGCAAGCATAATATTACCTCCATGGCTGGGATTATTCTTATGGCTCCCGTTATGGATCGTACCTGACTGAGCCTAAACATTGCCGTTTTTGTTGACCCCTGGACCACCAAACTACGGGTTCATAGGCAATCATGGATGCAGATCCACAATAAGTCCCCGGCCACTGATCATAAGATATGTATGCCTTTTAAATGAAGATTCCAGGTTAATTTAGTATCGAGCGTGACCCCAAGGTACTTCACCTCAGACGAAAAATTTAGTTATGTGTTAAAGAGAGTTAGGGGCCATAGTGGCTCCGACCTCCTTTTTCGTGGTGAAGGGCACCATCTCCGTCTTCCTGGGGTTGATAGACACTCCCTGCACCGCCCTTCGACTAATCGAAGGGCACTCTCCATTAGACCACACAGAACTCGTCTGATTTTCCAATTAGCAGTATCGTTAGATCATTTGCTTACGCATCAGAAATTCATTACTGCTCTGTCCCATTGCTTTTGGACCACGTACTTAATTTTATACGAAATTTCAAATGCGACTAACTCGAAATTGGTTGGTTGCTCTTAGCGACTTCAATAAAATATAAGGTTTAGATGTAAAAGGGTATATCAATTAATTTTTTAATAGCTAGATCAATATACTAAGCTAAACAAAGTCTATGATATCTAAAATAAGTGGAACATGGCTCAGGTAGTACCCTCTATCGGTATATACAAGTTTGAACTATTTATCTCAGAAAACCCGTAATCCCTAGCTTTATGCCGCTATGTCGTTTAGTTAATAAAGGGTTGCCAAAAAAACGAAAATAAAATTAAAATTTTGACGCTCTTATCTTGATTATTATCAACTTTTGGATGAGGCAAATTTAAATAAATCGCATTATTTTGACCAAAAAATCCTACTGTTGCTCAGTGTCCGTCCCATTTCTTTTGGGACACTCTAAAGTAAAAATGTGCCTTATTCAAGCAGAAATTCGGCATAACTTTTTCTGTTCAGTGTAGTGATGAATCACCTATTTACATATTGAAATGAGAACGATCCGTTCCAACAGTTGTTCCATTTATTTCAAAATAACCTGTTTTCCAATATGGGATATTGCCAAATCTATTTATTACATTTGGTATACAAAAACTTTTTTAGTTTTATATAGACAGCAAAATATAATAGCAAGAAGATGTCGAACAATTATCGTTCGCTTTCCAGCATAATTATAAATATGCGCACGGTTTTATATATTTTTCACCAAAGTTCTAAAAATAGCAAAGATTTTGTAAGTTGTGCTTTGGTTTTTTACAGTCAGGTTTGCTTGCTTTTAGTTGCAAAATGGAAATGGAATTCACGTAAAATCATGATCTACAAACATTCCCTATGTTCAGTTGCTTGATCTTTCCGGCACATCCTGTCTATAAAAGGACAACAATTTGCTTTCACTGAATGCATTGCATCGCATTAGCAATTAACCTTTTACCGAGACACAGTGGGACTAATTTAGTTATTTAATTTTAATTATACATTTTAATTTTAATTTTATTAAATCCCAACTTAGTATCACATTTCGACTCAAGAATCCGTCTTATTGATAGTTTTTATTTTGTGAACGGCTTTATAATGATATGTTAATTGTTATAAAACTCGAATCCGTAATCAGCTTAAATGATATTCTACGTTAATCCTTTTTAATATCGCTACTGAGCATTTAGCTACAACATTTGTGGCTTTTCATTAAACTAACTTCCGTCGCGTTTTCTACGTTCAGTTGCAATATCTTTTAAGCACAACCGGTTTCAATCCTGAAAATTTATCAAAGCAACTTAGTATTGGAAGAAATGTTCAACTTGCTGAGTTCTATAGTACAACTCTGCCGCAGGTAGTTAAAAGGCAGTAACCTTAGTTTCGAGAAAATTGGCAAAAACTTTTCGATGTTGTCCTGCACTAATCACGACATATATGGTTATTTTTTTTTGGTCAATATAAACTGGAAATACTATATTTGGTTAGGTATATGTCATTTTAGACAATATTTTGAATTTTGATTCAAAAAATGGTCGTTAATTCTTTATTACTTCGTTTTTAATATCCGTGTAAGTAGAGCAGTTGAAGTTAAAAGGCGGTAAGCCGCAAGAATCGGTTCAGATGCCGCCTTTTAACTTCAAATTCTTTGAAGTGCCGCTATTAAGATGCAAACAAAGGATGTAAACTTCTAACATAAAAAAGATGAGTTTTATGTAATATTTTGTTATTGAAAATGGATTATTTAAAAAAATAATACTATTGTTACAAGTTTTGAGTACTTTTGCGATCACAAGTATATTTTAAAACCCATAATTATTGGTTTAAACAGTATTAATTCTTATGTATGTTTTGCGTGTATGAGATACATTTCTTGTGTTTACTTTATAATATTAAAGCCTAAAATATGTTTAAATCAAAAAGTAGGTAAAATTGTTATGCCCCTAATTTAGGACTTAAATAAACAATATTTTTTTGCAGTGGAATAAGTTATTTATTAATAACATTTTTATAACTTTACAAAATAATACAAAACCATCAATAAATTGAATAAAAAATCTACTGTGTTAACTTTTTAAAAGGAACAAAAATGTATCCATAAACTATAAACTTTTCTGGCATTATTATGATTTTCAATAAATTCGACTGTAAATAATTAGCTAACTTAACCAAGTATAAGAAAAACACAAAATTAACAAACTAATTAATAGTAATTTTAATATGGCAGCAATTGATAATAGAATCGTTTTTATTTTGCAATGCTTTTAAGTCTACGAGCATAATGCGGTAACATAATTTAATAAAAATGCTCTAAGAAAGTAAAGTTTTTAGATATTATAACTAGTAATATACTGCCGCCGGTAGTTAAAAGGCAGTAGTAAGTGACAAAGCCTTTAGTTTCGAGAAAAATGGCAACAACTTTTCGATGTGGTCCTACACTAATCAAGACATATAGGATTATTTTTTTTTGGTCCATATAGACTAGAAATACTATATTTAGTTAGGGGTATGTCATTTTAGACAATATTTTAAATTTTTATTCAAAAAATGGTCGTTAATTCTTTATTACTTCGTTTTTAATATCCGTGTAAGTAGAGAAGTTGAAGTTAAAAGGCGGTAAGTCGCAAGAATCGGTTCAGATGCCGCCTTTTAACTTAAAGATGCACATTTGCTGCCTTTTTACTTCTTAAATTGTGACGTTGTGTCACTTGCTCCTTTTTTTAAATTACGAAAAACAAAGAGAAAAATTTTTTTCGGAAAAAATTTCGAGTTTTTTAAATAGAACAGGGTCATATTAGTCTAAAAATGTAAAAATCGCAAAATTGAAAAAAATTCACTTACTGCCTTTTAACTACTGACGGCAGAACTGGAAGAGTATCCAAGCAGTTAGTTAAAGGTATATTAAAGAGTCTATAGAACTTATGAAGTCCCTAACGATCATTTTCCTTAAACTTTCATCTATAATTAATATTACGTTATAAAGCCGCTTACAAAACAAAAAATATCAAATAAGATTAATTCTTGAGTTGAAATGATGAACTAGGTTGAAATTAAATAAAATTAAGATGTATACTTCATTTTAATTTTATTTAATTTCAACTTAGTTCAACATTTCACTTAAAGAATAAGTCTTATTGTAGTTGTTGTTTTGTAAACGCCTTTATAACATAATATTAATTATATAAAACTCTTATCTGTAATCAGCTTAAATGATATTCTAGGTTAATCCTATCCCATAAAAATGCTTCGCCAATTAAAAGTTTTAAAACAAAAATGTTTCCTATCGCTACCGAGTATTTCGCTTCAGCATTTGTGGCTTCTCATTAAAAGTAATAATTTAACTTACTCCCCGCCGCGTTTTCTACTTTCAGTTGCTAGCACTTTTCAGCACAACCTGTGTATAGAAGAAAAATAATTTTTTTATATTGCATGCATTATACCTCATTCACAATTGATCTTTCTTTGATGCAGGTTTGGTTTAGTTTGATGATCTGATTATATTTGTTCACTCTAGGTTTAATTTTACTTAGTCGTTTTAAAGCTGAAAATGTATCAGTTTACGCAAAAAAGACAAATCAACTATGGGAAAAATGTTCAACTTGCCGAGTTCTACAGTGCACCTGGAGGAGTATCCAAGCAGATGGTTAAAAGTATAATATAGAGTCTATAGATTATTTTTCTTAAACTTCCAACTAAAACAACCTAATAAAAGCTTCAAACATTAATTTATATACCTGCTGAATTTTCAAAGTGTAATAGAAATATTTGGAAATAAGCATTATTTTACTTAGGGGATGATGTTTTAATAGATCTGAACCCTATGTAAACAAACACAAACTTCTCAAAAAAAATATCGTTTGTTACCTTCCCTGCGGAATTTACCTGATTCCATGTCGTCTGCGACTCATGTAGGCAAGTTTCGAATAATTTCGATGCGATAGACATATTTGCATCTTTGAAGAATTCAAGAGGTCTCTATTTTATTGGAACCATATCTTCCCTGACAATGACTCCAAAATTTGTGCTCAGAAAGCTTTAACTGAAATAATTTTGCAGCTGTTTTAAAAAATATGCGTGTATTTGTTATCTATTTCATACGGTCCGACACATGATACGTTGCGTCATCAACTTGGGTTCAGGAAATGACACATTTCATCACTAGCCAAGTATAGTTACTTTACTGAGCAACACATTTTAAAGCGATGTGGCCAAGGTTAAATAGATACCACGCAGACACATGACAGGATCACATAATAAAATAATCTCTAAGTAAAGAAGCAGATTTTTCTATTTCTTAAAACTGTCTGAAATAAAAATATCGTACGACATATAACCTTGAAGTTATAGCTGCAGCACACGTTTAAAAATTTTAAATTAGGCTTTACTTCGCCTGAAAACTCATAAACATATTCTGCAATTTCCCGGACTTACAACGCATGTATATGACTATTATATGACTAGTGCAGAAAGTTGATTCTGTCAATCAGCAGCCGTCTCCGATTTCCAGCCTTCATGTGTTTAAGAGCTAGAACAGTAGCCCTAGTGTTAGCTAATAATGTGTCAAACGTTCTTCTGAATGAATGGCTGGTGCAAGCTTCAGCATTAGGCAATTGGAGAAAATTGTACTACTTTTGTTGAAATAGCTAAAAACGATTTATTTTGATATGTCTTTTTAAAATGTTCGGATGACAGATGGTTATGTCTTTGTCTGCAGTGATGGCCAGTTTTGATTCAGTTGTATTAATTATAACTAAATTTTCCCTTTCCTGAACATTCTTTATGCTCAAGTCGCATAATTCTTGTGAGCGGCATGCTCCAGCAATTCCGACTGTCATTACTACGTTCATCACCAAAAAACTTCTATTGCCGATTTCTGTCAAGAATGTTTCCATTTCTTCTCGCGTGAAAAATTGAGACCTTTTTGGCTTATTGATGGCTATTACCCACTTCAAAAACGTCTTTAGTTTTAGGAATGTTTAAATGTTTACGTTCTTATAACATACGCCAGCAAGAATTATCGGTATCTCTTTCGACGCTTACCATAACTATGGCATCCATATATATGAACATGATGGTGCTTCCAGGATCAAAATATTTCAAAAGTAAACTCCCCGGCCATTCGGATCTCCGGGCGCTGGGTGGCCCTGGGAGCTCTTCACGCAGCGTTTCACAGACAGCAAATATACCGAACCAATTTAGAATAGATTTCTGCAACATAAGAGGCCTAATACAAACATAAATTCGATACACCAACAACTACAAGCAAATAGGCCACACATACTAGTCCTTAAAGAAATACAAGTTTGTTCTACAACAAAAACACAACAACCCCTATACTGGTTACGACTTACACACCCGATTTAGACACAACTTCGGAATATGCCTTTTTGTCCGAAACGAACTTTCATGTCACTGCGAGGAAACACTGGAAACGAACAACCATGACATGTGGCTCAAGTTCACCGCCAAGGGATTACACCAAGTTTATATGCTGTCTCTATCGCCCTCCAAGCGACAGAGACCACCAAAGCATTTTTACAACACTAGCTGCCACTTTTGACTCAATACAGGTCGATCAGCCAAATTCAGAAATAATCGTTCTGGGAGACTTCAATGTCCACAACACCAACCGGCTCAAACATCACAGCAAGACCAACAACGAAGGTATAGAAGCTGAATTAGGTGCTTCCGACCAAAAACTTATTACAACGGTTTGTGAAGTGCCACTTCTACAGAAGGATCCACCCTTGCCTCGCAAAATCTGGCGTTACAAACTGGGACGATCTAAGGGAGTTCTACCTAGATTTTCCTTGGCTCGACGTCTGCTTTTGCACCGACTCGACGACCCGTCAGTCTGCTGCGAGGAGCTTGCGCAAGTAATCTCCTCAGAAATGGAAGAATACATCCATCAAGTTGCCATCAAAACGAAAGCCCTGGTTCGACAGAACATGCGCAAGAGCTGTAGATAGGAAACAGGAAGCCTACAAGTACTGGCAGCAAAATCAGACCACTGAAAATCGCAATTATTTTGTCGAAGCGGGAAACGAATGCAAACGTGTGACCGACAAAATAAGGACAAACACAATCAAAGAATCAGAAATAAACTTTTGCAATGCCCCAGGGGCTCCAGGAATTTCTGCTCGTTAGCAAAGGCAGTAAGTAATAACTTTACAAAAACTCTCTCCCATCTTTGTAGGCGACTACAGCCAAGGAAAAAGCAAACATGCTCGCCAAAATGTTTTCACCGCACTATACCTTAGACGTTCCCCAAGGCAAGGCTCTCGAACATCAACACTACCATGGCAGAAGTCAATTTTTATCACCGTGATATTCGTAAAATCCTTAAAGAACTAGATACGCAAAATGCATCAGGACCGGATGGAATACCTGCTATCATGTTAAAGAACTGCGCCAACAAACTAACACCCGCTTTTTCCAGACTTTTTTCAACCTGTTCCAGAAAAATTACAAAAAAAACATGCCTTCAAACTATCGCCCAATTGCCTTGCATCCTATAATCTTCGAAGTCATAGAGCATGTCGTCAATCAGCAAGTAGTCAAGTACCTCGAGAACAACATAATAATCAGCCATAATCAATACGGCTTTCGCAAAGAGACATCGACACGAGATATATGTCACTCACATATGGAGTAGGGCAATTGAGAACTACGGAGAGTGAGCGATTGCGTTGGATATTTCAAAGGCATTCGACAGAGTTTGACTCTCTCTGCAGCTGGCTTGTCAGTTTCCTTAAGAACCCATCTCTGCACAATGCAGTTGATGGACACATCTCAGACACATTCACCATTAACGCGGGCGTGCCTCAGGTCGCAATACTTTCACCAACTCTGTTCCCCATCTATATTAATGACCTGCTGACCGAAACGAATAATCCTGTTTACAGTTTTGCAGATGACAGTACCCTTGTATCCCAATTAAGATCAGAAAAACCTTTACTAGCGACTGAGACTTATCACCGCAAACAGGAGCAGATTACAGCAATTAATCAAGACCTGGAGAAACTTCAAACTTGGGGCGAAAGAAATTTGGTCCAGTTCAATGCAGCAAAGACCCAAGCAGCCACGTTTACCAAGAGGGCCAATACGACGGGCCCTAACATCATTATGGCAGGATCGACCATTCCTCCATGTCGTCAATCGGGCTGCTGGGTGTCTCGGTCAACAGCAATATGTCCTGGCATGACCACATTGCTAACATCTCAAAATCAGCCTCTCAGACGCTTGGTGCGCTATTTCGCAACAAAAATCTGTATACACCGCAGCAGTTGCTCTTGTTCTACAAAGCGCAAATAAGACCGTGCTTAGAATATTGCTCACACATCTGCGGTGCCGCACCTAGGAGCTGCTGGATTGCATTCAGAAGAGAGCTGTGTATCTCGTCGGCGACCCTGAGTTGACAGGGAATCTGGATAGTCTGGAGGACCGCAGACATGTGGCCGAGATGTCCCTGTTTTACAGGTACTTTCACGGCAGATGTTCCCAGGATTTGGTCCGCATCATTCCGCCTCTGGCAATGCCTGTTAGACAGTCATAACAGATGGCAAGAGCGCACCAGTTCGTCGTACAACTGGATACAACACGCACTGCATCACTGTGGAACTCACTCCCAGGGCATCTGTACCGCCCAATTTCATCCTGCAACTATTCAAGAACCATGTCAATCAACATCTTCACACACACACACACCGCTCGTCGAGCATCATAGGATATCTCTTTAGGGTCTCTGCCACTGCCATTGGATTGTTCAAATTTGGTATAAAATTAAAATATATATTTTATTAAATTTGAGAGAAGTGGAATAGAAATTCCAGAGGCAATGTTCTTGGCCAGTCTCGACCTATTTTGCAGTCGCTCGGGCACGAATTACGTACTCATCTGATAAGTATCAGTTGCTTCCTTAGTAGTGTAAGTAACTACTGTCAAAAATAAAGTATGGTATATTACAAATATCAAGTACTCATGGATATCTCATTAGTCACACCATAAATGTGTATTATGAATGTATATTAAACTATTATTTTTATATTTTTTGTGCTGTTTGGATATTAAAAACTATAAAAATTGTCTTCGTTTGTCCCCTGTTTCCTATTTATAATGCTTTGGAATATTTTGAATGATGCCTATAGTTTGGAAAGTAATCATTTAGTGGCAAACCTCAATTTTCCAATTTGAATGTTGTGCTTAAAGTAGGCACTTTCCTCACGTTTGTTAGAAATAGTATATTGTCCTTTACTCGGCTGACAAGCCTACAGCCTCGCCACAAAAAGTATTACTTTTTACTCCCAATAATGCAAGAACATTATATCCCGTCGGCAAATGTTTCTCTCATATTAGATTCTCAGGTTTCGTGCTGCCTTCATCGGGCTTTATTTGCGAGATACCTACAAGTATCCAATTTCTTAATTTTAAACCTTAAAAATTCGTATGTTCTGCATAACAAGAAATATATTCGTTCAAGAATTTTGATGCAAATTACACATTTTATGACTTAAAATCTTAAACTGAAAAAGGCCTTTTTATTTATGCACCATGTTTAATTATGACTTTAATTTTCCTGTAAGTTAACAAATTTTATAATATTATACCGATTTTTTACAGTCCTCTATATTTCTATGAAAAACATATTATGAATAACTTTCTTGAATAGACCTAATCATGTGTAAAATGCGTATGTTATATATAATAATATTTTAATTAAATAATTAATATTTGGCCTAATAATTATAGTTTATTCTCATAAGGTAACGCTGTAATCCGTGCAACTCATATTTATCACATGAAGTTTTCCATTTAAAATAACTGACTGCATTACTGAAAATTTAAATTTTATTTCAAGTGCTGTATCCGACTGGTGAATTTTCGTCCCCCTGGAAGCTATTATTGTATATTCAGTCGTCTCCATGAGTGCTGACATTTTGTGAGGTTCTCTCGGGACCCATCTAATTTTGGAACAGTTGCCTGACATTTCTGTTTCGCGCCTCTTGCGAGCGAAACGGTTCAAATAACCTCTCGGCTTTTTCCGTTGACAAAAAATATTGAATATAATTAATAATATAAAGGCCATACATATATGCCACTTATTCAAATCATAAAAAAGGTTTCTTCAATAAAAAAGTAGATTTATTTGTTTGGAAATATTCTTAAAATAGCCAAGGGTATATTTCCACCCTCATACTTTGAATAACACACCACACACCCAGAGTATTTGAGTTAGTGTTTAAACTGTGTTATAATTTTTAATAAAGGGATCGAAAGTTTTTCTCATGCCTCTTGTATTATTAATTATATAACACCAAAGCTCAGTCCGTTAAATCTGAATTACAAGAATGCACTTTAGGGCGAAAAAGTCATAAAAAACAAAAAAAAATATATTTTGAGATATCTGAAAATCTTTAAAGGAAACAGTTCAAATGACCTTCACCAAATACATCGAAAAAAATTGCTGAAATTGTCTAGGTGTTTATATATTAATCGCTCTGATTGCCGTAAGTTTGATCTCTCGATAAAAAGATGACGGATACATTCGAATAATTTTTCTTAGACTTATTTGTAAAGACTATAGTAATTGCATCATATTCAACAAAAATAGGACCAAATTCGTGTTTTTGGAGATAAAACAAATTCAAAAGGTATTTAAAGCAAAGGCAATGTTTTTTTTTTAATATGTTATAAGGCGTTCGAAGATTAAATAATAAATAAGGCCAAGTTTCATCAACATTTTCATAATTTGAATATGTTAGGCACATCCAAATGGTTCAAGTTTTGTAGCTATAGTTATTATTTTTATACAGACTGTCTGATAATTGAATTCATATGATTTAAGGATCCGTTCTACGTTTGAGAATATGAAAATAAATTTAATGAACATAGGTTCGTAAATCAGTTCTGAGAATGGTGTCCGGTAACGATTTTTGATTTTTTTTTTTGAAATGAATGCTTCTTTCAATGCTTTCAGTATGCTTTTTCCCTGGAAGTAAATGAAACCAAGCCGTCATGTTACGCTCATTCGGGTATTTCTGCGACTGGAAATATGGGATGTGGCAACACCTGGGGGCAGATGACGATCACTTGTGTTTAGCGATCCACTTTTTGGTGTTATTACGTCACATGTGCGATTCTTAAAACATTTGGTTTGATACACGATAACTGTCGAAAGAATTTAATTATTTCTGGACATATTCCTTTTGATAGTTCTTCAGACCTTATTGAAATTGGCGAAAATCGGAAAACCGCTAGTGTTTCTTTTGGTCATGTACTATTTTTAAAGTAGGGATCATTTTGGGTCGTTCTAGAGCCGAAAAAGTAACTAATAAACCGAGACGACAATTTGAGAGCGAATTTTAAGGATAGTACCCTGTATCGAAAATGTCGGCAAAGAGGACTTTTGAGAACGAATGCACAAACATCGATTTAAGGTTCAGAAAAAGGAAGGTTTTTATTATTTTTTCGTGAAAAATATTTTTTATTTAGATAGATCACTTGACAAGAATCTTTGCCAAGAATCGTATAAAAAAATGCTTTAGAAATAATGATGCTTTTTACACAGGGTGAGCTAGTTGAATTTAAACTTTAATCGTACGTGCCAGTCAACTATTTAAAAAAAAACGCTCCCAGATTTGTAAACCTCAGTATGTTATAAAACGTTATATCACAATGTTCCGTACAAGATTGGACAATACGAGGAAATCGATAGTAAAAGGATACATGTAGGAAATCGGACAAAAATCATAAATTTTCCATACTTACGAGTTTGAATAGATAGCTTTGTTTTTGATCCATTTTTGAAAATTTGAAGGAATTGGTCTTCCAATATCTTGACATGACGTTTAGGTTAAAATACGTAGATTTAAAATATTTCTTCATATTGCAATTATTTGGGTTATATCTTCTTGTATTCTACACAAATTATGTAAGCGATCGCAACAAGAAACTGAAGCTGTCACCTTCTAATAACCAAAGTAAAAAGTAACCAATGAAAAAAAACTAGAAAACGAGCATGATAAAGAAATAAAAGTTGCTAAATAATCGTCAGAGTTTGTGAAAATTAAATCCAAATACAACAAGATGTGAGATCAAGGGTACACAAAAAATTCACTTTGATAAACCCAGGTGAATCGCAAACATATTAAGTTTTAAGAAACGAGAACTAAGCGCCAATTAAATGCACATTTCCGACTATCCACTAAACATTGGTAAGGTGAGTGCAGCGTGTTGTGAATGCAATTTGGTGCCCATTCCTACAAAAATAATAAACCATCACACATTTTACACATGTTTTATCCAACAGTGCCAGCTGGTTTTAAAATTGTGGAGACTCCAACTACTGTGATTTATCTACGAATCAACACACGGCATTTCAATGAGGTTGTGATAAAAATATCGGATCAGGATGGAACCTTGGTCAATTCCAATAAACGAGCATGATAAATTATAACTGTCCGAGTACATCTGAGACCGACCTAACAATAGTATTATAAAGCGCAAGTAGTAATGGTGCAATTATTGTCATGCATCATCTATAAATAGTAATCCGAGAAGAGGAAAAACTACTGTCTACAAGAGTTAAAAATAGTTAACATCTAAGGATAAAGTCTTTCTTCAATCCTTGGGATTAAAAATTGTCGTCGTCGTCGTCGTCGTCGAGCAAGCAAGAATAAAAATGAATATTTTAAATATTGAAAAATGAATTTTTAGTGATCATTCAATTACATGTAAAGAATATTTCACCTACCTTTCATATGCCAATACAAGCTTAACCAGTCAGATGAAATTCGAATTCCTATTCAGACGCACGATATTTACATATATCCTGGTGAAAATTTTGTTGAAATTGAGGAATAGATGATAATAAAAATAAAGCACTCAACGACCTTCAGTTAGTAAGCAATACATTTATATTTTTGTTTAATGAAATATGAACTGGGCGCGGTTGTAGTGGATCGCGCAAGAATTCCTGGTTTAACGACCCTTTTGAAAGGATATGTCAACTTTACTGAACAGAAATCTCTACGTTACCAAAATGCCGTCTAGAATCATCAACTTGTCAATCCAAAAGTAACAGACAATGGCTAGTTGAATGTCTGTATACCATTAAAAAATCTCATGGGATTATTTGAAGATTTTTAAAAAATCATTAAAAGCATCCGTCAGGAATTGGCGTTGATTCAGAGCTCCTCAGACACGAATTGCATTATCAGTGCCACAACCGATAAAAAAATTATATTCGAGTTCATAAAATTGTCTAAAAAAATCGAGCACATTAAAGTGGGCGATGAACCGAAACTTAAGTTGCTAAATTATCTGGAATAAGGATGCGACTTGACAACTGCTTTCCGAGGTTGGGAACTTCACGAGTATTCCCTGTTACAACAAACCATGTAACATACTTGGAATGTGAAGGGTGTAAATCAGTTATAGAAGCCGCGTTTTTTAATTTATGCATTCCAATCTTAACGAAAAAACCAGGAAAATAGATGCCAGCAGGTTTGATCGCTGTAACTTAACCAACTTGCAATGCCCCAGAGGCTCCAGGAATTTCTGGTTGGCAGCAAACGCAGTAAGTAATAACATTACAAAAAAGTCTCTCCCATCTTTGACAGACGAACGTAGCATCACGGCGACTACAGCCAAGGGAAAAGCAAACATGCTCGCCAAAATGTTTTCATCGAATTCTACCTTAGATGTCTCTCAAGGCAAGGCCCCCCACCATATCGAACAACAACACTACCATGGCAGAAGTCAAGATTCATCACCGTGATATTCGCAAAATCCTTAAATAACTAGATACGCAAAGAACTTGAGAATAGGACGGAATAGCTGCCATCGTGTTAAATAACTACGCCAACGCATTAAAAGTAAAAATCGCAGTCATCACAATCATTAAAATTAAAAAACACCGTGATCTCCTGAACTATCGTGTTAAGAAAGGAAACAGTTAATTTTTATGTAAATTAGGTAATTTTTAGGAAATTTTTAAGAATTTATGCAGTTATAAAATAAGTATTTTAATAAATATGCAGTAGAAATATTGTGCGAAACCTTTAACCAATAATTGTAAAATCACCCAAAACGCCAAAATTTAATTAAATATAAAAAGATGGGGCAAATTCGAGCAACATTTTCTTCTTGATGTCGTTTGTTAGAATATTTGTATTCGGAAATATGGTGAAATCATTGACACAAAATCAAAATCTTTTAAATATTAGTTATTACACACCTTGAGTATTGTTATCAATAATAACTAATTAAAAACGTTAATAGATATTTGAAACAGCCAGTTGAATACAAACTTGATCTAAATATTTATTTGATGATAATAATAAAAAACCATAACGTACGTTTGACAGGGCGCTGCAAACAATTCAAAAGATATCAATTGTGTTTTTCCAAAGCCAACTAGAGTATTAAAGTGCTATAAATAATTTTGTCATAAATTTGATTAAATATACCGCAAACGGTATATTTAATCAAATTTATATCGTTTATGCCCAGCTTTTATTTAAATTCAACCTGTGTGCGGCGTAGTTCGACGATCGTTACCAGGCAACGAAGGAAATAAACAACGATTCCTTTGCAGCGCTTGCTGAACACGCACATCCCGTTGAGTAGACCTTCTTATCGTAGTTAATATTCGGTGCTTTAGTGTGTGTGCCACTGCCATAAAAAAGTTTTAAGGCATACCTGAACTCTGAAGTTTATGCTGTGCTAACTTAGACGTGAATTACACCAAGCCGCATTGTGCAGGACTCTACGAAATGCATGCCTGGTTTCAACAAGCGCAGTTTTATAAAAATGTTGGATAACCGTGTCTAAGGCTTGATAGATAAATGATATTTTTTATATAGTTTTTGATGCGCTTTGAAGTTTTCACTTCTGTCGTGCGCTCTTAAGCACACGCCCTCTTTTTCTCATTACTATGTCAATCATTAGCATATCCGACGTGTTTCCTCTTTGAACTTAGTACCACCATATTTATAAGCCTCGTTTGATGTTATTTAAACCCTTTTATGGCGAAATTACGTAATATCTTTTAGAGCATTTTTCATCGAGAGATTTTGACAAGAATACCCTTTTTGTGTGAAAAATGCAGCTAAATCATATAATTAAGAATGAATAAACAAATAGGGGCGGCTAAACGTTAAATGGACTTTATTATGTTCTCAAACGTGGAATCGCCACTCAAATTATTTGAAGACAATTTTACACACTCTGAATATGTTGAAATATTGCAAATATTGCAAAGAAAGTTAGAAGCTATTCTACAGCTTCACTTTCTTAAAGTAAAATGTATGCATTACAAGGATTGTCCATTTATAACTCTCCAAAAAATACCTTACTAGAGAATGGGGGTGTTATGTTAAATGAATTGCCTCAAAATTCTTTAATGTTTGTATTTAAGATATGTTTTAGAAAATGTTTTTTGAAGAAAAAGATGCTCTGAAAATTAAGATTTGTGAGGTGACGGTACTTGTTTAAGCAAATACTTTTAACGGATCCTGGCTTTTGGTTGAAAAAGTTAACCTTGGTTCATGAACTTGGTACTTAATTTGGAATATTTAAATAAATTTATTAATTATTTTAAAATTTTTTTAGTTGTATTTACAACAGATCGGTTGCTAAATCAAGATTGTAGGTAAAACTGTATTATATTCCACAGCGAGTATTGTAAAAATTAAGATGAACGAAGTAATTGATAAGGGAGTATAAGAAACAAGTTATAGACGTAATTCTCATATTCAAAGAAATATTGGTATTCCACCCGTAAAAACAAGGGGTCAGGAGAAATTCTATCATTATTTTCAGCAAATTATAAGCCTCCTTATAGCTCAATCTCAGTCTGTATTAGTACGCCTTATTCTTTTGATATTACATAATAAAACTTTTTTACGTCGCATTAAAACATTTAAATATTAAAATTTACCTTTCTCGTAAAAGAGATTATCCCCGCCATAATGATGAGATAGAGCCTGAAATCATATAAAGCTTATTGCGGTTTACGATCCATAAAAAGAAACGGTAAGAATTATTCCATTCATGGATACAAAACTGTCGCCCGTTAAATTGTGATCGGTCTTCATTTGATCACAGTGACTGTTTTAAATTATAAGTGTTTTTTAAATAATTTATTTTAATATGAAAATTTAACTATGTGTACAAATAAGGCATATTATCAACTCTATTTATTTTTGTCATGATATTATAAAACAATTTAAATCACAATTTTCATTTACGTTTGTACTATTGACGTAAAACTAAAAATGTAGCGCTTAATATAGCACTTAATGAAAATTTAATGTTTTATGTTATTCAGCGTATTTCACGCAATCGGCTCACTTGTTTTTTATTGATTTACCTTTGACGATGATTGAAATTTTTAAAATCAGTCATGTAGTATTCAGGGCTTTCAGAAATGCATCGAAAAAGCAACTGGACGTGAAATAAAATTAATCTGACAAAAAATATATTTTGTTTTCATTTTATGACCTTGTATTATTCATTTTAAAGGATATCAACACAAAAATGATATTCAATTTTTCAGTGATATTTCGGCAATATTTTGATGCATTAAGAGAAATTTGAAAAACTCCATCATTCAATATTTTGAGATGACATCGATGCGTATAATTTTTGTGGACATTAAATAGATTTATTGGTCATTTTTTAAAGTTGTGATTTCTGCGAATTATATTATGGGATATTTTGAGGTAACATTTTACTTTATATATCGAAATTTTGGCAAATAATTTCAAAATAAAGAACACAAAAAATAATTACTTGTGTTTCCTAATATTATTCTTGTATTGTTGAAGTTTTCTGTCCTATCCCGTGATCCCAAGCAAACGCCATTTTTTATATATATTTTTACAACGAATAATATAATTTTTTGTCATACGCTCCCAAAAATAGCTATTTTACGGACTCATTTGAGTCCGTAAAATGCTTCTTTTTAGGCCTAGTCCCTAAAAGTCGTCATGGCAACTTTTACGGACTATTCCAAAATTCCTGAACATGTCTAAATGTCAAATTTCGAATGACATGACAAAATTGTCAAATAGTTGCTACGATGTCAAATTCTAAGCTAACTTTGTCGTACATTATGATTTCAAAAATTATGGTAAATTTGCAAATTTAGGCGTTCTGAAGAATTGCAAAAAGCGTATAAATGAAAATGAAATTTTGGGAGCGTATGACAAAAAATAGTGTTTGTCACACGTACCTAAATGAAGTTTTTCAGGACTCATCTGCTATTCCAGCAATGATTCGTCCTGAAAAACTCCATTTTAGGTACTTGTAACAAAAATAACTATTTGCGAGCTCACATGTTTCAACAATGATTTTACATATAAAGGTGCGTATAAATATGGCGAGACGCGCGCGAGTCGCGCCTGAGCCGCGCCTGCAACGGGGGCTCGCGAGTCTACCACGAGCCGCTCGACGGAGGCTTGCAGCTTACAGCGGTCCGTTTTCTGTCGGTTTTTGGGGCGACCTCAAAGGGATTTTGCGCGTCTAGTGGGACGGGTTCGTGGCTGGCTCGTTCAAAATTTGGTATGCAGCAAGACCTTTGAATTCGTTTTCGTGTTACAGTGGCGTAGGGCCATCAAATATCCAGAAATAAACTGTACGGCATGGCTGCATATACTTCCAGAGTCTCTTTTGTTAACACTTTTAATAATCATAAACATTTGGTGCCATAGAACTAAATTAAATTAGATTAATGCACCACAAAACTAAAAATAAGTAATAAACGCCAAAACAATATAACGAACACACATCCTTAATTTTAGGCTAAATTACGCCGGTGACCGCACTGCTTTGATTGTTTAACCCTGAAATGTCATAAAAAATAAGCATTTTTATTTCCAATAACAATAAAATATTTTAAAATTTTAAATGAGAAATGTAACTCCAGAATTTTTATTTTTTGGGGTCTGGAACAATAAGGATGCATAACTAGCCATCTGTTTTAAATATTGTGTATATGAAAAATATTTATTTGCATTTAGAAAAACTGTGACAGTGTTTAAAGATCGCGAGGAATACCCAAATTATGATTCGTACACAGCGGCCTGTGGTTGTTTATTTAGTAAACTTGAAATTACAAAAGCTCCACTGCACATAACTAATGAAGCTGCCATTTGTTCTTGGTCGTCAGACATGGCATGTCTATTCTTTTATTTTCTTGATTTAGCAACCACGATTATTTTGTCGCACTTCTTCACTCAGTTCTGAAATGAGCCGAAAAACAAATCCAAAAGTGGTTAAAATAATTCGTCGCTGGCTCGTGGCATGCGCGTATCTCCTGATGGATCCGGGATACTCGCGGTAGGCTCGCGGTAGGCTCGAGCCGGGCTCGCTGCTTCAAAAAAGTTGCCGCGAACTACGAATTTCTATGAATAGGCTTAGCTCGCACGCGGCTCAGGCGCGTCTCGCCATATTTATACGCACCTTTAAACCCCCCATACACGCTCAAGCATGCTTGGCTCGTCCGAGATTACCTCCAACCCAACTTCAAATCGAGCATGTTCGATGGTTCTCACACATGTACGCACTGACTTCGCCAACATCAGTTCCAAATTTACATCCCCGAGCCTCACTTAAACGATGAATTTAGAACCTACGATTGCGATTGCGGGAGGCTTTTCTTTGTTTGAAGAACCTTCAAAAGTGAAAAAACGGAGGCGAGTTTTATTTCGATAATGAAATAATACGTTTTTAAAAAACTGAAATTAACTTAAAACTACGCTCAGTGAAGACCGAAAGCTAATAGAACTCTCTGTAGTGGGCTTTTATAAGAAATGCATAAATGCTGATATAGCAAATGTTATCTTGCATACTTGCATAATTATGTTTACATCGATATATAATAAACTAATATATAATTATAATATAATCCCCCATAAATATGTTTATGAGCTTGCGCACCTGTGCTGTAACCCTTACCGCGTAACGCCAACACCGCTTTCAGAATTAGTTCTTGTTTTCCCTAGAGAGGAGACACCTTGCCTAACACTTTCCTTTATCAGTTGTAAATATTAATTGACCAGTTACAAACTTGATTCGTAGATATCATCTGTTGGATATCCCGTTTTTTTTTGATGCCTTAACTTTTTGAGCTCTGGTCGAAATGAAGGTCTTAAAACTTTCTATTTTTGCTTTTGCGAATTTTTCATCGGCAAGCGGAGAAATATCTTTAGCTTTTTCCGCAAGTACACCATAACTATTCCTTTTTATGTGTTTATTGTTGTATTCTTTGCTTCTTACGTCCCAAATCTGATCTGCGTATATTCCTATGAATTATGTCCAGCACTTTTTATTTACTGAACATTATCCGAAAAAAAAATAACCCGAACAAGAAATTGATGCGCGCATCTCACACGATTACGATACACTAGGACGTTAATCATCACCAACATGCTCGCGAATCACCATACATGTACAAACTTGTTCGACGCTCGGTTCGTGTTGGTAGGGATCGGCAAGCCGAACAATGAGCGGAGCATTCCAACCGCCAACAACGTTCCGCGTTGTCACACACGTTCGAGCATGTTCGCCGAGCCAGCTTCCAACTGCTTTTACCAACATGTTAGTCCAACATGCTTGAGCGTGTATGGGGGGTTTTAAGAATTCACTGCCACTGGTGCGTATGTTCGTCCACCGCCTCCCCCACCTAGCAGCTGCACGGAACGAATAGCAAGCCTACGCTGGTCCGACTTAAATCTATAAGAAGCTACTACTACTACTACTAATTGGTATGAAATCGGTTCGCTCCCATATTCACTTCCAAACACGAATCACCGATGGATTATTAAACATACTAACTTTATCTTGCGATAGCAATAACTGCGAGCTTTCTAAAGTAGTGGGTTTATGATATTTGCCTAACCATTACTAACCGAAGCTATGCCTACCCTACCTTAAATAACGAAACGTGGGGTTCTCTTTCCATTTTAGAGCCGATTAATGATAATTTTCTTATTATATTATACTTATAGAGAGAGGTAGTTATTCATGTTAAGTCTAAACGTATATTTATGATGAATTCTACAAAAATAAATTGTTGCTGGTAAAACCTCTTAATAATAAGAGGATATATACATACATGTATGTATTGTTTTAAAAACTCTAGCACGATTCAACTTAGATAAAATAACATGCTTTCGTATATTTCGGTGAAGATTTAAAACTAGTGACAGCTGGAATAAATATGAACTTAAAGAAATAAGGTTAATAATTTTTATAAGTTCTTTTAACAATACTATAAAAACACTAGGTCTTACTGTTCAAAGAAATATGTTACTTATTTACTATGGAACTAATATATATTTTTTAATTACAGGTAAGCACGCAATATTTGGAGATCTGGTGAGTGTTAACTTTTATTTGCGAAGGTTAGTGAACCAATGGAGAAACATATTATTGAATGAAAAAATTACAAAATATTTTGTGTATATATTTTCTAACTTATACATTTTTAAAATTATTTTAATAAAAACTAGGTAAAGCCTAGATTTAGATAAAACGGAATATCTATTCAATTTTGAAATAGTTCCAGTTCCTGCCTAAATATTAATTCTCATAAAAAACTGTGATATTAATTTCTTATATTATATCATATGAAATGGATTATTTGTATCCCTTCTTCTTGAGTGGACATCTTCAGATGAAGGTTTCGTGTTGCCAAATGAGTGAAATTTCTCTCCGTACACTGTACATTCTTTTGAACATTAGATATCTTCGTCTATTTACATCTGAATATTATTATTTTTAAGAAAACGAAAACTGTCAATATATTCGTTCTGAAGAAGGTCGATAATGTCGAATTCTGCCAAAATATTAGTTGAATCTGTATAAACTTTTAGAACCAGCTCAAAAAACTATTATGAAGTGGCTTTTAAAAATACACTATAGGTACAGCGTGTTTTAATGTTTTTCGAATTATCCAAACCCAACCTAAGCGATTATGATCGTGACAGCTTTCTCTAGACAAAAACACGCGAAAAATAAAACTATCTATTAAAATCATCGTGCATAAGATTGACGAACTATGTTGTATGCATGAAGGAGACTATTGGAAAATGGTCTCAATTAAATATTCTTTACACACAAGTTACATCAGCCGCATGGTTTTCGACGGCCCAGAACACCTATACTAATTTTATTGACAATGATATCTGGAGTGCTAGTTTTAAAATATTATCAACTGGTTATCTAACTAATTTAAGTGAGAATACCAATTAATTTAACTGAGAATTTCACACCAAAAATTTTGAACCAATGAAATGCTCTTATTTTGACCTGTTGCCATGCCAACGAAAACATTTTAGCGGGTATTTTAATTTTAAGGTAGCAAAGTAAAGTTATAGTAAATATTTTTTGACGTTTAATAGATGAGTTTGAAAGTAATAGTTACTTTGATGTGGATACTTACCACCAAAATCACCGTCCCCAAAAATAAATTAATGTACTTAAATTCATTCGGTTTATTATTAAAAATCTATAGTTTATGTGATTTCATAACAAAATGTAAATGTTTTTGCTCTTCCTCTTCAAAATCGTCTCTTCGTAATGGAGAATAGCAAAGGTTAGAAGGCTCTAAATTTACCAAATGCCTGTGTTTAATCACATAAATGTAATAAATCATTTTGTCTTGGTCTAAATTTTTTAAATTCCCAGCTGCTTCTTTCACTTTCTTGTGCATATTAAACGAGTCATGCCGATCTTGTAGTTCCACTATATCATCGCAACGCCCAGATAATCGAGAATCGAATCTCATGCTGTATATTATTATATTCTTGATTAGATTTCCCTTTATATGTTCTAGCGTCCATTATTTTCAATATTTCGTCAGTCATCCAGGCCTGTTTTTTTCCTCGCATGGCCGGTTTTAGGTGTGTCGCACCCGCTTCTTTCACTAAACATTTTATTTGATCCCGTGGTTGTTCTATATCCATGTTCTCTCGGAAGCTGGCTAATTTAGTACTTATATACCTTCTGATGTTGTTTTTACTGATTGATCTGCTAATTTCCGAGTATCTAAGCGTTGATCCCTTTGTGATATTAAACATTACTTTTGTTTTAAGTCTATAAAAGTTACCAATAAATTGTGGTCTGTAAATACGTCTGCACCAGGATATGTTTTGGTGTTCTTAATGAGAATTTTTATACCCTCTGTTTATGTGTATACAATCTATATTTTTTTTTACGCTTTTGTCGGCATGTCAAGTCAAGATATAGAGACGTCTTGGCGATACACACAGTATCTGTCGCCTCTAGCCCGACAGCGGGCCCCGCCAATCAGGTTCGTTAGAACATGGTGGGTGGGGCTTGCTAAGGGATCTGGTAACCATATATATATGGCCAGCTCGGATAACCGCAGCAGTCAAGGAACTGCAACCAAACCGTCTCTGCGCTCCTGTGCTCCGGCAAGGGCAGAATGGCCTAGCATCGCCAAGTTACGGTTACCATTGCAATTCACCCCTCACCAGG
>MU182632.1:0-26013 GCA_016904865.1 Pissodes strobi | reverse complement strand
CTAATATTTGAATAGTAATTATTTACTACATTATAGATATGTTCTATTTTGTTGTGGAGGATTCACGTTTTACCTTACAAATATTTGGGTTTTCTTTCCAATTAGAGCCGCTTGCTCTGGCTCCAGGGTGTAAACAGCACAAGTGCTAGTTAAGTGACCCTAACAAAGCTGAAAAAATCAACGGAAACAGGCAAGATACTCAACGTTTCGAGGAACAAATCTGCCCCCGTTGTCAAGAACGAACAAATCTAAAAATGAAAATGGTTAGTAAATACAATAAAACACTAAGAAGCTCTTGCAGATTGTCAAGCTTTGAACTGACTTTGACAAGATGACATTTATAATGACATATCGTTTAATTACTGGTTACTAGTCTTTAGTGTGATATTGAGGTGTTTTTTGGTAAATTAATTTGTTTTTGAAGTTTTATATATCTATAATTTGGTGTTATTCGCTTAGGAAGAATTTAATGATTTTTATTGAAAGGTTAGTTAATTTTTAAGTGTTCCTTATCAACTTCAGTTTATAGCAAAGGTAATCAGGTGCTATTAAAACTAATAGAAGTTGAAGAAACACATTCATCTTTATTTAATAAAATTAAAGCACTTTCTTTAATTTTACGTTTTTTTAGTTGAAGTTTCCATTTCTAAAATACTTGAAGCGTTCCATTGTATTCTGTGATTGTTATCAAATGCATGTTGATAAATATGTGACTTGTGAAATTGTGTATTTTTAATATAGGTCTGGTGTTCTTTTATACGTTTGATGATGGTCTACAGGTTTCACCTATATAAAATTTATTGTATTCACGTGGTATTTTATAGATAACATTTTTAGTAGTTTAATTTTCATTGAGTGGTTTTGTTTTTGTTAGTTTGGATCTAAGGTGTTTTCTGTTTTGAAATTAGTATGATTGTTAAATTATTACCTATTATAAGTCCCAGAATACAATTATTGAAAGCTTCAATTATTTTAGAAAAGGAATCATCATCTAAAAAACGTAAAATTAAAGAAAGTGCTTTAATTTTATTTAATAAAGATAAATGTGTTGCTTCCACTTCTGTTAGTTTTAATGGTACCTGGTTACCTTTGCTAAAAACTGAAGTTGATGAGGGACACTGAAAAATTAACTAAACCTTTCAACAAAAATCATTAAAGTCTTTCTAAACGAATAACACCAAATTATAGATAGGTATATAAAATTTCAAAAACAAATTAATTTACCAAATAACATCTCAATATCATACTAAAGACCATTAACCAGTAATTAAATGATATATCATTATAAGTTATCTTGTCAAAGTCAGTTCAAAGCTTGACAATCTGCAAGAGCTTTTTACTCTTTTATTGTATTACTAACCATTTTCATTTTAAGATTTGTTCGTTCTTGACAACGGGGGCAGATTTGTTCCTTGAAACGTTGAGTATTTTCCCTGTTTTCCTTGATATTTTCAGCTTCGTTAGGTTCGCTTAACTTGCACTTGTGCTGTTTAAACCCTGGAGCCAGTGCAAGCGGCTCCAATTGGAGAGAAACCCAAATATTTGTAAGGTTCTACATTATAGTTGGGGCGGATTCGTGATATGTGAGTGAAATGGTAAGAAAACCATTGGTTAACAACATATTCCTCCACCAATTTTAGTAAATAAAATTTAATTCAACTGTAAATCGTGTCTAATACACTTTTAACAATTGTATACAACTAAAGTGGGGGATCAGAAAGTAGGTACAAACTGAAATTTGAATTTTATTGTTAATCAATAATTTGTCAATAGAAAACTTTTCGGTAAAAACACTTACCTCCATTACGTTTAGTAAATTCAATTTCATTCAACAGCATGTAGTAAACTATATTTAATCTACTTTTAACAGTTTTGTACAACTAAAGGTAATGAATTAAAAGCTACTAATTTGAATATTATTGTAAATCAGTTTCCGAAAGAAAATTATTGATTAAAACGCGTAATTCCACCAATTTTAGTAAATGAAATTTAACTTAAGAACATCTAGTAAACCATATTTAATCAACTTTTAACAGTTATTTTATTGAGTAAGTGCTGAAAAGAAAGTAAGTAGATATGTATTCGTTAGAAAATTAATTTACTGAGGATTCTTGTGCCCAGTAATTTAAAGTAATTCTTGTTCTGCGACACCTTCTTTCGTTAAATTCGAGACTGCCGCTGCTCGGGCTGAATGGTTGTTAATTTTTATTTTTTTTTATATCTATACCTATCTAAAATGATACATTTTAAACCATGTAGATATTATGTTTCTTCCAAGTTAAAACAGTCTATCAATATTTATTGAATTTCCTCTCTTTTCTATTTATAGATTATCTGCATTTACTATCAACTATTTGCCGTTAGCCAACTTTTTGGATCCCCCTTTTATAGGATTATATTCAATTCTAACTTTAGGCAAGCCCATATTGCTGATTTCTTCCTTAAAGGATTTTATCGCCGCCGTTATTCCTTCACCACCTCTCCAAACAAGTTCATGTGAAGCAATATAAAAAAAATCGATTCAAGCCATCCCGTTTATTTTCATCGCACCTAATAATATTTTCAATTTTTCTTCCTCATATTGAATGCAAAATCGTTAAAAATTTCTGCTAGTTTCCAGTAAGTTTTTTCACTAATTATATACGATTTTTCATTACAAAAGTCCATAAAATGCCTCCATACACTTGCCTTTGATATTTATGTATTCCTGGAACTATATGTTGAATTTTATCTCGAAATTCTGAAGGATTTTTTACTCCGTAGCGAAACATTTTAAATTCTAATCACAATGTAAGCATGAAAACACCACACGTTTTTTTTTTGAAGTGTAGAGCTGCATACGTCAAGCTCTCATATATCTCATATTTTCATGACAAAATGTCAAAGAAATAAATAATATTGCATTAAAATAATAAACTGATAATGTTTCCTCGGAGTGAAAGTCTCTTACCCAATATCCCGAGTGCACAAATTAATTACCGGAATTTTTTTGGCTAATATTTTATGAAAATTATCCCGTTTTCGAATTTTCAAAATATTCGCCATCTCAAAAAAATTTCCGGCAATAATTTTACTCTTGGGATATTATAAGTAAGAATCGGAATACATAAATAAACATCAACAGCCTTGGTCAAACTTTTATGTTGTCAGTTTATCAAATTCTAGCGTTAGTTCATGCATACACGAACATTCAGAAATATATATTTCATAATCCGAATTAGTGGATATGGCCACTGTGGTATTGAATAGGATTTGGGTTTGAAAATTACATGCCATTTATTTGATGTTCTCTGAATTATCGTAATTAAGTAAATAGAGTGGAAAATAATATGTTGACTAAATTGAGAGGTGCTTGGCATAAATTGGACTATTGCCAATTTACGCTCTGAAAACAGGTTCTATTCATTATAGATTCTAGTAGCGTCAATAACGTCTATTTACTACTAAACTCTGATAACAGACTATGAGTTTCCGTATTTTTTCGAGAAAGGCTTAAATTTTAGTATTTTATTTTGCAGCTTTTTTTATTGGTTTTTGAAATTGGAAGAAGGTTAGTCACCGTCACCGATACGCTGATCTGGGCGTGAATGAAAAAATACGTCTATCTGAACTTTAAATCTTACGTTTTTATTATAGATTTTCAAAAATTTGAGTATCTTATATACTGACCTAAATTCATTTATATTCATATATTATATTATCCTGGAAATCAGATATGAACATAAGTTAGTTACTTATTGACCAAGTTATCACACATAGTATGGGGTTTTAGGTTGCTTTTTTATATTATGCACATTATAATTATTCTTCTACATCCCTAGTACACTATTGAACTATTAAGGTATTATATGGCCTATTATTAACACGTTGAATGCAATTTGTTTGTCTGGTCGCCTCATTACATCAATCAAGTAATCAAATTCTACTAAAATCTATTTACGGACATGTGCTGGTTAGTGTCCATTAGAGGTATCACGTATAATACGAAAATTTGATAGCTTCACTCTCATCAATTTAGGTATAGTTACATATTAAAGCTAGGGCTTGCTGAATTGACTAAATTATATGACTTTAGACTCAAGCATAATATTAGAATAATAATAACCAATAATCATAGTCATATCATATTGCCTTCGGATAATAAATAATACAAGGCGGAATTTTAGGAAAAATGCAAATCACCTTAAAAAATTGATTATGTTCTTGTAAGTTTTTGATGAGTTCTAGAGGATATGTTTTCCAACCTACATAAGTGCATAACTTTTTTTTCCGTTAAAAATAAAGAAAAATATTAAATGGCTATTTTGCAAATAAAAGCAAGAATGCTTAATATGAAGAAAAAACCGGGATTTTGTCGATTTCTTGAAAATGGGCATACATTATTTTTTTAAGAAAATGAGCCTCCAAGCATCTAACTGATCTTTTCATCCGGTTGAAAATAAATGGTTGTCAAGAAGTTTTTTAGGGATAAATATCATAAAAGCAAATATTCAAAGATAGGTTCTATATACACCCTCGTGCAAATCAGCATGAGATATTTAAACTAGAAGGGATTTTTTGTTTAATTTATATGGAATAACTTAAAAATTTTAATATATTTTTAAGCTAGAAATAATTATATATTCAAGGGCTGCATAAAAACACAATGAACGGTCAGATAAATCTCCTGTTAGCTTGTTAGCTAAGCGTCAGAAGACAATATTTGAAGTTTATAATTTCAGAATTTGAAAAGGATGACTAAGAAGAGGTCAATAAATTGAAGTGGTGAATTTACTTATATTTACATGGCTGTAAATCACTTATATTTACATGGCTGGCACACAGATTAACTATTAGTGCCATCGGGTCTACGTGATTTGGCTGTTGGGCATCATTATTATTTCGTCAAACTACATCTGCTTTAAGCGACACACCTTATGCCAATTTTATACTTAGAGCCGTATGTATAAGAGGAGGGGTTGATTGATTAAAGGGAGGCCCTATCCCCAACCATTTGTTCAACTTGATTTTCAGTGATAAATGTGCCAACTAAAATGATCGTGAATATAATATTAAACAATAATTTGAATACAAAGAAGAGAAAGTGTTTTAAATTATTTTCAATACTATTTATTGTTTATAACTCTAGCTGAAATCGGCATAAAAGCTTCATAACACGCAATACGTAAGTAAATTAAATCGTCGCTGGCGAATTGACAAAAGGTATATTCAGAGCAACAAGGTGTCTCTAAAGTGATTCAGGGAAACATACAAAAATTGGACACTTTTTTTAACAATTTGCTAGACCTTATTGGAAAATAATATATTTTATAATATTTCATTTAATTTTTTGAAATGTCTATATATCGCCTTTTCAGACTTTTTAATAATTATTTGAAAACAGTTTTATTTTCTAAAAAGAAAAATCAAGACAATGCATATAACTTTCTATTTATTGGCTATTCCTAAAGCATTCAAAATATCTTCGGCAAATAAAAAACTAAATGATTATCATGCAGGGTATGGTTAGCCTAAATTATCACTTTGAAGATCACGTAAAAATTAGAACCTAGTCTATGTTTTTCAATGCAGGAATTCTAAGGAGAACAAGCATTAGAACATATATGTCCTTTTTATCACATAAATTTTAAAACTGTTCGGACGCAGATAGAATAATAAATAATTACCATGGCACCCAAATCGGTCCTCGATGTGCTCCAAAGGATGATTTTTTTCATCAGTTTGAGCAGTGTCTGTCATGTATATGTGAAGCGTATCCTTTTTGCAGACTGGTTGTTGTTGGTGAGTTTAATATAAATCTTTTTCAAGATAATAATGACAAAAATGAACTTTTGGATATACTTTATTCTTTTAATATAACCCCCGTTTTTAACGAACCAACTAGGACTACTGCCATATCTTCTACAGCCATAGACTATATTTGTACAAATTTTAATGACAGCCTCATTGCCTGTATTGTAGCTGAAAATGGACTATCTGACCATACATTTCAAAAAATTGAATTTGCCTACATTAATGACATCTCACATGCAACTTCCTTAGCAAGATCTTTCTCAAATAAAAACAAAAACACCTTCCTAAATTTTCTAAAGGCTGAATGTTGGTCAGAACTCTACAATGGAGGTAGTGATATAAATGATATGTTTTCTATTTTTATTGGAACTTGGATTATTACTATAATATTAGTTTTAGATATGTAAGAAAAAGAAAATCAGATTTTAATTGCAAACAATGGTTAACATTAGGTTTAAGAACATCATCCAAAAACTTAAAAAACCTACATGCAAAGGTAAAAAGAGGTTTAGCATCTTTGGAGTTTTATAAAAACAAGGTGTTTTTCCAGATTTTCTGAAAGTTTCAAAAATCATTTGTTTATTTAAGAAAGGAGATTGTAAAGACCTTGTAAATTATCGTCCAATTTCACTATTGTCCATATTTTCAAAAATTTTTGAGAAAATAATTTTGAAACGTATGGTTAACTTTCTGGAAAGCTTCAACATATTATCACCCACGCAGCATGGTTTTCGCAACAAAAAATCAACTATTACAGCATTATGTTCCATTTTAGATACTATATATAAAAGACTAGATGCGAATGACAAGGTTATGGCACTGTTTGTCGACCTAACCAAGGCATTTGACTGCGTAGATCATAATCTTTTACTGCAGAAGATATATGAGTACGGTATTCGTGGAAACTGTCATAATTTGTTAAAGACATATTTAAAAAACCGTAAACAATTTGTTCTTTTTGAAGCGTCTGAGTCTGCGCAGCTAGATGTCAAGTTTGGCGTTCCACAGGGAAGTGTTCTGGGCCCTTTACTGTTTCTAGTATATATTATGATTTATCGACCTGTTTGACAGCATATCACTGTGAATTTGCTGATGACATATCAGTTCTGTCAACAGAGTCCAGTGAACTTGAAATGACAAATAACTTGCAACACAATCTTAATCAACTATCCCATTACTTCAATTTAAATAGGCTTACATTAAATCAAAACAAAACATATATTTTGCAATTTCATCCAGTTAATAGTAACTACACAAAGAGTCACTTAATTAAATTAAATAATAAATCAATAGAACAGGTAACATCCTTTAAACTGCTGTGCATCTACATTGATATGTCGTTGAATTGGAAAGAACATGTTAATAATATTTGTAAAAGATGTTCAAGCCAATGCTTTGCATTGAATCGTCTAAAACAAGTCCTAACCAGGGAAGTTTTGAAAATATTTTATTTTTCATGTTTTGAATCCATAATTCGTTATGGTAATTCTCTGGGGTGGCGCATCAGCTGCCATCAGAGTCTTTCGAATGCAAAAACGAGCTATTAGAGCAATGTTTGGCCTTGGGTATCGGCAATCATGCAGAAATACTTTTAAAAATGAATCTTTAATGACTTTGCCTTCTTTGTATATTTTTGAGTTACTCAAATTTGTAAAACAGAATATTCGTATGTTTAGAACACAAAACTTTTACCATGAATATAATACAAGATTTGGCAGCAACCTACAACATGATCTTCATCGCCTAGAATTGTACAAATTAAACCCTTATTACATTGGTACCATACTGTTTAATAAGATTCCAAATAACATAAGAGAACTTAAGCAATAATGAATTCTATACCAGTTTAAAGCGTATATTATTAAATAACGCTTTCTATAGTATTGATGAATTTATTAACTACAATTTTAGTTATGAGGATGCTGTTACTGCAAGTGTGTCTTAGTATTTGTTAGTTTTTAGTTTTCTTAGGTCTTAAGACCTTTGTGACGTGTCCTATATCCTTTATTGTGATCTTTCGATTCATAAATGCATTTCATTTCATTTCATTTCATTTATACCTCCTACAGAAAGGCTTAACGGCTTACGCGTGACGTCGTCAGATCTAGGCAAAAGTAATTTACATGCTTTTATTTAAATGTGCAATTTGTTTACAGTTAAGTAGATATTTTGGATGCAGATCCAGAAAAAAATATAATAAAAACTTGATTTTTTTTTTAAATTTAACTTTTTTTATATGTAGCTCCAAACGTAATAGGGCTAATGCTACTTTATGTGCGACTATTATGACTGATAATGTTTTTTACTATTTTTTTTAATGATAAGTAAAATTGCAGTTTACTTACTTCTTCTGCATAATATTTAAGAGCTTCCGGTTAAAACAAGGCTGCTAGTCATGAACTCAGCCCCATTCGATTTTTTTTAGAAAAAAGAAAGTTTAAAGCAAAAACCTTTGAATATCCTAATAGGTAAGTGGTAAAATTTCACTATAAGTATAACGGTGTCATAATAAATAGTAATGTCAAAGTATGGTAGTGTGTTTTGTCCATCCAAAGAACCCCGCAATATTTAAATGATAATTGCTTACCCCTGATATTTGGATGGAATTAAGGTAACCCATTATTACTACTATTATCATAAGTATAATTTTTTATTATTGGCACAACCTTGTACATATGATAGGTGAGTCTGTGGTAGCTTTCAAAAGTTGGAATCTAATATCCAAATCAGACTAACTATGACATATCTTGATGAGAGATATTTGATTTCTACTAAGTCGACCAAGGCAAATCGAAAACTGTCAACCATTTTGACACCTATCAATACGCTACATAACAGTAGTCATCTTTTTCAGTTTTGATATTTTATGATATCTCATTTTACTTTTTTGACTTGTATGAAAATTGTGAATTTAAAAAATCAAAATAAGACGGTGCTGTCAGAATCTGTCACTTGCTTTAATAAAAAAAAACTTAAATCTGGCTCCTTTTCATTTTATTTATTATTGGGGTCTAATAATTATTTATTAAAAATCTCCAGATTTCTTTTTTTTTAATCAAAAGATTATGAGTATGTTTAGAAGAATAATTATAAAGAAGTGTATCTGAATTGCTGCTAGAAAAATTTGAAAATGAATTTTTAGCTGACTTTTACAATTTTCAATAGGATTTAAAAGGCTATTCTCATTCAGATAGGTTAACAGCTCACAGAGAAAGGACTTTTTTTAGTAACTACTCAAAAATGTTTCGTCGAATTGATTAATCAGTTTTTTAAATATAATATAGGCTGCTGAAATTATTTCCATAAGAGAGCATAATTCATATCAAGATCATTAAAACAGTATTTGATAATTTCAAGTAGCCCATGAAGGGTATGACTTAAAGCTTAAACATGAACCTATTTTTATAGTTTCCATTACAGCCATTTCGAGGCATAGCTTATCCAAAAACTAGCCGAAACCGAGAGAAAAGCATACAATTAGACACGAACCAAAACTTATTTTAAGACTGTGGTGTAAAACACGTGGGTCTTGGCTGTAAACAAGCTAGCGGAGCGGCACACATTAAGGTATTGCACAAGAACAATAGATCTTTTACTTTAAAATGTACGGTTTTGAGTAATTAAAAATATGCCTAATAATATTATTAATTGTATACCTAAATAGACAACGAAATATTTGCTATAAGTTTCAAGCACTTAAAAGCACACAAATAGCTCTGATTTCAGAAGAATGCCAAAAGCAGCACTAATTTTTCGCACTCATTATCGTTAAATTTTCTAACTAATCGCTTGATACTAAATAAAGCGAAGGCAGCGAGTTGGGACTCGGAAATCCAGTCGTTCAGCGTGACAATCAATGTTAAATACAGAAGGACGCACGATATCAATACTTTCACTGAGCTCCCATTCAATGGTGTTCATATGGCAAAAACATTTGACTAGATGTTATGACGTCACTGCAATTTTAATACTAAACAGTAGGCCTCTGTAGGATACAGCTTAGTGTTTCAAATAGAACATACGTATGACGTACGTAGGTGGTGCTACAGTTGTCATATCTTAGCCAAGCAGATTTTTGTGACATGTGCTATGCTCTAACTACTCAAGTTCTAATGGCATAATATTATTGAACTTATTGAGGGGGGTCAGTTTCTTATTCCCTTTTGAAGCTCTTCGTCAACATTGAAAGTCATAGCCATTAGAAACCAACATTTTTTCCAAGTTTGTATTTTTATACGTTGGACTTTGTACTTGATATGAACTGAAAGCATTAGTAACACATGCGTCACCTAAAACGGAGAATTTTTAAAACTTTGCAGTTACTATTCAACA
Organism: Pissodes strobi; assembly: GCA_016904865.1. NCBI lineage: Eukaryota > Metazoa > Arthropoda > Insecta > Coleoptera > Curculionidae > Pissodes > Pissodes strobi. The sequence continues at coordinate 15,888 of MU182632.1, read as the reverse complement.
TTTTAGAATTGGCTGCCAAACCCAATCTGTATACACCATCGCAACAATTCTATCTTATTCCTTCTGAAAACAATATCCATTGATCCAGGATTTTATCCGTTTTCAAGAAATAATGAACTTCCCAGATCCACCCATTTTATTGCCACCAATTAATCTATAGGTATGCGATAGTCTGCGTTCCTATTTCCGTATTCCATATTAGCTAAAGAAATTATTTTCTCCTTCTGCGCAACGTGGGTGGGTAGGATTCTACTAAACAGTTTTGGTGTAGGAAAGGTTCAAAATGTTGTTAAAGCAAATAATTCATTTATGCATAGTACTTTCTTGTTGTATGAAGTAAATTACATAATATTATAGATTTACCGTTAAAATATTTAAATTAACCTTAAAACTGTTCAAACTGAAAAGGAATTGAAACTCTTAATTTACTGAATCTACAAACTAACATTCATTGGACCGTATACATAATTTATGGATCGGCTTTTAACTGATTGAGCAGTTGCAGATAAATTTAAAGTGGTTTTGTTCTAACCCATTGAGAAAGATAAACGAGAATACTATCGCAATTCCTTGCGGATTGTGTTTTTTTACTTTGGTCAAGTCTGTACCCATTCTTAACCAGTTGAACATTCTCGTAATTCTATTTTGGTTGGGTTTTCGATTGACCTGACCGCCAAAGCTTTATTGCATAACGCCTCGAAGTGCCACTAAAAGATATAAATTATCAGAATATTGGATGCAATGGAATGGAATGAAATAATTGCTTATTACTTATTTAGAAAATTGAGTCAATTGGAAAGCACTTCTTTTTATTGTGTTTCCATACAATCGTTATATATACACAACGTCAAAAGTCTTGGACCCCAGCTTTATTGTACTTTATTTCACATTTTCATTTGGGTTTTCAGTGCTAGGCCAAAAATTGAGTTATTTTTTTTTTTTGATGAAAAAGATCATAAATATTTGGACGTAAAAAGTGTTTTGCTCCATTAGTTTGTTTACGATTTGAGTAAGAAAATAATCTTTGTATCTGCTTTAAAATGCCAGGACGAGAAATTTCCTCCTTTGGTAGGAAAAGAGTTGTTACTTTGCATGAGGCTGAACATTCTAATAGCACATACATAAGCTGTTACATATTCCAAGACCATATTGTGTTACGAATTTTATAAAGTTATGAAGAAGCTGATAATCGAAAGATGACCACAAAGTGGATGGCCTCAAGTACTAACTGAAAGGCACGATCGTTATGTGGTCCAATATGATTGTATGCATCGATATGATCCAGCTCCAGCTCTTAAAAATTACGTTCAGCGTACGTTTCGCCGTGGTTTATTGGCCTCTACAGTTAGAAGAAGACTCACCCGGCAAATCGTTATTCACTTTCAAGTCACAGAGTTACTTGCTTACAGTGTGCATGGGAGCATCGCGGATGACTTTTGCAGCAGTAGCTTTTTATCATGTTCACACGATGACATGAATTGGACTGCAAATTGATGACTGTATGCAAAGGGTCTGGAGAGAACAAGATTGTCAACAGAGAGTAAATTTCCTCGAGAAGATGCCCCCTGTCAAGAGGGGATAGTACTAGTTTATTCTTTTTTGAGGGGGGGGGGGGGGCGTGTATGCGGTAAAATATGACAAGTCAAGTATAAATTAACAGTAGTATAAGACCTTATCATCATCAATCATCAATCCATTTCACAACGATTTAGGCGAGAATTTTATATTTATGGACGACAACGCACGGGCACATCGCGCAAGCATGGCTAAAAGGAAACATGAACCAGGACATAATGCCAGACTGCCTTGGCCAGCGAAGTCGCGCGATTAGGGTCCTATGAAAAGCATGTGGAATTTTGTCTCTACAGCAGCTTACGTGCACTTCAAGGTGCTTTATTGTGTCAATGTCACTTTTATTATTTTTATGATCATTTTTATGTAGGTAAGAACGAAATTTGGTTGAAATACCAGCCGACAATATCATTGTCTTATGACTAAAGGAACACTTTCCAGCTAGCAACAAGTTAGTGTCTCATGGGATGCTACTAACTTTTGATTACTTCTATATGAATTGCAGATATCTTTATGCCGACATAGATTAGTGAGCCATAATCGAACCTTGGCATTCCTTGATTGACAATATAAGGAAATAACATCGTTACAATTCCATTTCGAGCCAAAAAAAAAACACGAATTATGCATACAATTATTAGGGAATTAGAAAAAAGACTTCATTATTTATGTGTAATCTCAACCAAGGATATTTCGACCGAAAGCCTGACAGAGAAAAATAACATCAGTCGCATAAGCGCCACAATACAGGTTTTAATAATTTGTGTAAACAAGCCCTAGTAAATTAATTTAAATTTTTTGCCTTTTAAAATATCGAGCATAAGAAAAATCCTTCCATATTTCATTTTAATGTTTTATATTATCTGAGAACTGTGAGTGACACGGAGGGAGAAAAAATATTCCGGAACGGTTTCTCTTGGTGGGATTATTCTGTTGTTGACTCTTGTTTTTTATTTGCTTAATATTCTGAATTGAATTTCAGCATAATAAAATAGTATGAGAGATAACAACGTTTAAAAATATATCTTGCAATAAAATATTTTGGAAAATTTATTTAGAAGTTTCACAGAGGTGGTCAGAAAATATTGAAAAATAAATAGCTCTTATTATTGATTAAAAGTTGCTGTATTATTTCAGCCACCTCTTACTCTTTAAATGCAATACATTTTCTTAGAAAAAGATGCAAGGGATAATTTGTTGTGGCAAAAGAGACATAAAGGTAAAAAAATTACCTAATAATGCCAGCATATTGGTTTTTATAAATTCTATGTTTAATGTAAAAAAAGTTGAGATAATTATTATTTATATATTATTTTAAAAGCAAATGTTGGCGTAACTTTTCAATAAATTAATAAGTACACTATTTTGATTGAACCATTTAGATCTTTTTGCAACGGGCAGTATGCAAAAGTAATATAGAACAGTCAGTGTTAATAAGAAACTTCATAGATAATTTTAGTAGCTGACAATTGTTTTGTATTTCCTTACCTAATAAAGACATTTAATTTGTTGGTTTTTGTTCGACCTCTGGAATATTTAGAGAGTTACATTAACACAAATAAGAAAAGTAATGAATCAGGTTAGTTTGGGTTAGTTGGAGTGCCTCAGTCATCCCTGTTGGTTCCCCTCTGCTACATCAGTTATACAAATGAACTTCCTTGTTTGGACTGGAGACCACCCATTAATTTAGTGGCCCTGTCTAGGACGTCTAGGTATGTCTTTACACTCAAGATGCTAGCACATAATATAGGTATCGACATCTCTCTAATTGTCCACCATGCACATGTACAGCCACATATAAGATGTGGCATCGTACTATGAGGGAACAACTGCGATGTGAATCGGATAGCAGTCTTGCAGAAACGCTGCCTTAGAGATATTTTTGAATTAAGAAGTCAAGAGTCTTGTGGACAAATTTTTAAGAATAATAACATCCTTACAGTAATGTCAACTTCTGTTCTCCAAGCAACAGTTTTTCGTAAACCTTTCGTTAGGCGCGTGGGAATTTATAACATCGTTTGTCGCGTTGTATCTCCCAAATACATATAAAAAACATAATATTTTAATTTAAAAAATGGATTCTGACAGTTAAAAATCGTAAATAATTATTATATCGTTTTATAAAATATATCTTAACGAAGTCAAAACTAAACAAGATTGTATAAATGTTAATCAGAAGAATCAGTACTGGTTTCATCTGTATTCAGGCATTTGTCACATATTGTCTTAGCGTGTAATTTTAAACATAAGTACGCTTTACATTTTGTACAGCTATATGCAGAAAAAGAAGTTTTTTTATTAGGTTCCTAGCCCGGTTGGCATATTTTTCTTTTTTTGGGTTTTGCAGCTGTTCTTCCTCCTACGATTCACCCTCACTGGTCGGTTTCGGAATCTGTTGACCTAGTTTCCACATGGTCCTCGGTCTTAGGATCGTCAGACTTGTCAAAATCTTCTTCAGGCAACTGACAGACCTGTTCTTCATCCAAAAATGTAATACGATTCAGTTCATCAATGTCCTCTGATTTTTTTAGGTCATATATTTTTTTATTCATTTTTATCACTGATAAAGGCAAAAACATTCGTCGAATAAAAAATACTCCACACTTAGATACGAACAAAAATTTATTATACACAACTTAGATACACGTTTCACGTGAAGACTAAGAATGCGACTGAGGTGGCCCGACCCTAACAGGAATAGTTGCATTGTACCTCACAGGTACAATTCCCGCGCCGGTACGGTTTTGCATAGATTATAAAATCCCAAATAAAGGTGTGGACCTGTAATTCTAGGAAAGTATTCCCTACTAAATACTTAAGGATTATTGCAGGCCATCAAATTGCATTGTCATTGTTTTTCGAGAAATCAACATAAATAATATGCGTGTATCTATCAGATACATACGCGACTAATGGAAGGTTAAGAACTATAACGATCCCTTTATCAGCCATAACGGAACACATACTTATGATACAAGAGGTAGCGCAGATCTCATCTCTGATAGAACTCATTTAACATACATTCAAAGAAATGTCAAATTATCGATCATTAAAACTTTCAATAAACTGCCATTACGCCTGACTCAGGTTCCTTTAAACAAATTTAAAAATAAATTTAAACAGATTGTTGTTTGTAGGGCTTATTATACAATGCTGGAGTTTTTGAGTGACATATTGGAATAGAGTCTTGAGTGTAGTTAATTGTAGTATGTAATGTAATATAATTTTATCATCATAATTCTGTCAAATTTTGTGATTTGACTTATCTCGTTAAATGTAACAATTTTTTATATTTATAATTTTATAATTCTATAATTTTATAATTTTATAATTTTATAATTTTATAATTCTACAATTTTATAATTTCATAATTTTATAATTTTTCAAATTTTATAATTTTATACTTTTATAATTTTTATAATTTATTATTTGTGTAACTTTGTATTCTCATTCTTATTTGAATCGTTTCTATTGTATAATAGTTCTTGTTAAGTTAGTATTATGCAAATTTGGCATGTTCCACACCCACTGTATGTGTTTCATTTTGTCATAATATATATCTGTCTTATAATACTTGCATACAAAGAGTCCTCTATTTTGTATTTTTCGAAATCCAGAACCTATTATTAAATAAAGTCTTCGGCTAACTATCGGGAATAAAATGTTTTCTATTATTTTTTTTTCTTCAGCGATACTTATTTATGCCCAATTATTAAAGTTTTTACCCCCTTTTTAGTCATTACTGAATTTTAACCATAAGTATCTGTTTATATGTTTTATATTTCTGTAGGCTTTTGTTTTAAACGTTTTTTTGTAAGTATATGTAGTAATGGAAAGCTGCCTATTGTTTTCTATTCCTGATTTTAATATGTAGGTGATATGTAGCGAAAACCATCTCTGCGTGCAGAGAGCAAATAAAGCAAATTGGAAAATGATTCTATCATGTTTAAAATCTCCACAGAAACTTAAATTAGATATTATCCATCAACTCTATTTACTCTGAATAATATGTTTATACATATTTATTGTGAAATTAAAAATTTAGGCAAAGACGCAAAAAAGAACTGGGTTTGAATAAACAATAAAAACAATATTCGCGTAACTGTGACCCTAAATCGACTTCTGTACGTTTTTTATAGCCAAATTACATGATTCATGCTGATGCATCGTTTAAATGAAGTTTAATAAATGAATTTAAATTAATTATAACAGCCCAATAATTATTAACGCCATCCACACAAGTTGTAATAATAATTGTTCCACGTTATTAATCAAAATAAGGCCTTTATTGACCGGTTTCAGTGAGTTACATATTTAATACCCAAATTGCGAAATTATAGAAATATATATAAAACAGTGAGTTTTTCCATCAGGAGAGTACCTAGATTGTTTTTAAGTATCTGAAAATTAGAGACTTTTATATAAATGGGACGATGAATTGATCTGTGTTTTTTTTACATTTTGGGGCAACGAGTGTCAACGCAAAATATATAAAAAAGGAGTAGAGAATAAAAAAAATATGCTGAAGTGGAGATAAGCAAAGAACATAAACACAATAACTTTTGAAATTTTTGGATTTAGAAGACAAGCAAAAAAATCACTACATTATTTAATATTACACATTTCCCTCAAATTTACAACTAATCTTATAATATGTAATATTCCTAGAAAACATAACTGGCTGGTTGTTTTCCATCTTAAAATAATGTTGCCCAAAACTTGTATGCATTTTTTCCCTTCATAGAGATATCTATTTCGATTCTTTCAGAATCGTCTAATAAGCTGTTAAGTTTGGCGCCCCCTGTATAAGCAATATAAAAAATAGGGGAAATAAAACACATTAGAATAAGCTGGTAATTGCAAGACATTATTTTAAAAATTAACCTATCACATTTCGCCCCAGATATTCCACACAAACCTGACACCATCCCAAGTAATATTTTATTGTATATCCACATTTCCCATATTAAATATGTCTGGCTAAGGACTAAGGCCCTGAATAAATTCCTCCAACCTAGATTGCAGTTTTAAAAAGGTAACAGCGCAGGACGAAATTTATAAATCAAATCAAGTTTAATAATCTTCTACATGTGAATTACGTCAATTACGTCGCAGACAATAAGATACACAATGTAGGCCATTTGGCAATACTACAACTAGGCTGGCAGCTGTATTAAATCATTAATTATCATTTACAAGATATAGCTTTTGATCATACATGAGTCCCTGGTAAAAGTTTTTTTGATCTAAATTGGGACACAAGGATACTGTCATCTGCAAAACTGAAAATAGGATTATTGGTCTCGGTCAGAAAGTCATTAATGTAGATGATGAACATAGATGGTGAAAGTATTGCGCCTTGAGGCACGCCCGCATCAACGGTGATTGTGTTTGAGATGTGTCCATCAACTGCAACGTGCAGAGATCGCTCCTTAAAGAAACTGGCAAACCAGCTGCAGAGATACGCTGGTAGTCCGAAGAATGGCAGTTTGTTTGCCAATTAATCTTGTCAAACTCTGTCGAATGTCATCGATATATTCAACGCAATTGGACAAGATTCACAATTGTCCTACTCCATATATGTGTGACATATGCCAATATATCTCCTGTCGATCTCTCTTTGCGTATGCCCTATTTGCTATCGCTAATTATTCTGTTGGTCTCGAGGTACACAAGTAGCTGCTGATTGACTATACGTTCCATGCCTTTGAGAATATTGGAAGCAAGGCAAATAGGCGGTAGTTTGAGAGCGTGGTTTTCTTTCTTTTTTTTTGAATAGGTTGCACTCGAGCGACTTTGCAAGAAGATGGGTAAATCCCTTGTCAATAGGTTAGAAAAAACGCTTGAAAAAAATTAATATTAGTTGTCGCAATTATTTAACACGATAATGCCGGTATTCCCTCCAGTCCTGATGCCTTTTGCGTAACTAGTTCTTTGAGGGTTTTATGAATGCCACGGTGATGAAACTTAATTTGTACCATGGTAGTGTTGACGATGGATATGGTGGAGAGAGCCTTGCCTTAGGGACATTTAACGTGAAGTGCGATGAAAAGTTTTCGGCGGGCATGTTTGCCTTTTCCATAACTGTAGCCGGCGCCATTCGCCTGTCACGGGTGAGAGAGACGTTTTTGTAAAGTTGTTACTTACTGCCTTTGCTACCGGCCAGACATTCCTGGAGCCACTGAGGCATTGCAAAAGTTTATTTCTGATCCTTTGATTATGATTGTCCTTAGCTTCGTCAATCACACGTTTCTCGCCTCGGCAAAATAATTGCGACTCACAGCTGTCTGATTTTGCTGCTAGTACAGCATACAGCTCTTTCCCATCTTCTGTCATCATCACCTTTTGACGACTAACTTGATGGAACTTGAAATGTATGGTTTCATTCTTGAGGAGGTTACTTGCCTAATGCGCAATCGAATGAGCGGTCGGCAGTGCCAAAGCAGACGTTGAGCCAAGGAAAATCTAGGTAGTACTGGGAAGTGTACTTCATGAAAGAGTTGAAACGTGTGGGATATCAAGAAGACATGGCTTAATAAAACAGAATTTTATCCATAGTACCGAGGGGGAATTTAGGTTTAAAATGGTTTTAAAAATGTTTCGGTTTAACACAAACTAACCCAACTTAAATCTTTTCCGGTTACTTAAAAAGTACATTCTTTTACCAGACAAAAGAGGGTGGATGTAAAAATCAGAAATTTGTACATACGATGTATGTTTGACTTAGAAGCATATAAACTTTACATATAGATTAACAAATATTGAACATGAAATATGGTACTAGTTCCAGAGAAAAATGATTTTAGTAATTGATACAAAACACACGAAGAAGATGTCAGTCATCAATAAGAAACTTAAAACACTCAGGAGAATGAAGCCTGATCTAATAGTTCTCAGGAAGTCATAAACATTCTGGAAAACGAATCTTCGCGGTTCTTTGAGAAAGCTGAATTTGATCTTTGAAATAAAGGTTCGAATTTTGTATTGCTCTTACCAAAAAAAAAACTTACTTGATGTTGTTGGTAATATAGAAAGCCGTATTCAACCTCTTCCTAACTCTAATATAAGATTTGTTAGAGCAGCATGCAAAAATCCGATCTAATTTTTTTTTATAATAATGTAAGCTCTCGACTTGGATAAGGAAAAATATAATTAAGATATTAAAGCAGAAATATGTTATCTATCTAAAAGGTAATAACGTTGATATATTAGACTCAGTTTGCATAATTGTAATGTCATATTTTTTGATCCTTCTGCAAGAGTGGAAGTTCGCAAACCGTTGCAATAAGTTCGTGGTCCGAAGTGCCTAATGGCGGATAAACTGTCATTGTGTACTGGTCAGGATTTGGGGTTTGAAAAGGATCCAAGATGGTGGCCAATTGACCCCCCTCGGGTTTCTTCGTCTATACGTTGAGTGAACCCGCAGCTGATAGGACATGCTGCTTCTCTACCTTCGTCGTCGGTCATGTTGTTATGTTTGAGCCAATGGCAGTTGTGTGACATGGTTGACCCGTATTGAATTAAAATTGGTGGCCAATATTTTAGAGAATCTTTTGTAGACTCTATCGCTTGGAGGGCAATAGATACGGCATATAAACTTGGTTAATCCATTTTTGGTGGACATGGGCCACATCAGGTCAAGGTTGTTCGGTTCGAGAGATTCTTCCGTGTGAAATACTATTTTCTCTCGTCCCACATTTTGATCAGTTTCACAATTATAATGGAAGTCAATCCCAGATATAGAACTAAACTTAAAGTAAGTGCCAACAACAAAATAATCCTATTAGCAGAAATCGTACCGAAAATTTTTAATTCTCCCGTGGTTCACAGTTTTCAGAAAATTATGATACATCAAAATGAAAAATGGCAGAAAACTTACGCTCCATGTTTTAAAAGGCAAAAAAATTAAATTAATTTACTAGGGACTTGTTTACACAAGTTCCTGAGAACTTGTATTGCAACTCTTGTAGAATTATGTTATTTGTCACTGTCAGGCTTTCGGTCAAAATACCCCTGGTTTGAGATTCCAAATAAATAATGGCGTTCTCTTTGCAATTCGTTAATAATTGCTCGAATAAATTTAGATGAAATTTTCCGCGAAATGCAAATCTTTAAATGCTCCGTTATTGTCTGGCCATTATTCAATAGTAACTAATTTCCTGATAATTCTACACATTAGATGAGATGTAGCAGAGATTATTGCATCTTATATCGAATGAAAATGAAAAGATAATAAAATGTGTATATTGGACTAGAATCATGAGTCAAGTCCAGTAAATTCGGAACATCCATGGTATTAATAAATTATTTTTATAGTTGACAATATTTCAAATAAAATTGATCTAACCAAAAGTTTCTAAACTTTTAGTGGCTAAGTTATGCGGGTAATCATGTATCCACTCCCCTTACTTTATTAGTCCCTGAGCGCAAAAAAAAAATTAAAAGGCTTATTAGAGATTTAAAATACAAGATAAATGAGTTATACAAGTGAGTAAAAAAAGATGTGTGTTCTTGGAACATAAGCCAATTTTTGAAAGGACCCCGCAGGGAGTTTATGAAGAAGTGGTTCCGGTCGAATTGGATGTTGATTTCGAGTTCCCGATCAAAAGTTATCATTGCACCAACGAAATCGTTCGAGCGGGTCTCGAGATATTGGCAGCCAAATCCCATTTTGGGGTATGCGGTAAAAATAATAAGGCTTAATATTGAGAGGATACCACAAATTGTAAATGCGGTTTTCTTGTCACTTATATGCTACGAAATGTCCATAATTATGCTTAAAATATTGAACACATATACTAGGAATATCAAAAAAGACATTCACATTGTACAGGGTGTGGCAAAAATGAAGCAAAATACTAATAGCTATCTTTTCCGTCAAATAATTATTATTAATAGAACCGGTACAAATGATACTTACTAATATATCTAAAAATGTCGTATATACCAGGTAAGTCAAGAAAATAATTTTTAACGTACAGGGTGCGTCAAAAAAGTCGCGACAACGTTACCAATAGAAAATATACCTATATATTTCCTCTCAACGAATTTTTTATTACTGCTATACTTACTTCACGAAAATAAATTAAAACACAAAATGTCAAATACGTACCAGGGGAGTAAAAAAATTATTGTTAATATACAAGGTGAAAGAAAAAGTAACACTTTTCTGTTAGATCGACTTGTAGCCTTTAGCAAGCTATAGCAGCATATCGATTGGTATTATTCTTCTTAACTTATTAAGCAAATATTTCTTGGACATTTAGGGCATTCTGTAAAAAAAATATTTGATTATAAAAACGGCTATACGGTAAATAAATATAACCATAGTAGTTTTATTATGAAACAATTCTTACCGTTATCCGTTATACAAAAATTAGAATATTGGCATTACGTCTTCTACTACCACCATCCAAAACCGTTTCTAATAAGGTTGTAGCTGAATATTTTACAATAGCTTCGTATCGTTAGTAACCCAGATACCACAAAACTGACGCAACATGGGCACACGCTCCTAATGTCCTTGCACCAGATTTACAAGTCCAGTAGTATCCTCGAATTTCATCTCCTTGGTATTCAATGAACAATTGATGTTTAATCGCATTGCGGTGGCGCGAGTAAATACGCAACCTAATTAATTTAATTTTTAATTTAATTTAATTTAATATTTCTTAATTTCAAATTACATTTATAGATACATACATACATACATATAAATACAAACATAAAATGAAATGACGTCAAAAACACATATATACAGCAACAAGAAATTACATATTTAAGCAGTCATCAACACCGTACGGTTCCAATTCTATAAGTAATTGTTTCGACTTCTTTTTAAGCATTATCTCATTAATTACCTCTTTTATATTAAGAGGGAACTTATTAAAGAATTTTATGCACATATGGACTCTTCTCAAGCAGAGTTAATCGATGTACAGGGTAATTGATATTGTATGAACGAGTGTTGTGTCCATGCCGTATACTGGTGTTAAAACTATCTCTATTCTTATAAAAAAACATTACCGAATCGAATATATACAAAGCCACTACCGTTAATATATTTTCGTTTATAAATACTCCTCTACACGTCTGCAAATATGACATTTTATACATAATTCTAATTACTCGTTTGGGTATAATAAAAACATTTTGAATTTTTGAATTGGATGCCCAAAAAATAATACTAAATCCCAATACAGCTTCAAACTTTGCAAAATACAAAGTTCTTCTGGCCTTTTCATTTATATATTTTAAAACAATGCGAAAACAATAACATACTTTATTTAATTTCGCACTTAGAATCTCTATATGCTCTGTCCAATCCAAAAATTCATTTGCGTTAATACCTAAAAATTTTGTTGTCTTTTGAACATTTAACTGTTTATCATTAATGTAAATTTCTTCAGATATAATATTTTTGTTCTGTTTCGTTCTAAAAATTAACATGTTTGTTTTATCTACATTAACTATTAAGTTATTCATGTCAAACCACTGTTTAGTTATATTAAACATATGATTGCCAGATTCAACTAGCGCAGGAATTTGACATGCTCCCAATAACAGATTTGTGTCATCGGCGTATGTTGATAGACCGGTCTGAGGATTTACTTCAAAATTTAAATCATTGACAAAAATAATAAACAAAATCGGCCCTAAAATACTACCCTGAAGGATTGCTAAGGTGTTAGGTAATATATATGATTTGCAATAACTATTTTCGTTTTTTACCGAGACTCTCTGTGTTCTGTTAGTTTGGGTTAGTGAGATAGGAGGTAAACCATTTTAAAGCATTATTCGTGATGCCATACAAATGCAATTTTTTGAGGAGCAGTGTTCTATCTAAATAGTCGAATGCTTTTGACAAGTCTAAAAATATTCCCAGAGCCATTTCTCCCTTCTCTAATATTTCCAAAATTCTTCGCGTAAACTGAAAAATAGCCGTTTGAGTAGAACACCCTTTCAGATAGGCATGTTAATTTTCTGAGAATAGAACACAGTCCTTCATAAATGTCATTAATTGGTCGGCCACTGTTAGTTTAAATAGTTTTCAAAACCCGGAAAGTAAGCTTATAGGCCTATAATTATTCATGTCCTTGGTATCCCCTTTGTTTTTATAAAGCGGCTTGACTAAAGCTAGTTTTAAGTGATCAGAAAAAAAGCCTTCTCTTAATGAGTTATTTATTTAAAAGCATAGCACATCGACAATTACCGGAATAATTAGTTTAACTATACTAGTGGGAATTTCTTCATCTCCAGCGCTATGTTTATTTATTTTTTTTTTGACAACAGTATGACTTCATTTAATGTTACTTGTTTTAGAACTAAATACTGTTGATTTGGTGTTATTTTTGAGTTCCAAAGAATAGGATTACTTTCTTTGAATAGTTCGGGTACTATATTCAGTAAAAAACTGTTGTAGTTATTGGACATATCTTCAATACTTTCACTTTTTGTCGATGTACTTACTTTAGTATTTTTAGATATATCGCTAAAAATAGACCACATACATTTATTTTTATTGTCCGAATCTTTAATTCGCCTTTCATAGCTTTCAGACCTACACTTTATCATCATATTCCTTTTTTGCAACTTTGTAAATTTCTTTATAAACATCATTTTGCTGTTTTAACACTAAAAGTATATCTACCCAATCTTTTAAAACCCTGACCTGTTCATTATTTCTAAAAATAAACTTTTTTGTTTGTTTTTGGTGTATTAACTTTTTAGGAAAACTGTGGTTAAAAATTGGTACGAATATATTCATAAACGTCGCCCATTGACTGTTTACATCAGATCTCTCAGTATTAAAAACATACATCCAATTTTCTTTCTCTAACTTTTTAATAAATTGTTGGTTATTTTCATCTGAGAAAAACCTTTTATGAACTAAAACTACATCTTGTTTTTACATTTAAAAGTAACCTTTTCAGCTATGTGATCTGATATGATGGTTTTTATAATACTGCTTTTAATTTGATTATTTTGGATATTAGTAAAAATGTGTTCAATACAACTTTTTGACGTTGAAGTTAACCTAGTATAATATTTAATTGTGACATATAACTGAAAAGAACTCATTATAGACAAAAAAGTAGTTCTATTAGTGTTATTTTCTATAAGTTCAATATTAAAGTCACCTGCAATAAACACTTTTTTTGGTTCATCCACTAGCTGTGACAGCATCTCCTCCACTTTTTATTATGTTTTGATTATCCATTAGTGTATCTATTTGAAGTTCGTTATCCTCTGAGTTGTATATCGAATGTAGAAATGAGCAAGATTAACCTGATATTTGCCTATATTAATGTCCCTTAGATAATCCATATGATGACGGGGAAACGCAGGGACGTGGTTTTGATCTAAACGTCCTCCATCCGGCATTTCTATATCGAAGATTTTCTTGTTCGACTCTTATTTGGAGGTTGTTTATTTCTCTTGACCTTGCCAATATCTTACGAGCTAATTGTACTGTGGCTCCTTGCATAGCTATAGGTTTCCGATATTTGTTGATAATAGCACCACCACAGATCCTGTGGTAATATAGGAGATTGGTATCGTTTCTGAGAAGAACTCAAAAATTGTTTGAATATGTCCATTCCTAGCTTCCACAATCCATCGAGTTTCAGTTACTAAACGAGAAGCATTCGCTTCCTCTGTAGTCAGTTGTTGCTGTCCGGGTCTTAGTTGGCAAGGCATTCTACACTCAATACCCAATTGTTGTAAAAATGGCATGGCATCGCGGTAACCTCGATCGACAACAAAAATGTCGATTTGTTGAAACTAGTTCCGAATTCCTTGAATATACCTCTGATATTCATTCCTGAGCATTGAAGCATCATTGTTGCGGGAATCTGAAAAGTATGGCCCATGGATAGTTAAAATATCGCCATTTGGGATAACAATTATGACCGGTTTAGCAATTGGTCGTACCCTTTGTGGGTACAGAACGACTGCCGTAGTAGTTGAGAGTTGCTACTTTTTGGAATAGCACATTAAGTATCATCTATATAAGCGATAGCTTTTCTTTCGATTGGGACTGGATTATATAGCTCATTAGCAGAGTTGGTAACATGCCTTTCTATATACTGCTGCCTCGTAATTGCGTTTAGGCCTATATTTTGAGGTACAAATCTTTGTAATAAGGATTGCCGTACTTTGCCTAAATTTCAATTAACAGTTTGTCGCGTAGGATAATTAAAAATAATTTTAATAAATTCATCAGAAAGTCCTTGCTATAACTTGGGGAGAAAGGCCAGCAAATCTTTTCTGTTAACAGTAAGTTTACCTCTAGGTGTAGGTATATGAAACAAATCTACTGCTCTTTGGTTACTGCATACATGCACTGGAATTCTTCATTAGAAAAACTATTTTCATCAATATAATTCCAGTAACTATTACAGGTATTTGCTTTTCTGAGCTTTTGCAATAAACAAGCAAGTTGGGGGCCTTTGACGACATAGGGTCTGTTTACATATTGCAAGCCTGGCAGCAACGGTCTGAGTAGAAAATCATCTAAATGTTTATTACAACATTGAGCATTATATGTTTTGCGAAATTAAGATATCTGTACGACATTTTATTGAAAGTCGTGGTTGATTTTCGTTGTTACGCCATGTTATGCATGTTGTACTACTTAGACTGGTTAAAACATAAGATTATTTTCTATAGGCTGAATTTCTGCCCCCTTCCCAAGAAAAAATGCTGGGTGCGCCTATGTGATACAGTATATGTTTTTGTTCTATACAGTCGGCACGGTATGTCAAGCCAGCTAGTAGATGGGTAGCTCTACGCTGTAAGTAAAAAATTATCGGCGTCCCAGCACTTTAAATGTGTATACAGTGTGTACAACAATTTTGGAAAAAAATCATTATTTGTCAATCTACACATGTTTAAAAAAAATATTTTTTTTTTGCGCATTTTTTGTCGTGAAAATTAAGTATACATTATGATAATTTCGTAACATTAAATCGCATTTACTCGCGCCACCGCAATGCTATTAAACATCAATTGTTCATTGAATACCAAGAAGATGCAATTCGAGGATACTACTGAACTTGTAAATCTGGTGCAAGGACACTAGAAACGTGTGCCCATGTGGCGTCAGTTTTGTGGTATCTGGGTTACTCGCGATACGAAGCCACTGTAAAATATCCACATACAAGCTTATTAGAAACGGTTTTGGATGATGGTAACAGAAGACATAATGCCAATATTCAAATTATTCTATAACGGCAAGAATGGTTTTAAAATAAAACTACTCTGGTTATTATTTTTCTATTTACCGTATAGCCGTTTTTATAATCAAATATTTTT
>MU182631.1:239600-308639 GCA_016904865.1 Pissodes strobi | reverse complement strand
GCAACTTAGAATATTTCCAAAAAACATCAGGAACTTAAATTGTTACAAATTGGCGACCAACGTGTTTTTATGTAGTTTACATAATTAAAGTGGCTATCTTATTGGTTAGTAAATTTCTTGCTGGAAATTTTTGTTAGCTGATACTCAGGAATTTGGTGATCTGATCCTTACAAAGTTTTTCGTGGTTTACTTTTGACTTTTATTATTGCATTTATTGAGTATTATTGATTACTATTTGATTTTTATTATTGCGTTTATTGATTATTGATTACTTCTGAATATTTTATTTTGAAATTAAGTACTGGTGCAAATACTTTTATTATACCATATTTTCTTGCAATTTTTGTCACGATGGATGTGCATAGTTTGAAAAGTAATGAATTAACGTACGAATTAGAACTTAGGCAAGTTAAAAATGCTGGTAGTTTGAATGTTGATGAGAAAAGGAAACTCTTACGTGGTTGTTTCAAACAAGAATCGGTTAATCGAAGCTTTGTTGATCCGACTAACAACAAACCTTTTGAGAAAGATATTAAAGGCGCGTTAGAGACGTATAATGATTTAGTACAGTTAATAGATAAATTTTCGGGTTTGATTTCGGAGAGAAAGAAATTAGAAGACAGGTTAACACATCTTTCAAATAGGGTGTCTAGATTATTGCCTAGTAATGATCTGCAGATTACTGAGAAACAACATTTAATGACTAAAATTCTTAGTTTAGAGGGTGATTTTGCATTTAAGATAGATAACCTACAAACCAGTGCTCAAACCTCTACTCCTACTCATGTATCTCCTGCAGTTGCTATTCCTCCTGTACCTTCAGTACAAAATAGACAATATGTAGCGCCTTATAAATGGAACATTAGTTTTACCGGTTCTACAAATGAGGAATCAGTTATTTCTTTCCTCGAAAAGGTAGAAGAGTTTAGAGTTAGTCGAAATGTTACGAAGGATGACTTGTTTTTATCTGCTTGTGATATATTTAAGGGTCCTGCTTGGACATGGTTTTCTGCAAATAGGCATTACTTAAGTGATTGGGACGAAGTAGTACAAAAATTAAAATCTGATTTTTTACCTTATCTCTATGAACAAGATTTATTATTGGAAATTCAAAACCGTACTATGGGTAGTAACGAGAGAATCATTCTATATATTGCTTCTATGGAATGTCTTTATCGTAAACTATCTACTTTACCTTTAGAAAAAGTAAGAGTTGATCAAATTCGTAGGAATCTTTTACCGTTTTATATAATTCAGTTGGCTTTGGTGGAAATAAATACTATTTCTGAACTCACTACTTTGTGTAAAAGATTGGAAGAATCTAGATCATGGTCAGGTAGATACAAACCTCCTCCTTCAAATAAATCAGGTCTTTTGGAACCTGAATTAAGTGCGTTCACATCTCGACATTCGACTGGTTCTGGTTTTCAAGTTGTTTCTAATACCTCTGGCTTAGATAGTGCTAAATTATGTTGGAATTGTGATAGAGTCGGGCACATTTTTGCAAATTGTCGTTGCCCTAAAATAGTTTTTTGCTATGGCTGTGGCAAGAAAAATATCACAAAAGATAAATGTTCTTTGTGCTCAAAGAAACATGAATCCAACGAATATCGTCACCATTCAGAATCAAGACGAAAGCTCAACGTCACAAGAGACAAATGTGAAAAAGACAAACAAAAGCAAAAAGAAAAACGGCACAAAACAGTAATAGCAAGAAATTCACAGGAATGGCAAATATGGTTAGGTGTAGTAAATGATTTTCTGAATTCTCAAAATAATGCGTCTGTTAGTCCGATTTTCTCAAGGAAAGATAATGATACCCGACCATATGTAACAGTATGTGTGAATGATGTAAATATTTTGGCTTTGGTCGATAGTGGTTCGAACAACTGCATCTTGGGTTCAGCAGGTTTTTCACTTCTTAGAAAATTAAATTTAAAAATAAATTATGATTCTATTCTTAATGTATCTACTGCCGATGGCAAAATCCAAGATTATTTGGGATATGTAACCTTACCAATCAGTTTAAATGGGATTTGTCGTAACATTAAAGTCTTAATCATTCCTAGTGTCATTCATGAACTAATTTTAGGAATTGATTTTTTAAAAATTTTTAAAGTTAAAGCCGATTTTGATAGTTTAACTTATGACAGTAAAATCTTAAATTGTAGTACAATAAGTTCAGTTTTAAATAAAGATGATTTATCTCAAGTACAAACTGAACAACTTAATCATGTCATTGGCTTATTTAAAAATATTCAATCTGATAATAAATTAGGTTTAACGAATGTTATGCAACACACTATCGAGACTGGTGACACGAAACCAATTAGACAAAGGCAGTACCCTCTTTCGCCCAAAATGCAGGAACATCTTAATAAGGAAATTGATGAAATGTTAAAACTAAATATTATACAGCCTTCAAAATCTCCTTGGTGTAGTCCTCTTTGGTTGGTCCCAAAGAAGTCAGGGGAATTTAGAGTAGTTTATGATGCACGTAAAATAAATGCGTATACTGTAAAAGATTCATATCCTATGCCAAGAATAGATGTTATTTTGTCGAAATTAAGAGATGCAAAATATCTCAGTTCTTTGGATTTAACGAAAGCTTTTCATCAAATTCCTTTAGAGCCAGCTTCTCGTCCAAAAACCGCGTTTGCTGTATATGGTCGTGGACTTTTTGAATATAGAGTCATGCCTTTTGGTTTAATAAATAGTGCTGCAACTATGCAGCGAACTATGGACTTAATTCTTGGACCAGATTTAGAGCCGTATTGTTTTGTTTACCTTGATGACATCATAATTGCCAGCCCTACTTTTGAAATCCATATTAGGACCTTAAAAGATGTTTTTGAAAGATTAAAGAATGCTAATTTGACTATTAATTTGGAAAAATGTAAGTTTTGTCGCCCTTCCTTATCATATCTTGGCTATGAAATTGATAAAAATGGTTTACATACGAGTGAAGATAAAGTAACCGCGGTTAAAAATTATCCGGTACCTAAAAATACAACTGAGATTAAACGTCTATTAGGATTAGTTGGATGGTATCGTAGGTTTATTAAGGATTTTGCATCCATTTCTTCACCGATTACTGATTTGTTAAAGGGTAGGAAGAAAGGACAAGCAATTGCGTGGACACCAGAAGCTGATGTTGCTTTTCTTGAAATTAAAAAACGGTTAACTGGAGCCCCTGTGCTTGCAAGTCCTGATTTCTCTAAGCCATTTTTTATTCAAACTGATAGTAGCGATACAGGTATAGGAGCAGTGCTTTTCCAAGAAGAAGAGGGTTTCGAACACCCCATAGCATATGCTAGTAAAACTTTGAATAAATGTCAGAGAAAATACTCAGTTTCTGAGAAAGAAATGCTTGCTCTTATATTTGGTATTGAACAATTTCGTTGCTATGTGGAAGGTACTTCTTTTACTGTAATTACTGATCATTCTGCACTTATATGGTTACATAATATGTCGAATCCTACCGGTAAATTAGCAAGATGGGCATTAAAACTTTCCCAATTTGATTTTAAAGTTATACATCGTAAAGGTTCTCTGAATGTGGTTGCTGATGCACTATCTAGAGCTGTCTCTCCCTCTGGAGACAATTGTGATATTTCTGTTTTTGATCTGTCTTCAATCGAACCTGATAAGTGGTATAATGATATGATTGTTAAGGTTTCTAATGCTCCGAATCTTTATCCTACTTTTTGTGTTAAAGATAACGTACTATATAAGCATATCTTTAATTATCATGGTATCACTAGCAATCTCAATGAGTGGAAAATTGTTATACCTACGAAAAACCGTAAAAGTATTTTAAAGCTATTCCATGACAGTGAGAGTGCTGGACATTTTGGTATATCTAAGACTTTGTCTCGAATTTTGTCTTTGTATTATTGGCCGAGTATTCGAAGGGATGTTTATCGTTATGTGAGGGCGTGTAATGTTTGTCAAGCAAATAAAAGTCCTAACAAATCAACGCCAGGTCTTATGGGAAGTTGTAGGGAGATAAATTTTCCATTCCAGATGCTTTCGGCTGATCTTTTGGGTCCATATGTCAGGTCCAAACAGGGTAACCGGTATGTCCTGGTAGTTGTAGATTGGTTTACGAAATTTATGTTGGTTCATCCTATGAATAATGCAACTGCTAAGAACATAACGAAATTCTTAGAAAATCAAGTATTTTTAATTTATGGAGTTCCTCAAATTTTTTGTTGTGATAATGGTCCACAGTTCATTAGTAATGAATTTAAAAATCTGTTAAAAAATTATAATGTTCAAAAAATTTTTTATAATTTAAGGTATCATCCTCAAGCCAACCACACGGAAAGAGTTAACCGAGACATCACGCGTTGCATTAGATCTTATATACATGACAATCACAAGGATTGGGATTCAAGCATTTATAAAGTTAGTCAGGCAATAAGAACAGCAAAGCATGAAGTCACGGGTTACTCTCCGGCATTCTTAACCTTTGGCAGAAATGTTCCAATTTCGGGGGATTACTATGGTAAGGTTTCTCAAAACGAAAATAATATACCTTTAATTACTGAAAATAATCAATATACTAACGATTTACAAGAACTTCCTAAACTTTTTGTCGATATTAGGAATAAAATAAAGGCATACCATAGTAAAAATTCTAAACATTATAATCTGAGAAAACGGGATGTTTGTTATCACGTCGGTGATAAACTTTGGAAAAAGAATTTTAAGTTATCTGATGCCCCTAATGACTTCACGGCAAAATTTGCGCCAAAATATATACCATGTGTGGTACATAAGGTTCTTTCTAATGTAGCTTATAATTTGAGGGACATGGATGGTAATGACCTTGGTAACTGGCATATTAGCGACTTAAAAGAAAATTTCTCTAACAGTGATGACGAGGAATCTATTGATGGGAATATTGATACATAATGAAAGTCAATTTTGTTTAGTCTGTTTGGAAATATAATTTTTGCAAGTTTTCTCTTATGTTATCTTACAATTTTCTATAGCCTGGTTGTGTTTTTTTTGGTGGTATTGTCTGTCTACGCCTAATATCGTCAGTAGATAGCAATACTGTGGGTTAGTTGGTGGGAATAACTATTTTTTATAAATTCTGTGTATTTCAGTTTCCAGAATAGTCTGATAAATATCTAGATCAGACACCTTCTAGCTAGCCTTTGGTGGTATTGTCTGTCTACGCCTAATATCGTTAGTAGATAGCAATACTGTGGGTTAGTTGGTGGGAATAACTATTTTTTATAAATTCTGTGTATTTCAGTTTCCAGAATAGTCTGACAAATATCTAGGTCAGGCACCTTCCAGCTAGCTTTTGGTGGTATTGTCTATCTGCGCCTAATATCGTTAGTAGATAGCAATACTGTGGGTTAGTTGGTGGGAATAACTATTTTTTATAAATTCTGTGTATTTCAGTTTCCAGAATAGTCTGACAAATATCTAGGTCAGACACCTACACTCAAAATTACTTAATTGTGACTTTTGAATCTATTGTTGTATATCTAGTGTTATATAATAAATTTGAGTGTATGGTATATTTTTATTGTCATATTTTGAGAATATTATAACATCTTTATCAACATCTCTTCGTATCCTTGTGTTTTTGATCACAGAGATAAAATCTTTGGTGGTTTTGTATATCTGTACTTAAAATTTTTGGGTTTTGGAAAATTCTGTGTATTTCAGGTACTGGAATGGTACAGACACATAAGGTTATGGAGTAACTTATCTGATTTTGACTTTTTGGTATAAATCATCTGTATCTATTGTCATACTTTACCTACTTGTGCACTTATCTGGCTGTTTGCTTGGTAAGGTATTATCTGGTTTTGACGTTTTTGGAGATGCTTGTCCATACCTATTTTGAGTTTGATACATGGATGCCTTGCCGTGTGCTTGACTGTGTATGTTATGATTTTGAGTTTGATACATGGATGTCTTGTCGGTTGCTTGGCTGTGTATGATTTGATTTTGAGTATGATGAAGATAATTGGTTATATCCATTTGTTGTACTGTATATACGTTATCTTGCTGTTTGCGTTAACGTATGTTACTTTTTTGGTTTTTGATGGATGTAATTACCTTTGTCTATTTATGGTACTTTGAGTTATCTTGCTTTTTGGATTAACGTATTGTATCATATGTAATTTTGCCTTTTGTGTTCACGCATCTAACTAGATTTTGACTTCGAGATATAATCATTTATATCTATATTTTCTTTACTTTGCGTTATTTTGCCGTTGGCGTTGACGTATTGTATCTTATGTCATCTTCAGTTTTGCGTTGGCACATTATACCGATTTTGACTTTGAGGGATGTAGTTATCTATAGCCATTTATCTCGCCTTATGTTATCTTTCCGTTTGTGTTTGCATATACTACTTAATTTTGACTTAGATAGATATAATTATTTATATCTAGATTTTCTTTACTTTGCGTTATCTTTCGATTAAGCATTGTATCTTACGTCATCTTGAGTTGTATGTTGGCATCTTACCGGATTTTGTCATGGATGGATGTAGTTAGCTATATCTATATGTTTTTTTCCCGATTATGACTTTTTGGGTATCTCCCAATTTATAGGTTTAGTTTCTAAATTTTTAATAGTCGGCTGGGAAGTGTTGGGAGCTTCTTTGGTCTCAGAACCCTTTGTACAACTTTTATAGTTACCTCACCTGGGTGGAGAGTGGGTTCATGGGGGGTGAGTGCTTGGCGGAGTGCGTTTAAAACACCATTCCACATAGCTGGGGCTCACTACTGTGTCCTTGCAAACTCCACAACCGCATGCTTTGTTATTCTGGGAGACAAAGAGGCTGTGCCACTTACTGGAACACCCGCATAATGTTTCGCTTTAGGTTTAGTTTCTTTAAATTTCAGCCTGGTGGAAGCTATATTCTACTCCCTTATGTTAGTGGTTATTTGGGTTACAATTTTTATTAATATTATCATGAATCTTTAGGTTTTTTGTTTTGTACCACTTTTCAGGGGACATTACTGGTTTGTGTGGTTTTGGACGCTCTACGAGTTTTGAGCAAGGATTCCTGATTCATTTCGATTGAGGTTGGTATACGAGGTTGCTCCGAAGATATAGGATGTCTACGCAATACCAACTTGGGTGCTTCTTCCAACTGACGTAAGTCTCTCAGTGCTTTGCCCATTTTAAATGATCAGGATACTTTCTCATTTCTATCGGGGGTGCTCTACGATCATACGGATTTGTGGTGTCATCTGAAATCAGATTTAGCATAGTTTGTGGTGGTATCCACACTGGCTAATTCTTAGGCTTTGGCCTTTTTGATTTTGCTTATGATGCATTTAAAATTTTTCTTGATATTTGGGTGAAGGTTGTGATTAACTTTGATTTTGAGAAGTAACTTAGTCGAAAGTTTTTGAATTTTTTGGTTTACAGTTTTCTTATAGATGGTGCTAAGCTATGGAGCGCACTTTATAAAAAAAAATATAATAAAAATAAATAAAAATAAAAAGTGACTTAGCGGATCTACTTGGTTTTTTGGCATTCATTTAGTTTGTGTTAGGCTTTTGATCCGCACTTAGAAGTGACCTAGCAAAGTTTTTAGTTTGTGTTAGGCTTTTGATAAGCACTTGTGAGTGACCTAACAAAATTAAGTTTTTTTTGGGGTATCTGTTGTTTAGTACGGGTATGTTTTGGTTAATAATGATAGGAATTTTTCAAAATTTTTAATTCAAGTTTTCAATTTCCCTACTTCTTTAAGTTTTACGAAAAGTTTTCAAACAAGTTTTCAAACTTTTCTTACCGGGTTGAGGGGGTGTGTAACGAAATAATTCGTTACATGGTTTTTTCAGGTTTTAAGATTTTTATATTGCAAAGTGATTTTTATGCAAATATACATGCGATTTGGTTTCGGTACCTAGGTAGGATTTCGCTAGAAGTTAGATCTTTTGTACATAGGTGGAGCTATCATTAGAATTATAGTCGTATTGGTTTTGCGTCGTTTTCTATAAAAATATTTTTATTATACTGGCCTTTGAATAGAGGGCGATAGTAGTATTGTGATTTTAATTGATGGTCTCCCTCCTACTCCTTTGAATGCGATTTGGACCGGTTCTAAAATCGAACGGCGAACGTTGCTTTTGTCTCCAATTTCACGTCGTGAAGGTGAGAGCCATTTTTATTTTTGGTGGAATGTGATTTGGGTTTTTTTTGCACATTCTGCTTTTAACTGAACAAATTTATTTCTTTGTTTTAGGAGTGTCTTAAAGACAATTTTCAGGTTCTAGAGGGATTTAGAATCAATGATTTAGACGACAATACTTTGATTTATTATAGATTTCTAATCTAGATTTAGAAATTGTATTCATCATTGTTCCAGGCCATCTTGGGTTTTTTTTAAAGTATTGCCGAATAAATGATCTTAGTGGACCCTCTACTCAATCTATTTTAGTATATTTATCGTAAATTTCGTTAACTTTTACAGGAACATTTAACTGCGTAGTTCGAGTTAACAAGGAGAATTTTTAACTAACCTAACGTTATTACCGATTTCTGTTGGTCTTTTGTGTTTTTAGCTAATTCCTGGTTCTGATCCGCCACTTTTAAAAGTCGGGTACCCGACTCAGGCCATTGCCAAATTTGCTGAGAGACGGAGATTTGCCAAAGAGACCTCCAGTTCACTGCCGGTAGAGGTTTTGGGAAATTCAACTTTCTAAAGGTCTAAGGTGAGTTTCTTTTATATTATTTCTAATTTATGAAATATCATATTGAATTTTTTTGAGAACTCACCTTAGATTTTTTTTTTTTTGCCTCTACCGACAGTCGACGGTGAATTTATAATTTTTCCATCTTTGTAAACCTAGCTCCTTGTTAACTTATAGCTAAATTTGCTCGGTTTATTTTTGCTTGTGGCTCGTAATGCTCACTTTGACGAATGAAATGGGAGAACAGTGACATAATGTGAAATGTCGATCAGCTTTGTATCGTGATCTTAGCACATACAGTTTTCTTATCGCATAAATTTGACTTAGGAAGAATTTGCATATTTATTAATTTGTAATTTTGAAGTAATCATATTTCTATCAATTTTTGACTAGTATTTAGCTTATTTTTTAGAACCTTTCTTTTAAATAAACTTTTTTGGGGACTTTTCATTTATTTGGCACTTATTTAAAAGTGTGCTTAAGTTAAATTTAATCATTATTTTTTTTGAAGTAGCCTTGAGTATCAGATTCATTGACGAATCTTGTATTTTTAAACATAGTTTAATCATTCATTAATGATCTTGTATTTTGGAACATAGTGTTATCAGATTCATTGACGAATCTTGTATTTTTAAACATAGTTTAATCATTCATTAATGATCTTGTAATTTGCAACATAGTTTTATCAGATTCATTGACGAATCTTGTTTTTTTCTTTTAATCATAGTTTAATCCTTCATTTACAAATCGTGTAATTTTTGATCGTAGATTTAATTTTTAAGTAAAAGAGTTTGAAATATTTTGATGAGATTGTTTCAATTACTGTTCATTATTGTTCATTTTTTTGCTTAATATCAACCAACATTCTGGTCTAAAACAAGTTTTTTCTGTTTGCATATTTTCACGGAAATTGGTCAAAGAGCTTGGATTGATAATCAAGCATCAACCGAGTGTACCATTGCAGCATTAGACGTATCAGCTCTATAAGACGTTTATGCCCTCTGATGTTATCCTTACTCATATAGACCTAACAAATAACAGGCAATTGGAGAAAAAGGGAACGAGGTGAAGAGAAGTGTGTCCAACCAGGGTTGAGCGTCTAAGCTAAGTATTTTATTTGCAAACGTAAAAAAAATCACTGCTGGATCAGAATTTTTTTTGGTTTTGACTAATTTCAAAAATTAATATTTTAATTGTTTTTTTTCTAACATCAATTTAATTCTTCAACTCTGTTCAACAAAGTTATAATTTGGATTGTTAATTTTAATAATATTTATTGAAATAAAATTATTGTAAATTTGTTTTTAAGAACATTTTTTATTTCCGGCGAGAATGAGATTCTGCAGTTCTCAACGTCTATCAAGTGATTTTTGTTAGCTTTTAAGCTTTTATTGGTGATACTTGACAGTTCTTTGAGAGTTGAGGAATTTCTGGCGCCCAAGAAAAAATCCTTACTAACCAATAATATAAACTCGCGACCTATCCGGCAACTTAGAATATTTCCAAAAAACATCAGGAACTTAAATTGTTACAGGCAATTGGACGATAGTTTGAGGGCGTGGTTTTCTTGCCTTTTTTTGGAACAGGTTGCACTCGAGCGACTTTCCAAGAAGCCTGGAAAAAACGGGTGTTAGTTCGTTGGCGCAGTTCTTTAACACGATGGCAGGTATTCCGTCCGGTCCTGATGCCTTTTGCGTATCTAGATTTTTAAGAATTTTACGAATATCACGGTGATGAAATTTGACTTCTGCCATGGTAGTGTTGATGTTCGATATGGTGGGGAGAGTTTTGCCTTGGGGGACGTCCAAGGTAGAGTGCGAAGAAAACATTTTGGCGAGCATGTTTGCTTTTTCCTTGGCTGTAGTCGCCGTGATGCCACGTTCGTCTGTCAAAGGTGGGAGAGACGTTTCTGTAAAGTTGTTACTTACTGCCTTTGCTACCGACCAGAAATTCCTGGAGCCACTGGGGCATTGCAAAAGTTTATTCCTGATCCTTTGATTGTGTTTGTCCTTAGTTTCGTCGATAACACGCTTGCATTCGTTTCTCGCTTCGACAAAATTGCGATTTTCAGCGGTCTGATTTTGCTGCCAGTACTTGTAGGCTTGCTGTTTCCTACCCACAGCTCTTTCGCATCTTCTGTCGAACCAGGGCTTTCCTTTTGATGGTAACTTGATGGAATTTGGGATGTATGCTTCCATTCCTGAGGAGATTACTTGCGTGTTCTTTTCGCAGCAGACTGACGGGTCGTCAGCGCCAAAGCAGACGTCGAGCCAAGGAAAATCTAGGTAGAACTCCCTTAGATCGTCCCAGTTTGCAGAATTGTAATGTCAGATTTTGCGAGGCAATGGTGGATCCTTCTGTATGAGTGGCAATTCACAAACCGTTGTAATAAGTTTGTGGTCGGAAGTACCTAATGGCGGACCAACTGTAACTGTGTATTGGTCAGGATTGGTGGTTAGAAAAAGATCCAGGAGGGCGGCGAATTCGCCGTTCTCTGAGATTCGAGTTGGTTCGTCTACAATTTGAGTAAGCCCGCAGCTGATGGCGAATGCTTCAGCCTCTCTACCTTCGTTGTCGGTCTTGTTGTGATGTTTGAGCCAGTTGGTGTTGTGGGCATTGAAGTCTCCCAGAACGATTATTTCTGAACTGGGGTGATCGACCTGTATTGAGTCAAAAGTGGTAGCTAGTGTTGCAAAAAAGCTTTGGTAGGCTCTATCGCTCGGAGGGCGATAGAGACAACATATAAACTTGGTTAATCCCTTGGCGGTGAACTTGAGCCACATGACGTCAAGGTTGTTCGGTTCGAGTGTTTCCTCTCGGTGACATGAAAGGTCGCTTCGGACAAAAAGGCATATTCCGAACTTATGTCTAAATCGGGTATGTAAGTCGTAACCAGGATAAGGGTAGTTCACTGTTGTTGTAGAACATACCTGTGTTTCTGTAAGGGCTAGTATGTGTGGTCTATTTGCTTGTAGATGTTGGTGTACCGAATTTATGTTTGTATTTAGGCCTCTTATGTTGCAGAAATCAATTCTAAATTGGTTCGGTATCTTTGCTGTCTCTGAAATGCGGAATGAAGGGCTCCCAGGGCCACCCAGCGCCCGGAGATCCGAATGGCCGGGGAGTTTACCTCCGGAATATTTTGATCCTGGAAGCACCATCATGTCCATATTATTATATTCCTACTGTGAAACCCGGAACCACCAGCGCGGAAACGGAACGTGATTCGGGGAAACCACTTAGCGCTTCCCAGTTCTGGTGGGGTGGTCTTTCACCGGACGATGCGAGTAGGCGTATGCATCTACCACCTAGGGCCGCTTCCACTGGATGCATCGGCCTCAGACTCTTTCCTTTGGTGGTCCCTAGTCTGACAGGGGTGAAAATAGGGTTTGTTGGGTCACTCCCCAGTGATCAGCTCCAGACTTTGTACTTTGGTGTTCTCCAGCCTGGAGGAGGACGATGGGATTTGATGGGCCACATCCCGTGGCAACTCGGAATGGCGGGGGCGTTACTCCCCGTAATCAAACTGCTCTCACCAGTTTGACGTCCCTGCCAGCTAATACAATGCAGCCCCTCTTGTCACAAACTGTCATTGGTCAGCTCCAGACTTTGTGTTATCGCAACTGGGCTGGAAACTTTCTTGCTACCTAGTTTTTTACGCTCCGCTCGAAGTTCAGATACTTCTTTTCTGAGTTTAGGCATATATTTCGCCTCAATGGCACAGTCGGTGCAGTACTAAAACATCAGGCTACGTCCAGAGACTGCTTCTGCTCTACATTCCGTTGTTGTTAGTTCTGAGCAGTTTTTGCATAAAACCTTACTACAAAAGTCGCAAGGTGCACCAAACAACTCATGCTTTTCAGGCTGAGATTTATTTATACATGTTATTTTGCACTTTACTAACATTTATAATCACCCATGTTTTGGGAGATGAAAAAGGCAGATTAAGACAGGGTATTCTATTTAAATCAGAGAACCAACTCCCCTACTCAGTTCAGAAAGATGGCAATCTGATTTTTTTCTTATTTTTAATTTTGATGAGAAGTTTGAGATCCTGCGTCTTATTATGGAAGGAAAAATACTGGACAAGCGCAGTGCGAGGAGAAGATGATTTTTGACAAGTTTTTCTCCATATTTCGACCCAACTATTTCGATCCCAGAATTAAGGGCAATATGTAAACAAATAAAATTTTTGAAAAAAAAAAACGCAAGACCACAAAACTCTTGCATGGTCGGTCTTGGTATTGCGTAAGTCTTGCAATACAAGGTCTTGCATAAGTCTTGCACTGCTTGGTCTTGGTCTTGCAGAGCCGGAGC
This sequence comes from Pissodes strobi, assembly GCA_016904865.1. Taxonomy (NCBI): domain Eukaryota; kingdom Metazoa; phylum Arthropoda; class Insecta; order Coleoptera; family Curculionidae; genus Pissodes; species Pissodes strobi. Next base: position 295,641 of record MU182631.1, on the reverse strand, counting down.
TGGTCTTGGTCTTGCTTTATCTGCAAGACCAAAACTAAGACCGCAAGACCAGACCAGTCTCGCTCAACACTAAATTATAAGACACCCGGAAAAGTATGAGATTCTGCATCTTATTATAGAAGGAAAAATACTGGACAAGCGCAGTGCGGGGAGAAGATGATTTTTGACAAGTTTTTCTCCATATTTCGACCCAACTATTGCGATCCCAGAATTAAGGGCAATATGTAAACAAATAAAATTAAAAAAAAAAACGCAAGACCACAAGACTCTTGCATGGTCGGTCTTGGTATTGCGTAAGTCTTGCAATACAAGGTCTTGGTCTTGCACTGCTTGGTATTGGTCTTGCAGAGCCGGAGCTGGTCTTGGTCTTGCTTTATCTGCAAAACCAAGACTAAGATCGCAAGACCAGACCAGTCTCGCTCATCACTAAATTATAAAACACCCGGAGAAGCATGAGATTCTGCATCTTATTATGGAAGGAAAAATACTGGACAAGCGTAGTGCGGCAATTGGACGTTAGGCAATTTTTCGGTTATATTTTCTAAGATTTCAGCTTGTTTTTCACAGAAAATACGTGTCATAGAATAATGTTTAATGTTCACTTTAGTAGATGCGATTGGAAAATGTTTAAAAAGTCTAAAGACTTTCGCGATGTTTTAAGATTTCCGGACGACTCAGTACACAACCACATGACACGACGAGTAAATGCCAAATTTGTATATCTATAATAAACCAATTGATTTGTGAACATAACACATCTCAGATCTTGATAGGCGAAATCTAGAATATGAAAATAAAAATCTATTTCTGTAGTTGTATGTAGAATTTCAACTGTTTATTTCCATAACATTTTTCCAAATCTTGACCCATAGAAAAATATGATACATATCAAATACATACAAACATTCGGGCATTACGTAGTAATTTCTTACCTTCTCATAGTATAATCCAACGTCAAACCATTGGGCCACCCTCCCTTAATGAATTGGTCTACTTTGACAACTATTTTCCGATCTAGCCCAGCCAAGGAACATCTTTCTATTCTTGGCGCTGAATTATCCCAGTCCGTCCAAAAAAGATACCTGAAAATTACAAGACAATTACTAAATGACTTTTTTTGAGATAACCTCGTACATTTTTTATTAAGTAATTCAAAATTATAGTGATATCTATACGTTTCTATGAACTTTTACTACTAACCCATCTCTAGGATCAACAGATATAGCCCTAGGGCTTTCCATATCGCCCGCAACTAGAGTTCTTCTGAAGCTGCCATTAAGTTTGGCGACTTCTATTTGGTCCAGGTTACTCTCAACCTACAAAGCCATTAAAAAAGATTAACTTTTTTCGAATGATTCTAAACATTTCAGTCTAGAACTGAATATAGGATTGATATAAAAAAATAGGAAAGTTAATGTCGTTTTGACGATAGCTAAACGAGAATTTTTGCAGTTATAAGAAATTCTCAAATACAAATAATATATTATAGAAAAACTTGCCCAATATAAATTCTGTCCGATCCAATCAACGGCCAAACCTTCTGCCGTTGATAACCCCGCATTAACAACAACCTCGATATTTCCCAAAGATCCTCCACCGACAGTTCCCCTATAAATCTTATCGTCGATAACATCAGTCCAGAAAATCATGTCGGTCCCATTCGAGTGGTAAAAATCCAGGGTAATCGTGTTCTTCAGGCTGGAAATAAACGATTTTTGGCTGAACGTGTGCAAGTCCACGCCTCTGAGCTCGTGGCGATTGGAAAAAATGACGTAAGGTCTGCCGTTGTGGACGCTTTTGCAGGTGAAGCCGTCTTCTTGCAGAACATAGCCTTCGAGGCAGATGCATTTATATCTCGATCCCCTCGGTTCGCATTTTTGAGAGCAGACGCCCCACGCTTCGCAAGGATGGGTTTCCAGGCAATGGGTGCGGTCGGCCTGAAATAGACAATTTAATAATATAAACTTGTGTCAATTCAAATTTGTCACATTGACAGAGGAAACTGATATAGACAAGCTGATAAATCATTTGAACCTAACCTAGCAGCATTATGTAAACATTTGATATTAAACAGAGACTGTCACACAATTAGTAAGTCTGCAGAGGAATCACCCTTAAATTATTTAAATATTGGTAAGTTTTTATTATTCCCCAATAGTAAATAGAAGGCTAACATAATATATTGTAAGTGTGTCCCCTCTTTCGAGGTGTTTGGTTCGCGGAGTGTCGTTTAGATATTGTTTTTTTTTATGGCAGTGGCACACACACGAAAGGGAGATCAGTTGGTGTTCTGGGCATTGAAGTCTCCCAGAACGATTATTTCTGAACTGGGGTGATCAACCTGTATTGGGTCAAAAGTGGTAGCTAATGTTGAAAAAAGCTTTGGTAGGCTCTATCGCTCGGAGGGCTATAGAGACAACATATAAACTTGGTTAAACCCTTGGCGGTGAACTTGAGCCACATGACGTCAAGGTTGTTCGGTTCGAATGTTTTCTCGCGGTGACATGAAAGGTCACTTCTGACAAAAAGGCATATTCCGAACTTATGTCTAAATCGGGTATGTAAGTCGTAACCAGGATAAGGGTAGTTCACTGTTGTTGTTGTAGAACATACTTGTGTTTCTGTAAGGACTAGTATGTGTGGTCTATTTGTTTGTAGATGTTGGTGTACCGAATTTATGTTTGTATCCATGGGCCACCCAGCGCCCGGAGATCCGAATGGCCGGGGAGTTTACCTCCGGAATATTTTGATCCTGGAAGCACCATCATGTCCATATTATTATATTCCTACTGTGGAACCCAGAACCACCAGCGCGGAAGCGGAACGTGATTCGGAAAAACCACTTAGCGCTTCCCAGTTCTGGTGGGGTGGTCTTTCACCGGACGATGCGAGTAGGCGTATGCATCTACCACCTAGGGCCGCTTCCAATTGCTACTCCTGTCTGCGGTGATGTCTCAGTCGTTGGTAAAGGTTTTTTTTATCTAAATTGGGAGACAAGGGTACTGTCATCTGCAAAACGATAACCAGGATTATTCGTTTCGGTCAGCAGGTCATTAATAGAGATGGGGAACATAGTTGGTGAAACCATTGCACCCTGAGGTACGTCCACGTTAATGGTGAATGTGTCTGAGATATGTCCATCAACTGTAACGTGCAGAGATCGGTTCTTAAAGAAACTGGCATGCCAGCTGCAGAGAGAGGCTGGCAATCCGAAGGACGGCAGTTTTTTGAGTAATCCGTCATGCCAAACTCTGTCGAGTGTCAGCGAAATATCCAACGCAATCGCTCGAGACTCTCCGTAGTGCTCAATTGCCCTACTCCATATATGAGCGACATAGTCCAATATATCTCCTGTCGATCTCTCTTTGCGAAAGCCGTATTGATTATCGCTGATTATTCTATTGTTCTCGAAGTACTTGAGTGGCTGCTGATTGACTACACGTTCCATGACTTCCATGATCGGTTCTTAAAGAAACTGGCATGACAGCCGCAGAGAGAGGTTGGCAGTCCGAAGGACGGCAGTTTGTTGAGTAATCCGTCATCCTAAACTCTGTCGAATGCCTTCGAGATATCCAACCCAATCGCTCGAGACTCTCCGTAGTTCTCAATTGTCCTACTCCATATATAGAAGCGTCTGTACTATAAGGAAACGGCTTCGAACGATGTCTGACTCCATGTTAGGGGCGGGCGAAATACAGAAGGAAAACTACAAACCTTTCAGAAGGCAACGGGAAACCACTGAAGTACTATTCCTAAGAAAATCGCATGGAAGAAGTTATAGAAGGACGGCCCTCAGTCTCCGGCAAAATGAGGGTGCTAAGAATCCCCGGAGGTAAAAATATTTGTAAAAAGGCGTTTAATGTAGGAACATGAAATCTTCAAAGTATGTACGATTCTGGAAAGCTAGCGAACATAATACATGAAATGAACAGACTTAAAATATCGATCCTTGGAATAAGCGAAATCTGGTGGCCAGGATCGGGAGAATGTAACACAGAAGATAAAAGGTTGTACTACTCGGGTAGCAATGATAGAGACCACAGAAGAGGTGTGGGGGGGTCATAGTCTCCAAGGGAATAGCTGGGAGTGTCACTGATTTTAGTCCCCTACTCAGACAGAGCAATGTTGTTGAAGATTCAAGTAAGGCCAACCAACATTAACATAATTTAGGTGTAGGCCCTAACTCTTGATAAGAATAATGGCGAGGTGGACAGATTTTATGGAGAGGTATTATTAAGCCCGACCAAACCACATGAAATTAATATAATACAAGGCGACTTTAACGCAAAGATCGGTTCTACACCGGTGAATAGGGTCGTTGGTTCATGTGGTTAGGTAACGGAAATAATAGGGGAGATTGTCTGCTGCAGTTTTGAGAAGAAGAAAACTTTAAAATAACAAACACCTGGTTTTTGTTACCGCCTAGAAGACTATACTTGGAAGTCGCCACAAGACAGACATGATAACATCGTTCGGAACCAGATTGATTGAAATTAACAGAAGATTTATCACTAAAAAACAGGTGTGTACATATCCAGATGCTGATGTGCCGTCGAATCACGTTCTTCTTCTGGCTTCTTGTAGTCTAGGGCTCTCACTTGTTAGAAAGCAAAAAATACAATCACAGTTCGCTGTTGAAAACCTAAAGAACATAGAGGTAAGGACAGCTTTACAACATGAACTAAACGACCAACTGACGAAATTACAAGAAACAGCTGGAAGTTCTCAAGTCAACGACATCTGGAACATCTTAAAGTTAACCATGAAATCTGTAAAGCCAGGACATATTAGGGTACCGAAGATCCAAACCCAAGAATAAATGGATGACAGAGGGGATTCTCCAACTGATGGATGAAAGACGGAAGCACAAAAACATAAACCCTAATCAAAATCGTCTTTTAAATTACAGAATTGGATCTGAACTTAGAAGAACTAAAAGAGGGTGGCTGGAACAGGAATGTGAGAAAATGGAGAGACTACAACAAACACATGATACTCACGGAGAACATAAGAAACTCAAAGAAATAGCTGGAGTATATAAAACTAGAACACCCATAGTCCTAGTTAACAATAATAATGAAATAATACTGGAAAGGGAAAGAACAAAAAAACTTTTTCAAGACAATGAAAGAACTGACCTAGTGTTTGACCATGAAAACGAGTCACTGAGTGGACCACCGATAACCAGTGAGGAGATTCGTTGGGCAATACAGCTCTCAAAAGATAATACAGCAGCTGGACCAGATGGATACCATCTGAGATTATTAAATTAATTGACGATGACAATCTATCGCTGCTAGAAGCTGCTTTTACCAAAATATATAATGAAGGTAGCTACCCCTCAGACTGGTTGAAGTCTACTTTTATTCCTTTGATGTAAATATGTTCTATATTGTTGTGGAGGATTCATTCTTACCCTGGAATTGATTGCCTTTGGCTCCACAAATGATTGAATTTGGTTTGAATTGTTATAGAGCCACTTCGGCCCAGGCTCAAGGATGTAAACTGCACAAGTGCAAGTTTAGCGACCCTAATGAAATGTGTACCTAATTTCTTCGATTCGGTATCTAGTCGGATACCGTTTTCAAGAAAAGCAAAAAACTAAAAATGAAAATGGTTAGCAAATACAATAAAACAGTAAAAAGCTCTTGCAGATTGTCAGGCTTTAAACTGACTTTGACAAGATGACAATTATAATTGTATCATGTATCATAAGGTATCATGGGTTGATAGGGTTACGAATGAGGAGATTGTAAGGGAAACACCGCAATAAGTGTATTAACTTGTCATTTTTCACCTGATAGTTTGGTGATAACACCCTGTATGTATGTAGTATGAATGAGCCATAATTGATCCAAGAATAGAATCACTAGAAAGACACAGAGTCAAACTCACTCTTTCTTTCGGCCATAAAATTCTTACAAACCAAATAGATTGGCCCGATCTGCTCAGTCTACTACATTTTAAAGTTCCTTCTCGAACAACGAGACAATTTGAAACGTTTTTATTGAACTACAGCCGGACAGATGTGGGAAAGAATAAAGTCAGGTTTATGAATTGGTTTAATAGGTTTATTCCCCAAGACTTCAACTGCAATTGTAGCTCAATTACTTTTAGAAAAAGGGTTAACAGGTTACTTGAAAATGCCCCTGATCTTTTGCGATTTTAGCTCGCTTGTAGAATGATGGAATAGTGGTATTTTTTGCTATAAGTAACTTGTCCTTATGTCTCCCTATTTTTGTTGTTTTGTTTTTTTTTTAAGATATGAATATGTAATAATAATTATAATAATTATTGTGAGGTCATAATTGTATAAGAGATGCGCTGTACTATTTGGGCAGCTCTGCGTGTTATGTATGTATGTTTGAATAAATAAATAAATAAATAAATAAAGCTATATGTCATTCCGTCAATTCAATCTTGTGTAATCATTTTCAATTTAATATATCCATGTCTCCGTCAGTGTTCAGTAAACAGCAGTGTGTCAAAGAAAGAAAGAAGATGTTTTCACCCTCTCAAATAAAATCGACGCTTAACTTTCCCGCGTTATTGTCCCTCCCAAGCTCGTAAGAAAGATCATATTTCAGTGCAGTTCAGAATCTCACTCGAACAACAGCTAAACGTTGTTGCTTGTTCCTTTTCGCGCCAAAGGTCATCCCTTTAGGTATTTTCCTAGTTGGTTTGCACAGATATTAAAGAATATCTGGTGCACCTCAGTTATCTTTGTCCGAGATTGGATAAAGAACTCTTTTTGGGCATTTTTGCAGTAGTTAAGTGAAGAAAAAGATAGCTTTCCCTTTGGAAACTTGAACGTAAGATGGCGGATTGACATTCCTGGTCGAATAATTCCTGCAATCAAGGTGAAAGCCGGATTTTATGGTTTCCGTAAAACAAAAATTAAGTTGGAAAATAACTAAGTAAAATCTCTCGCCGTTGAAGACAGGTAAAGCAGAGTTAAGGTGCAAAGGTACGATGTGTGAACGTTGCTAAGTTGGAAAACTAAAAGTATTAAAATAAGAAAGATAGAAAACTCAGTTTTAAATCAAACAATCAAGACTTTTTAGTAGATATTCCTAATTTTAAGAAACTTTTTGTATATTGATTTTCTATGTGTGAATGAACGAATGCTTGAAATTAGTCTAAGAATTGTATATGTCTATTTCTATTTTTCGTATCAAATGCAAGTGCATAATTATATTATTAAAGGATTTAATAACTAACCTCCTTACCGATTTTCAATTCACAACGTATGTTTAAAACCCTCACCACCCTATCAGTCCACTCCTTTAATTGCTTGTAGTTAATTATACTGTTAATTGCTACTCTCACCTTTGTGGTCAAAATAAGTTAAGATAATTAATTTGTTTGTATCGACCAGAGATCTTAAGAAGAATGGGGAAAGACAGATAAATTTTCTTGCATATAAAAAAGCGAAAAATGGCTTAATTTGGACATCTAATCGGAAACCCAAAATACCGACTTCCCCAATTGATCGTCGACGTTAAAATAGAGGGCAAGCGTGGAGTGGGAAGAAAACAGATGTCCTGGCTTAGAAATTTGGGAGATTGGACGGGTTTCAGGACTACTGGGGACATTGTACCTACTGCAGTGGACAGGGGAGCGTACGCAAATGTGATTGCCAACAACCAATAGTAGTGGATAGGCAGTTGAAGAAGATATATGAGTGACATAGACCAATATCTCTCCTGTCGATCTCTTATTGTGAAAGCCGTATTGATTATCGCTGATTATTCTGTTGTTCTCGAGATACTAGAATAGTTGCTGATTGACTACACGTTCCATGACTTTGGAGCAAGGCAATTGGGCGATAGTTTGGGGGCGTGGTTTTCTTACCTTTTTTTTTGGAACAGGTTGCACTCGAGCGACGTTCCAAGAAAATGGGTAAATCCCTTTTCGGTTAAAGAGAGAAAAAGTCTGGAAAAAACGGGAGTTAGTTGGTTGGCGCAGTTCTTTAACACGATGGCAGGTATTTCGTCTGGTCCTGATGCCTTTTGCGTATCTAGTTCTTTAAGGATTTTACGAATATCACGGTTATGAAACTTGACTTCTGCCATGGAAGTGTTGATGTTCGATATGGTGGGGAGAGCCTTGCTTTGGGGGACGTCTAAGGTAGAGTGCGATGAAAACATTTTGGCGAACATGTTTGCTTTTTCCTTGTCTGTAGTCGCTGTGATGCTACGTTCGTCCGTCACAGGTGGGAGAGACGATTTTGTAAAGTTGTTACTTACTGCCTTTGCTACCGATCAGAAATTTCTAGAGCCACTGGGGCATTGCAAAAGTTTATTCCTGATCCTTTGATTGTATTTGTCGTTAGTTTCGTCGATCTCACGTTTGCATTCGTTTCTCACCTCGTCAAAATGATTACGATTTTCAGCGGTCTGATTTTGCTGCCAGTACGTGTAGGCTTGCTGTTTCCTACCTACAGCTCTTTTGCATCTTCTGTCGAACCAGGGCTTTCCTTTTGATGATAACTTGATAGAATTTGGGATATATGCTTCCATTCTTGAGGAAATTACTTGCGCAATATCCTCGCAGCAGCCAGTGCCAAAGTAGACGTCGAGCCAAGGAAAATCTAGGTAGAACTGCCTTAGATCGTCCCAGTTTGCAGACTTGTAATGCCAGATTTTGCGAGGTAATGGTGGATCCTTCTGTAGTTGGCAATTCACAAACCGTTGTAATAAGTTTGTGGTCGGAAGTACCTAATGGCGGGCCAACTGTAATTGTGTACTGGTCAGGATTGGTGGTTAGAAAAAGATCCAGGAGGGCGACGAATTCACCCCTCTCTGAGATTCGAGGTGGTTCGTCTACAGGTTTAGCTACATATAATACAATTACGAACCTCCGCCATACAAATTATGATTATTTAAGCTTTAGAACTAAAGATAAATGATTTAAATTTATAAAATAAATAATATTGATTGAATTTAGACAAAACAAGTCGATTCCTCCTAAAATCCTAGCTCAAACCACAATTTAATCAATCAAACAATATTTTCAGACCTGCCCAGTTCCCTGAGAGGCCTCTATATCCGGAAAGAACATTTTATTTACAGACAATGCATACCTGTAAGTGTAAATGAGAAGGACAGCTGCACACCACACCATCTGGAGCATTATGGCAGATATGCGAACAGATGAATGTGTGATCGCACATCTGATCCAAACATCTCATGCCTTCATCTGACCCGTCAAGACAATCGGAACGTTCGTCGCACAGCTGTTGTACCGAGATGCATTTCGTGTCATTGTCGCATAATCTATCAGTGAAGAAGTAAATATGAGTATTAGTTTAAAAAATGTTATTAAATCAATTAGTACCTGTGGGGATATTCGCAGGTCGATGCTGCCACTTCCGTCTTGTTTCCAAACATCTCGTTGCATTTATGGCTCTCATCAGTTCCATCGGCACAATCTGAAAATAATTACAAATAGAACTCATATATGTATTTTCATTTTCAATTTATTATAGAAGTTGTATAGTAACACAACCTACCTTGTTTATTATCACACATCTGCATCGGCGAAATACATTTCGTATCGTTATCACAGTGTTTACTTGGAGACACACAATCGATTTTTTGCTTAATATCGGTAGTGTTATGCATCTTCGATGCGTCACAATTGATTTCATCTGAACCATCTATACAGTCTAAATCGGAGTCACAGACGAACATCTGGAATGAATAATTATTTTTATAATTCTAGCTCAAGACTTCAATTCAAAATGTCAACAGGTCAGGTAATGAACTATTCATACCAATAAATTGTTACTATTTTTTCTCATCAATCTGGAGTAATTACAATTATTTCCAGGAAAGATATTATCATATTTATGATGACAAATAGGATGAGACTTCACTCAAACATTCATGTCCATTGTTCAAAACAAATACGATGAATACAAAATTCTGTATTAACTTCAATAATTATAGTAATAGACAATTACTTACCTTTGGTATGCATTCAAAATTAGAGCAAGTAAACTCGTTTGATTCGCAATCCTTCTTGCCACAGTCTCGTTCGTCAGTGCCATCAGGGCAGTCCACATTAGCATTACATCTAAAAAAATAAAATAACAAGACCATACAGTATATGTTTAATAAAATACTAATTTCGACATCTTAGTGGAAAATTATTACAATACAAATAATTACCTTACAGAACTTGGCAGGCAGTCAGCTTTTGGTTTGCAAACGATTTGTGTTTCTGGGTTGCACTGGACGCAATCAATTTCGTCAGATCCGTCCCGACAGTCTTTGATAGAGTCACAGTAGAAATGTAACGCAATACATTGGCCATCCTAAGATAGAATTTAGCCAAATTATTTTCATTAAAAAAGTAATAATAACCATCCTGAAATGCTATGACAATTGATGCTCCGACTATATTCTTATAACAGTCACCGAACAATTATTTCTATTACTTATATATAGGAGATTTAGTGACTAATAGACGGTGATTTTTAAATTTAAAGCTTTGAGGCTAATGGCATTTCCCAGTTGTTCAGTGAATACTGTACAAATAACCTAGTTTTGAATACTGATAAGGCTGTATTTATGCAATTTTTCCCAAAAAAAATGTTTCTCCTGATTATAATCTTCTTATTAAAATTAATACTAAATCTATTAAAAGTGTGTCAGATTTTAAGTTTCTTGGATTGTGCATTGACTCCAAACTTACCTGGGAAAAGCACATAGATGCCTTATGCTCAAGATTGAGCTCTCTATGTTTTTTAATTAAACATTTGAGAAATACTGTAGATGCACAAACCATGAAACTTTTATATTTTGGCTTAGTACAATCAGCCTTACAATATTGTTTAATTTTTTGGGGGTCCACAACCTACTTTCATAAAGCATTTGAGATGCAGAAAAAAGTTTTGAGATGTTTGGAGAATGTACCACCGGATACCTCTTGTAGGAATATTCTTGGAAAAGACAACATTCTTGCTCTTCCGTGTTTATATATATTACAATTAGTGGAATTTGTTATTGACAGTAAGTCCTCATTTAATACAAATAGTGATTATCATTTTCGTCACACAAGGAGAGCAAATGAGATTCGTTCACCCTACTCTAGGTTAGCGGTAGGCCAACATTCTCCAGCATTCATAGGAATCAAGTGTTTTAATAAAATTAAAACAATTCTTGTCAATGTGGATGACCCTAGGGAGTTAAAAATAAAAACTAAAAGATTTTTAGGCATAAATAATTTTTATTCATTAGATGAATTCCTTCATTACTATGATTCAATGTAAAAATGTTCTGTTCTTTCGTTGATAGGTTAAGAATGTCACAGTTTGACTAGCTTTTAGGTTTGTACAATTGTCTTAGTGCTACTGCTGTAAACTTTAATGGTGAATAAATTGAATTTGAATTTGAAAGTGCAACTTCTGGAGACACACCGACATCTAATTATAATATTTTCAATAATAATTATTAGTTTCCATATTTTATAGATTATTTCCTAAGCCGTAAGTAAAAAATGCCTCTTTCATCTGATGTTACTGTAATAGATTCGAAAGTCCCTGTATATTTATTTTACCTTAATCCCTTATATTGTTCTACCTTGTTTAGTATTTTAACCACGATACACCTAAATACGGTATGTCAGCTTTCCGAAAATTGACAGTTCGTATACTACGTCACGTGTGGAATTTATATGTAAGATACAGGGAAAATCTGCAACAGATGTATCGTGATTTGAACATAGTCATTAATGTCATCCATAGACAAAGAACCCCTTTTTGCTTTCTCTATGATGTCATCTATTTCTTTTGTCAACTTTTGTATGTGTATTTCCTGCTAATTAAAGACTTATATCAAAAGGTCTATAAGTTACCACAATGTAATTAGCAAGTATGGATAATGTCCTAAAGCCAGACAGATTCGACGCTGATCCAAACTCTTCCAAAGCGCAAGCAAAATGGACCCAATGGAAGACAACCTTTAATAACTTTGTATCTACTGTTGAGAAAATCAACGATGCGGAAAAACTTAAACTTTTGATAAATTATGTAAGTCATAACAACAATGAATATATCGCCGAATGTTTGACATACTCAGATGCAATTAAAACTCTTGATACAATTTTTGTCATGCCTAGAAATGAAATATTTGCTACACACTATCTCACTTCTAGAAAGCAACAACCTGGTGAAACGATAGATCAGTACATACAAATCCTGAAACGACTAAGTAAGGACTGCAATTTTTTAGCTGTCACGGCCGATGAAAACCGAAATGCCTACATAAGTGACTCATTTATTAGTGGATTAAGTTCCTGCCATATTAGACAACGTCTATTCGAAAATCACTCTTTAAAACTGCAAGACGCCGTAAACCAAGCTTTGTCCTTGGAATCAGCCCAAAAGCATTCAGACATTGTATCTTCAAATTTTGTCTATTCATTACCTTCAACAAGTAAACAAACCATAGAAGAACATGAAGCTCACTTTACTGCTGCAGCCGCAAAAGTAAATAGGTGTTATTTCTGTGAAAGTAATAAAAGGCACCTGCGCAATTTGTGTCCTGCAAGGAATGCGAGTTGCAGCGATTGTGGAAAACAGGGACACTATTCAAAGGTATGTCAAAGCAAAAGCAAATTAAAAGCATTCTCAGCTTCATTCATTCCATCTTCAAAAATTCTCGCTGCAGCTCCAGAAAGTTTAGCTAGGTGTGTCAACAAAGTCAAAAATAAAGGCTTTACTGCTGATGCTTTAGTTGATACAGGAAGTTCAGAAACTTATATTTCTAAAAGCTTCTTATCATCTATATCTATACCTGTGTTTCCAAGTACTGGATACATATCCATGGCCTCTACTGCCTTACAATCTCCTATATCAGGCCACTGTTTTGTCGATTTCGAACTAAACCATCATAAATATGCAAATCTTCAATAGATAGTTCTTTTAGACTTATGTGCCGATGCTATAATAGGACATGATATACTCAGACAACATTCCAATCGAAAAGTACATTTCGCAAGCCCAAAACAACCTTTAATTGATTTACCTTCCGTTTGTTGTTTACCTTCATTGGCTATAAAACCACCAACTTTATTTTCAAATTTGTCAGCAGACTGCAGGCCAATCGCTACCAAATCTCAAACTTTCTTATCCATAGTAAAGAAATATAATCTTACTATTAACGAAATGAAGAGCTCGTATTCTGTAAAATCCATTAAGCTTCTTGGGTATCTAATTGAAGACAAAATATTAAAACCAGACCCTGACAGACTTGAACCTCTGCTAAAACTTCCACTTCCTCATTAATAAGAGCGGTTGGTATGTTTGCTCATTATTCAAAATGGATCCCTTCTTTTTCTGAAAAAATTCACCGACCATCAGTTTCCTATAAAATATTCCCTTTGCCCGAACCCGTAATTGAAGACTTCGAGAGGCTTAAGAGTGATATTGCCAGATCTGTTGTTACGTCCATTGAAGATAGTATTCCATTTGTCGTCGAAACTGATGCATCTGACCTTATACTTAAGTCCATAAAGAATTCTTAAATAAGTAGACAGATGAATGCCCCCAAAAACAAACCCCCATAACGCGAGCGAAAGTCAACTAGTGCAAAGTAGGCATCTTTAGCGACAGATATATTTATGTTTTTATAGCAAAGCAGCCTGATGCCAGCTTAGATCACAATTGCTCAATATGCTGGTCAAACTTTAACTTGTTGTCAATGACCAAGCATGGGAATTTATTAAAATTAGTAATACTACCAGCTTGAGAACCCAAATAAACATCACTCAAGGCACATTTAAAATATTTGTTTTTGACACATTAAAAAACAAGACAATTAATGTCATACCATTTCCTAACATTGGTTAGATCCTAGTTTGCTATTTCCACGAGAATGTTTCTGTCTACAATGCCCAAAAAGAGTGACGACATCAGCGAATGATGTGCATTTGCCAAACTTGACTATTGATGGTAAGTCATTTACATATAAGAGGAAGAGCAGGGGTGCAATAACCGAGTCCTGTGGCACACCGGCTGTGACACACAGCTCCTCTGATTCACTATTGTCAAAATGAATCTTTTGACAACTATCTGACAAAAAGGAGTTCGACCATTCCAAAATAGAACCACGAAAGCCATAGGCTTCAAGCTTTCGTAGTAGAATCACATGTGAAACACAGTCGAAAACTTTAGCTAGATCACAAACCACTATCGCGGCAACCTCTCTATCATTAAGGCTCAGATAGAGATCTTCCAACTTCCAACACATGAAAGATGCCATCGTTTGTGTTTTTTGAATGTTGGAAACCAAATTGGGACTTATTTAAAATATTTTTCTCATCTAAGAAATTAACCATCCTTTCATTAAAAGTTTTTGATGATTTTTGACAGTAAAGGCAACAATGAAATGGTTTTTAGTTGGCAGCAGTATCTTCCCCCCGCTTAAAAATGGGAATAACAATAGCCTTCTTTAACACAGTCAGCCAATGTAGTAAGGCCTGATATGGGTAGGTTAGCAAGAATCTTAGTGGAGATGCTATCCCAGCCTGAAGAATTTTAATTTTTTATTTCTCGCAAGACATCCTCAATTTCTTCGGCTGTTACAGGTGTGAATTAAAAGACTCACCAGTCCCTCCCTTTAACAGGGATAAAGGGTCAGTTAAGGTGGCTGGGATGACCTGACTCAGTTGAGGGGCAAAAGAACAGTAGAAGGAATTCAATTTGTTAGCATCTAATTGAGAGTTATAATTTGTTGATTTTGTTGCATCCCTCAGAGAGTCAACAATATTCCAGAGGCCTGTTCATTTGGTTTTGCTCAACCTGCTCGGAAAAATTTAAGAAATCAACTTGGAGCAGAACACGAAATGCCATAACTACACTTCAAGCAGATATTTTCTGCTCGGACGACTTTCTAGTTTGCTACCCCAAATGAGGGCGCTTTTTGTTAAAAGAGCACGTGGATAGGATATTTTTCTCAAATAAGGCCACAATGCATTTCATAATTTAAAAAATGGGGTTATATTATTAGTTTATATTCCGCGGGTTTTGTTGATTATTATCTGTCATTTTTCTGCTTTTGCTCTAACTGCTTCACCTCCAGACTAGGAGCACGTAGAGCATGATCTAACTGATCTAGAGTAAAGTGCTCCATTCCAAGCGAACAAAAAAAATATCAGCTGCTCGAGCCAAATGAACATCGATCACCTGCTCCAAGCCGCTGAGAGTAGTGAGAGCAGACCAAATGAACAGGCCTCAGGTCTCTTTTTGTTTCTTCTGAGCTGACTTTAGTCTATCGCTAAAATATTTATCCTTAGCATCTTTTATGGTTTTGCGATAAATTCTTTTATATTTATTTAAAAAATTATTGTCTAAAAAACTTCCTTAACGTGTGTTATATTTTTAGATGAATCCTTTAAACCCATATGCTTCTGCATATGTATGGGAAAACATTTAAAATTAATATGAAAAGAGTTGTACAAAGTTATAATCAAAACCTTTTTGAAAATTGCAATAATTTTTCTAGTCAGTGTGTAGTTTAATAAATTTAAAACTGACAAAACTTGTAAGTAACTGTAGTAACTTATAGACCTTTTGATATAAGGCTTTAATTAGCAAGAAATACACATACAAAAGTTGACAAAAGAAATAGATGACATTGACTATGTTAAAATACTAAACAAGGTAGAACAATATAAGGGATCTAAGCGATCAAAGTAAAATAAATATACAGGGACTTACGAATCTATTACATTCTCCCCAGCTTCATTTTTGAACGTAATCTTCTAAGTACCTAGGGGGTCTTTTTAATCGTCTAGGATTTATTTTAACTGCCCTTTGTTCTTTAAGCTTTGGATACGGACTCTCTTGATCATTATTGACTACAGAATCAATAAGTACCTTGGAGTCGCATGAAAGTTCGGAGTTTGACGGTTCTTCAGCCGAATTTAATTGAGGTAGTGGAGTAGGGTCCGCATGTACAAATAATGGAAGCTCGGAAATGTCTGAGGCTTTAGATACTAGAGTTCCTCCAGGTCGATTTTCTAATAGAATTTTATCTCCACGGGGAGCTAAGTGCTTTAAGGAAACGGTTACTTCTCGACCATCTGACTATCGAACCAAGGCATACTCGGGGTTTGTCTCCACCAAGTCTACTTCTTCAACGAGAGGGTTGTACTTGGAATTCCGAACATTTTGTTTGCCGGAGTTGTAAGCTGGAATAGCTATCCCATTTGTGAATTTTCTTGCATGAAGTAACATGCGCTCATGAGGAGTAGAATTAGTAGAACATATTTGGGCATCCCAAATATAGAAAACAAATTATTTAAACACAGTATTACTGTATTTGCCGACATATCGGGGCGGCATCCCAAATATAGAAAACAAATTATTTAAACACAGTATTACTGTATTTGCCGACATATCGGGGCAAGGATAGGCAAAAGGAAAACGAGAAATTCGTCAATGATAGTTAAAATATATCTGTTTCGTGACGAGAAGGGAAGTGGGCCTTTCAAATTTAGACTTATTCTTTCAAAAGGAGAAGTTGCTTTTATAAGAGTTCCATTATGTTTAAGAAACTTTGGCTTGACTTCAGCACAGATTGGGCAAGATGCAGTCATTACCTCACATCTTCTACTGAAAACGCCATATTTTTAGATCGGATCCAATGTATCATTTTCGTGACCCCAGGATGACATACTGCTTGATGTACATCGTACAGTGTTTTCTCTCTGCTGGTTCCACAAACTCGTAAAAAAGTGTCAGCAACAGTGTTGTAACTGCCAGAGCGATATGTTGTATCGTAGCTATAACAAGAAAGCTCCAAACGCCATCTAAGAATATTTTCATTTTTTATTTTGCTGCTATGCCTTGCATTAAACATAAACGAAACAGATTTTTGGTTAGTGATAAGTTAAAAATGACGTCCAATTGCTAGTAAATGTTTTGCTCTGTACTGGTTACATCAGGTTATAAGTAAAAATGTGATTAAAGTGTATTATTTCGCAAATTTCGAATCGATTCTTCGATATGGAATTATTCTCTGGGGAGGTTCATCCTCAGCACTCAACAGAGTATTTAAAATGCAAAAAAGAGCCATTCGCTCAATGTTTGGTCTTAAGTTTAGGGAATCGTGTAAACGAAAATTTTTTGACGAATCGATAATGACTTTTCCGTCTTTGTTTATTTTTGAGATTTCAAAATTTGTTCGGCAAAATATTGCATCATTCAGAACTTAAAACATGTACCATAGTTATAGGACGAGGTTTGGCAATGACCTTCAATATAGCCTTTACGGGCTTGAATTATATAAATCCAATCCATATTACATGGGTGCAATATTTTCTAATCATATACCTAATCATATTAGAGATTTAAGCAATGGCAAATTCTATAGTTATGTAAAATATTTTTTGCTTGAGAAAGCTTTCTATACCATTGAGGAATTCCTAAATTATAGATTTTAAATGTATTATTTCTTAGGTTAAGACTGGCCTAAATTGTAATTATCATTATTATATATTAAGTACTTATTATTAATTGTTAAAGAATTAAGATTGTGAACTGTTTGACGTGTCCTATATCATTTTGTGATCTCCGGACTAATAAATTCATTTCATTTCATTTCGTGAGGCCACTTTTTGAGGGACTCGACTATAGCATACATTTCTTTTTCAACGGATGAATGGCCTCTCTCACTTTGACTTAACGTTCTGGAGAAAAACGCTACAGGTCTCCCATCTTGGCTTAAAGAAGCTTGCAAGCATCACTTTATCAACCAAAATATATTCACCCTCCCAGCAATTTTTATACTCGAGACTAATGCGCAAGAAGTATTCTTCCATAATCCATTTAGCTAATGTAATGATGTTTCCACATGTTTTAGGTCTGCCAAATTCCTCCTGTTTGCCGACGATTTGAAATTGTTCAATTTAATTGTTACTCCTAATGACTGTCTGGCACATCAGGAAAACCTAAGCAGATTTGCGGTGTGGTGCCACAGTAATGGAATGGAAGTCAATACATCTAAATGCAAGTTTACGTCATTGATGGTGCGATCCTGCCACCCGTCCAGAATATCAGTGATCTTGAGTTACTCTTGACGCGGGGCTATCATTTGTTGAACACATGACAAATATTGTAAGCAAGTCCATGAAGATGTTGGGGTTCATTAAAAGAAATTCTAAAGACTTTTCCGCTATTGTTTCTCTCAAAATTCTTTATTGCAGTCTGGTTAGAACACACTTAGAATATGCCTCTTCAGTGTGGAACCCCCTTATGCTAACTATATCAACAGGATTGAGTGTGTACAAAGAAAATTCCTTCATTATATAAATTACAAATTTTTTAACAATGACGAGTTTCACACGACTGATCCACTTTAATCACAGCACACAGCAAGTGGTCTAAATACTTAGCAAAAATTAGACGTTAAATACTTAATAATAAGTTTTGATTTTTGAGTGGCATATTAAGTGAAGTGTGTGCAATGTAGTAGTGTCGACACAAATTAAGATTTTGTAAATTAAAGTGATAATTTTGTCTGTATTAGTTTGAACAATAGAACTAAAGAATGAACTGTAAATAAACTTTTTGCAATTTGGTGAGTGAATTCCTGTTGGGTCATTCTCCAAGAGAAGATTCTGCCACATTTTACACAGATAATTTGATTCTATGGGGTCATTCTCCTAGAAGAAAAAAGGCCGAATTTTTCTGGTGTGAAAAATGAGTGATTCTGATGAGGGCATAGAAGAGCTGGAAAATTGTGAATCATGCAGAAAAATTATTGATGAGCAATCTTATATATGTGACCCTTGCCTAGGAAAGGTTCACAAGCAATGTGCGAATTTGTCATCATCAGAAATTAAATGTATGCCTTTGCAAAAACGCATGCTGCTTTTTGTGTGTGTAAGATGCAAGAGGCACCTAGCAAGAACACCTGAATTAATTAGCATAATCGACACACTAAAAAATTAAATTATAGACATGATGGAGGAGATTTCTCATCTTAAAATTTCAACCGAAAAGCCAATTCCATTAAAGTAAAACCTATACTCGGAAATAGTTAGGGAGAATGAAATCAGCAGGCCGAAAATTCATTCCCCCGTTCACACCATAAATATTACACCACCAGAAGGGGTGAGTTCTGAAAAGGCAATTAACGAACTTAAAACCAAAGTGGATCCTGCCAAAATAAATGTTGGCATAAAAACAATTAAAAATACCAAAGAAGGCAATATCGTCATAGGGTGTACCACAAAGAAGGAAGTTGAAGATTTCAAGAAACAAGCAGTTAAGGAACTAGGATCAAAATACACTGTAAAAGTTCCCACCAAACTACCTACCAAAATCAAAATCATTGGATACACAAGAAATCAAAGCAATGAAGTTATAGAGGCATGCATTCGAAAGCAAAATATGAGGATACTTTTAAGGTTACATATTATATTAACCCAATTAAGAATAAGAACTATTCAAATATTCTTATTGAATGTTCACCTAACCTATTCAAAAAAGCAGTAAGCATTGGAAAAGTTCATCTAAACTATGAACGTTACCCGTTATATGAGGATCTTGATGTGAGCAGATGCTACAATTGTCAGGGATACTACCATTCCAGAGCTAAGTGTGTTAACAAACTAACATGTGCAAACTGTTCCGGAAATCATGAAACAAACACATGCAAGAGTAATATGAAAAAATGTATAAATTGCACAACTGCTGACGCAAAATTTAACACTCACTATGACACCAAGCATTCTGCTTATGACAAGGATTGTCCAACCACAGCATATCAAAACAAAGTTAGGAAGAGCCGTATTGACTATGGGGATTTTAATGGATAACAAGACTATGGAAGTTTTAGAAGAAATTGAGGACACTGATAGTGAAAATGGAAAACTGGTGGACAAAGATCTCTTGTTTCAAGAAATAGATTTGATAGGTAAACAGCTTAGCATACTTCATGTAAATATTCGTAGTGTAAACAAAAATTTTGAAAATTTCATGTTAATGATAGAATGTTATAACTTGCACTTTGTAGATGTTTTTATTCTCACAGAGACATTTCAATCGGTTTCGATAGAGCAATGCAATATTGATGGGTATAGCACATATTATAACAGTGGGGACTATAACAAAAATGATGGTGTGATAGTTATGGTAAAATCTAATTTAAATGCCAGTTTCACTGCACACAAGTTTCCCATCTCTAGTGCTAGTGTTGGTAGACTGTTGTGCAGTATAGATAATAAAAAAGTTAATATAACTGCAATTTATAAACCACCGCCAGTCTCTAAAATTGAATTTATTACAGATTTACAATCATATTTTACCAAATTTAAAAATACTGTGAAATATTGATTGGTGACACTAACATAAACATATTAGATTTAAATGATAATGAAAATTTTGAATATCTCTCTGTTTTGGCTCAGTTTGGTCTTTTATCTTATATAAACGCAACAACTAGATTTGATTCTGAAACATGTTTGGATCACATATTTTTGAAAAGGAAACCAACAGATAAGTGTGACAAGCTTCAATCCTTTAGATTTGACTGTCACATTACTGATCATGTACCTGTAATTCTTAACATTGTAAAAGATGCGAAGTTGGTTAAGTCAGAAAATTCAGAAAAAGTTTTCACCAAAATAAATACAGATAACATAAAACATCATTTGCAACACAAGACTGGATGGAAGTTACTCAAGACAATAATCCTGAATTTGCCACAAAAAGCTTTATGAACATCATATCTAAGATAATTTGCAATGAAACAAAAACCTACACTTTCAAACACACAAAACAAAAAAAATTAAAAAAGTGGATGACAAATGGTTTGCTTGCCTCAATTCAAACTAGAGATAAATTAAAGAGAAGGCTTCTAAAGAATCACACGCCGACTTTGGAAAATTAATATAAGAACTACAGAAACAAATTTAAGAGTCTTATTAACAAGCAAAAGAATTTTTATTATCAGGAACAAATTGCAAAAAATAAAAACAATATGAAAAACATGTATGATACTTTGAAAGAGGCAACATATTAAAAAACAACAAAATATAGTGTAATCTTAGATGAGAATGGTGTAGAGTTTAAAAATAACCATGAAATAGGTAACTACTGCAACAACTATTTCATTAACATTGGTCTGGAAATGGAACGCAAAATTCCCTTGCCAGATAAGAGAGTAAATAACAGAAAATATATTGGAAACTCTCTGTACCTCACACCAGTTCATGATAATGAAATAATAAAATATATCTCTTCTCTAAAAAATAATTCATCACCCGGATTTGACAATGTATCAGCTGACCTGATAAAAAAAAAAGTACATCAAGAAATATTGACACCACTTAAATAATAAATTTAATTTCTCAAACTGGTATTGTGCCATCTGCTTTTAAAATATCCATTGCATGTCCAATTTTTAAAAGTGGTGAAAAGGACAATATAAAAAACTATCGCCCAATCAGTCTTATAACCCACTTTGCCAAGATCTTTGAAAAGTGCTTAAAAGCAAGAATAATTGACATCTTAAATAAAAACAAAATACTTTCTCAGAATCAATTTGCATTTCTTGAGGGAAGTAGTACAGTGGATGCATTGTATGAATTCACTTCTGAAGTAACAAAGTGCTTGAATAAGGGGGTACAATGCTTGAGTATTTTTATAGATCTCGCTAAGGCCTTTGATACGGTCCCCCATAATCAGTTATTAGAGGTACTCTCAGGATATGGTTTGAGAGGAATCCCACTGAGACTCTTGGAGAGTTATTTAAAGGGTAGAAGTCAGATGGTAAGAGTTAATAATACGCTAAGTGACCAAAAAGATGATTGAAATTGGAGTGCCCCAAGGCACAGTTCTTGGGCCAATCCTATTTATAGTTTATTTAAATGGCCTGCTTGAAGAAAATATTAAAGTCAAAATAATGTCCTATGCTGACGACACAGCACTTATATTTTCAGGTAAGCATTGGAATGAGGCTAGGACTAATGCAGTTGATGGTTTCAGGATTATCAAAAACTGGTTAGATTCATCTAAACTTTCCTTAAACTTAACCAAAACAACCTATATAGCCTTTTCTTTGACTGGTGCCAATAGACCTACTTTTACGGATTTGTCTATAGGGGATGGCGCAATTCAAGAAGTTGAAAATACTAAATATTTGGGACTTATATTAGACAAATATCTGAAATGGAATATACATATAGATTAATATCGAATAAGATAAGAAAATTAATCCACAAATTCTACATGCTGCGTGAGATCCTAAACAGGAAAACGTGTATTATTATTTATAAAGCTTTCATTGAGTCTCTTATTCAGTATGGTATACTTGTGTGGGGCGGCTTGTATGAGGGTGCATTGTATAGACTGGCTATAACACAGAAGTATATGCTTGAAATAATGTTTAAAAGGGATTGGAGGTATCCATCCGAACTTTTGTTTTCTGAAGACATTCTTAATGTGAGATGCTTGTATATAAATACAATTTGCACTTTTATACATTAACAAAAATCTAAGAACCTAGTTGATCACAATTATCAAACTCGTAGCAAACAAGACAATCACATTAAAATACCTTTAAATCTGAAGAATGCTAACAAGAGATTTGTTGATTACTTGGCACCAAAATCATATAATTTACTTCCAACATCCATACGAAGCATTAGGCCGGTTAGAATTTTTAGTCAAAAGTGTAGGAGGTATATATCTGCGAATTGCAAGAATTTTCTGTCTTTCTTTAAGTGAGTGTAATTTATGTAAAATTTTTTGTAGCCATATATAGTGGTTTTCTGTATTGCATTGCATTTGGTTTCTTTACTTAATTTTTGAGGTTTAAATTATAGGTATATAAAAATGAGGTTATTAAAGCATTGATAGAATTTTAGTTTTAGTTAGATTAAGTAGCTTTTGGATGAAGCATACGGGTGTTATCACCTAGGCGGCATCAGGACACTTTATTGTTATAAAATACACATTATAAGGTAATCATCTGTGACTTATGTAATGATTTTTTTGTAACTATTTTTCTTAATAAAAACAAACAAACAAAAACTATGATGCTCTGTGCCGTAGGCTCAACATCTTGCCATTGTCTGACAGAAGAACGCACAGGGATCTTTATCTCCTCCCATATTGCCCACATTGCCCATATCTGCTCACCGAGGTAGGCCTGCATGCTCCATCCAGAATTACCCGTAGCCGCCAAACATTTGATGTACCCTTTCATCGAACCAATTATAGGGCTCATTCATTTGTTCCCCGCTCTGCTAATCTTGCTAACCAGCACGAACATCTTGATTTCTTCTGCACTCAGAGACTGTGTCTCAGACAGCTATTGCAGCTGAACAATGTTTGAGTTACTCTATTGAATAACTCTGTCTTCCAATTATTACATTACATTTTCTCTTTTTACGTCTTTTCCTTCATGTTTAGATTTAAGATTGTATAGACTCTACTGTAGTTTAAGGGTTCACATTGTAAATGGACATTGTCCGTCAATAAATAAATAAAATAAATAATACCCGTTCGTCTTTCAATATAAATTTACCAATACCCTCCTCATCTTTAACACAAATCGGGATATTTTATAAAAGTAAAAAGATGTAGCGTAAGATTTTAGCACATAAATTATTTAGAAGGGAGGTGAAGAGAATGTTAATTGCTAAAGCGTATTATAGCATAGAGGAAACCTTCTCGGACCATGGAACTATTTTACTTAGTTTTAGGATTGTTATGTTATGACTTACATTTTGTGTTATTTTTATTTTATTCCCCCCAATGTGTTTAATAATAATAAAGCTTTATTTGACTTTGACTTTTGACATACCTTACAACTGAATTCGTTCACGTCGCAAGTGGTAACTTTACATTCGGATTCGTCGCTGTCGTCGTTCGGTCCGCAATCTGGCACGTGGTCGCAGCGCCAAACCATCGGGATACACCTCCTCGAGTTCTTGCATTTGAACTGGTTCACAGGGCATACTTTCGAGCACATTTTCGGATCCTCATCTGTTCCGTCAACGCAATCTTTTTCCCCGTCGCAGACCCAGTGTCGAGCTGAGAAAATTAACAAAGTAAAAGCAGGGTTTTAAATGAGAGCTATATGTAAGTCATTTTGAAATAACAGGACACTGCAATATGAGAAGACATGCAAACAATATCGGGATATGTGATATATACAGGAGATGTGCGGTGGATCAGGTGACTGCTACACATATGTCAGTGTAAGGATCTGGAATACAAATAAAGCTGACGTATTAAATACTGACAGATACCATATACAAATACAAAACAGATATTACCTATACACGTAGTGTTATCGCACTTGACCTGATGCTCTCCGCATTTGACGTTTTCACAAGGCCCCCCTACTTCGGAGCTTTCATCCGATCCATCCCCACAGTTGTCTACGCCGTCGCAAAGGTAGGTATTGGGGACGCAGTGCTTCATATCGAGGCACTGGAACGAGTCCTGAAAAGGAGCGGTAGTCATGTTAGTTATATTAAGCAACACTTCGACTTCTACTGTAGGGGTTCCGTCGTTACAATGCATTATCTTTCTATTGCAGTAGATTCGAAAAAAAATCTTTTGCACATGTGCATGTTCTGGCAAATACTTAAAAGACAGTTTCAGATATTCCCATAAATAAGGAAATATGGCTTTTATAAATAATCGGTTTTTTTTTTCATATTAAAGAGGAATCTGCGGGATTTGATATTCACGTCCTTCAAATAGAATAAAAATCTC
This sequence comes from Pissodes strobi, assembly GCA_016904865.1. Lineage (NCBI taxonomy): Eukaryota > Metazoa > Arthropoda > Insecta > Coleoptera > Curculionidae > Pissodes > Pissodes strobi. The sequence goes on along the minus strand of MU182631.1, from coordinate 270,896 downwards.
ACAATAAACTAACAAATCATAGAAATAAATACATGCTATTTTTAGATGTCAAATGAAAAAATAATCCCTCGTCCCTCAAACTGAAACTTGACCAAAGGACATAACAAAGTGTGGTTTCCACATATTTATTGAAGGGTATGCGCTGGTAAATAAGGCAGCTTCTTGATATACAATGTTTTACTAACTAAATTTTAAAATTCTTACACATATTTTTGGTAATTGTAAAATTAAATGAGACACGTAACTCTCGCTCTCTAGTCTGAAAGCGATCTGTCAGCGGGCCGATCTCGATTCGTTTCGGACAGCGCGTAGCGGTGGCGCTGTATTCAAATTATATAAATTGATGGCAGTAATATTGCTTAGAGAAGTAATGGCGCGTAATTTTGAAAAATTTAAAATAATTTACAGGTATATGATCGTACATTTATAACCGCTCAAAATTGCCATAAAAAATCGTAATTCACAAAAGCATTGGATGTGAAATTTCATAACAATAATTGATAAACAGGCAGTAATCAAGCTGTGCCAGTATATTTAAGCCTGTCTGGTAAAAACGTATCCAAATAGATGTGGTCCAAACCAATGGTTATGAATGAATGAAAATTCAGATCTGAAATCACAGGTGATAAGATAGTTACTATATATTACCTTGGGACAAACCGTCGGAGCAGTATAGTTACTGATCTTCAAACAATGTTTTTTGTCTGTCGACAAATGGTAACCGTCCCGACATGCGCAGGTCAGCGATCCTCCAACAGTTCGTAGACACAGTTCGGGGCATGTAACGCAACTCTGCGGAACGTTTTCTCTCTAAAAGAAATAGTGCCAATTAAATAAACAAACAATTATTTTAGTTCATAGACCAGTCACCACGAGCTTCACAAGATAAAAGTCAGAAAATAAATGGAATATTTTTTAAATTTTGGGATAATGTTGGTACCAGTACAACATAATAGTCTTGCAACCTCTTCTGGCTCTCGGAATTAGACAAAACTTGAAGGACATGGGATTTTGGCACTCGATTTTTTTTTTATTTCAGTATGTTATTTTTGAGGCCTAAAGAAGTAGCTCTTAAAAGATACACTTTATTCCTCGACTACAGTGTGTCTTCGAACAAGACTTCCAAAGACGAATAAAAAGGCCATGCTATATACATATATATACAGAATATTTAGGATTCATAGATGTTGGAGGCATTTATTATGTTAATGTTATATTTAAATACACTTATAAATATTATATACATTTTAATTCAATTAATATTCATTTAATAGACTATAAATCGGGTGGTCATCAAAAGTTTTCTGCATAGTGAAATTAAAAGTATGGCTGAATATTCAACAAAATATGCCAACCTTTTATTGATATGGCACACTAACAATATTAAAATTAATTAGTTAAAATTTGGAAAGATATTTCATATTAAAAAAGCAACATTTCTACTTTTAGTTATTTCAATTTATTTATTTTTTTGTTTTCATTTATTTATAATTGACCTCAAAACAGTACAATATATACTGGCACCGAGGCCTGAATACAAACATTTTATAGATACAATATTATAACAAGTAAGGTTATTTACTTTATGGCACCACAGGTACACAACAAAGACTCCCTAAGTCAAGAATCCGCAAAATTCAGATACACTTAAATTTTAATTAAAATATAATTCATTTAGCCTTAAAATAATCTTTCAAAACTTGTCAGTCTTTCATTTTGGATTGAACCTGGAAGATTATTAAATGTTTGAACACTTCTGTATACTGGAGAGTTCTGGCATGTTTTAGTAGCACTGTATTTATTCCTGTAGGCCTCTTTGTATCTAATATTGTATGAGTGATAGTTTTTACTTTTATTTAATGTTCATGTTGTTTTATTTGTTTAATACTTAAAAAAGGAAACTGCTTATACAAATTTTCAGTAGGTGTGCTGTAGTTAATGGAAAATATTGCCCTTATAGCTGAAGTTGAAGTATTTGTTTAAATCATAGTTTAGGTTAGATTCCAATACCTCACATGTTTCTTCAGCACGAACGAGAACCGTATCATCTGCAAACATGAAGTAGGAAAGTCCAGCAAGTTTTAAGCTATGGACATATAATAAGTATTGTAGAAGTCCCAGCCCCAGCACAGACCCCTGTGCAACTCCAACTGCTTGTGTTATTTACAAATGTGGTGTTTCTTCTATTTGTAGAGTATGACTTTAGTAGATTATAACACACCCCATGAAACCCCATTCGACAAAGCTTGTCCAGCATCAAGTTCACATCCACAGTATCAAATGCCTTGTTTAGATCAATAAATACCGCAGCTACATATCTGTTTTGGTTTAGTTGTTCACTTAGGTACTCTAGTAAATCTACAGTTGTTCCTAGTGTATTGCTCTTCTTCTGGAATCCATACTGTTTCATATCGAATTTGAATGTATTTTCGACGAATTTGATCAGTCGGTTTTTAATTATTTTTTCCAGTACCTTGGATAACGTACTTAGTAGTGTAATTGGTCTATAATTGCCTACATCTGTCTGCAGACCTTTTTTATAAATGGGTTTTTTTTCCAATTTTTAATTCTTCTGGGTATACGCCGGTTGCTAGGACAACATTTATATTTTCTATTAGTGTATTTTTAATAATATAAAGCACTTTATTAAGTCATCGGTTATGTCATCGTCACCAGGAGCACTAAAACTCTTGAGATCTGCTATTATTGATTTTAGTTCTATGTGATTTGTAGGTTCAAGGAAGATTGTCTCCGCTACTTCTTCTTCTAGAAATCTTCCGTTTGGTATTGTGTTTATTTGTGATGCTAGTTTTTGTCCCACACTTGAGAAATATTCGTTAAATGCATTTGCTTTATCCTTGTCATTGTGCAGGATCTGTCCGCTTGTTTGGTCAAATTTTGTATTTTTTGCTTACTTTGTTTTTTCCTTCCACAAATGTAATCTATTGTATTCCATATTTTTTTATAATTTCCTTCTGCTTCCATGAACTTTTTTTCTGCATAAGACTTCTGTAGTTTTTTCCTTAAGTTGTTCACTGCATTCCGTGCCTTCTTGAATTGTTCCTTAGTGAGATCATTTGGGATTCTTTTCTATCTAACATATAGCTTACCTCGTGCCTTTATCATCCTGATATACTCCGCTGTGATCCAGTGGTTATCTTCCCTTATTTTAATTTCACGTTCTTTGGTACATTGATGTTTTGTTGTTTTTATTTTATCTGCAAGTACTTTGAATGCATTGGTTTCATTTTTTTAAATCTCTTGATGTAATGTGGTTAGCCACAGCTCAGTATTTAGTTGTTTTCTGGTGATTTTTCATAGACTTCTTTCTTGATTTTTACATGCATGATTCTGTGATCTGAGGTACAATAATCTTCCATTCTTATGTTACAATTTATGTTTTGGTTTGTTATTATGTGGTCCAATATCGAAACTGTTCCTTCTGTTATTCTAGTAGCATTTTCTTTAGTTACTTGGTTCTGTATTTGGTGTCCATTCATTTCTATTAGGCTTGTGTAATCACTTTCTGCTTGGGAGCTCTTCAAAAGATCCAAATTGGTGTCTCCAATCACTATGCATGCTTTTTTCTGTCGTTCTAACATTTCATCAAGTTTCGTTATAAAATTTTGGACTTTGTTTTGTGGAAGCCTATATATGCCAGAGATGTAAAGGTTTTGGTCTGTTAAGTATATTGAACTGCCATTGCAATCTTCGGGCAGTACATTTGTGATGTCATTTTCAGTGTAGTGTATACCATATTTTATATAAATAGCTGTATCATCGCTCCGCGTTTTTCTGCAGTCATGTACAGCTGAGTATGATGGCATATTCATGTAATCAATTTCATTTGCATAAATCCATGTTTCACTTAATATAATAACGTGAATATTTTCCCGATAGTTGTCTATTATGTCGATCAGATCCTGTAACTTATTTCTTAGATTTCTTATATTTATATATAGTAGGTTCAAATAGATGTTCTTGCCCATTTTTAAATGTAAGATTTTATTTTATATTTGTTTGTTTTGTATTTATAATATTTACACATCATCAGTTTTTACAATATTTACACCTTTATTACACATGACCGGGTTGAATCATTTGAGGATCTGCCTCATTCCTTACACGTATGGGTTCTTCATGGTCGTTCTTCTTTATATATATTCTTCCACTTCGTATGTATGCCGATTTGAGGTTATGTTGCTTTTTGAGGTCTCTTGCCATCTTAAACAGGTATTGATTCCTCTTCGTGAGGTGATCATTAAAGAATATATTCCTGTTTCCACCAGCCAGGCCACACTCACTAGCTTCAATTTCCTTAAGTTCTTTGACTTTTCTTTGTACTTTGTGTTTTGAGGCTTTAGCTTTGATTTTAATAAGAATGGGCGCATTTTCCTTTTTTAGATACATGATAAACATCGGTTATATAATTTTCATTTATCTCTACATTCATTGCACGCAGTACCTTTTGAACAATTTGTTTTGGTTGTTCCGTCTGTTTGGGAATTGCAAATAAGATGATGTTTTTTCTTTTTCGTGCTGTTCTCCTTCATTTAATTTATTCTCCATTTCATTTACTTTTAACTCTAGCTGTTTGTTTTGGTCTCTCACGATCTTAATATCACTGGTAAGTTTTTCAATTAGGCTTTTTTGTTCATCAAACCCATCAGACATAAATTGCATTGATTTTTTCAGACAGCTCAGCCTGCACTAACTTCTTAAAGGCCCCAAAACATTCATTCAACAAGTCTTTCACAATGTTTCTGATCTTTTTTTCGTCCATATTTTGATCTTCACTAACCTCACATTTATTTTTCACTTCACAACAATGGACTTTATTTTTTGAATTTAACACTTTTGCTTGAGCAGCACAGCTTGGGTGGTAACTTGAGCCACACTTTTCACATTCATATGATGTAATTACATATTTTTTACAATGTTTGCAATTTCTTCAGGAGGCTTGTATATTACGTTTGTACTCGACATAACCTCACTGACATACTTATTAGATAATAATAATAAACTTTGAATAAATATTAAAAAAAAAAAACGTTTAAAGGAAAAATCCTGGAAGCAAAGCGAATGCTTTGTTAATTTTCCTGTAACAGTAATTTAGTAACCATGCCAAGATATAAGCAATAATTTTACATTTTACTTATTACCGATTTTATCTAGAACATACATAGATAAATAATGCTTTCACTTTGTCCTTGTTATTGGTCAATACCATTTTTGTAAGGCAGGTTCTGTACAGCAAAATAAACTTAATTTATACATTTTATTTTTTTTTATATTTGTCATTGCCCAATATAAAGGAAATTTGCATCGAATTTAAAAGTTAATCCTAAATCCTAACCTAAGTATCACAATCGTAACTTTTTCTTATTATTCAGATAGTTAATAAACAGTAAAAACGTAGTACAAGTGTAACAACTCAAATATATAGGGGCTCAAGAAAGTAGTACATAGTAGTAGCAAAAAGGAAAGTCTACATTGTTACAGATAGTCTTTTAGTTATTTCTTAAAAACTTTTTTGATTTTAAAACAGTCTAATTGGGCTGAATAATTATTTGCTAGTCTAGCTGATCTAGTCAAAAACGAGTTATGTCCATAGTTAGTGCGATGGGAATTGACTTGAAAAGAATGGTTCAGGGGGATATGAAACCCGATTTACATGTGTGCTCAGGGCTATGGGAATTACAGTGCAATAAATTATAGAACATGGTGAGATCTCTGTGCATAAGACGAATCTGAATGGATGTAATGTGAAGAGAATTCTCTAATTCTGGGTAAATAACGTTTTCAACTCTATGCTGTCCCTTAAATGTTGTGTACCTCAAAAACTTATGCTGCACTCTTTCAATGGCCAGTATGTGGATATTATAAGAGAGAGACCAAACACAAGAACAATAATCCAAATGTGGCCGCACTAGGGAACAGAATAGTAGTTTGAGGGAATGAACATTTAGGAATTCCTTAGTGCAACGATTGATAAAGCCCAAAATGTATAGTGATTTAGAGACCACTGATGATAAGTAATGTGTGTAAGATAACTGACCGTCAAGCAACACTCCCAAATCTTTTAAATGAGAGGCCAGCAATGGTGGTGAGTCGTTTATGTTATAAACCTGAAGGGTTAGATTTCTTTCGCGGCTGAAGATCATCAACTGGCATTTGTCAATATTCAGTTCCATTCCATTGAGATCGCACCATTGAAATAAGCGATCCAAATCAGATTGAAGTTTGTGGCGATCATCCTGGCTCTGGATTTTCATGTAGAATTTTAGACCATCAGCAAACAGCAAGAAAAACAGGATGCAATATCATTTACATAAATATTGAAGAGTAGAGGTCCCAGATGTGAACCTTGTGGAACACCAGATGATACCTTAATCTCAATGGACTGAAAGCTTTGGATGCGTACAATTTGTGTTCTATCTGTTAGGTATGATATTAACCATTGTAGAAGCTCTCCCTGAACTCCCTTATCGCTCAGTGTTTTGATAAAGATTTTATGGTTTACTCTATCGAAGGTTTTAGTGAAACCTATATATACAGCACGTAGGTACCTTAGAAAGATCTATACCTTTTATCTTTTTTTACATCTAGGCAAACTGTTAACAGTTTATTTCATTTAGTAGGTCAATCTCATTTCTTCAGGAATGTAATTAAATACTGAGGAATTATTTCCTTTTTTAATTGTTATCTCCTTAATGAGAGCCCAAGTAACTTTTGTTTTATTTTCCGACTCATTTATATAAGAAAGCTAACTAACTTTTTTTTGCCTCTCCTATTACCTGTCTCAAGATGTTTGCATATGTTTTATAATAGTCTTTACAGATCCTACCCGCTATCATCTCCTCATAGAGAGCTCTCTTATTCCTGCTTGACGCCTCACACCACACCTTCCGACCGAAACCATTAAATTAATCATGTACCGTAATCGAAACTGTCATATGCTTTATTTACGTCATTCTCTGTCGACACATCATGTCAGGAACGACCTTGGAAACTCAGCTTAAGTTGTTGCATTTTACAATTTGAAAATATTCTATTCACAAATACTGTCTCACTCTCAACCTTTTTGATCTTTACTGCAATAACCTGGGCCGGATAACTGAAAGTCCGGATGCTATTACTGTATTTCCCAGGAAATTATCAAAATTGACAAAGATATTATCGGAAGTAATTGCACAAGTGCATCAAAATTACCGATAATTTTGCATGACAGCGTGTTGTCTAAAAACTGCATGAGCTCATTTTCATATTTTGGAGAAAGAGCCCGACACCGAATGCAGTTTTTCTAAGACAACACGCTCGAATGCAAAATTTTCTGGTTATTTTGATGCACGAGTGTAATTCGGGGGAATATTTCCCGAATTAGGACATGGTTTTGAAAAAATACATTTTTATTCTTTTTTTAAAACAAAAACGTACATGTAACTCTAAACAAAGTACAGAGATCCAAAATACGTTTTTTTTTAAATCCGAAACGAGACATTTTTAATAATACCTATATATTCACTAGACTTTGACGTTATTTATAAATTGTCGCTGTCAAATTTTCAATGGAATTACCATAGATACGTACGATGCAATTATCGCTGTGCTCTTTCGGTTTCTACAGTGCAATTATCGCTGTAATTTTCCGAGAATTGCACTCCTCTAATGGGATTTTTTATACATGAGGGAAATATTCTAATAAAGATTGGATTATCTTCGTGATCGAAAATTGTTTGATACATATTAAAACTTCCTAGCAGATCTATAAACTTAACCTTTTCAGGACCTTCCAGCATTAAGTTTACCTTAAAATCCCCACAAATAATGACATTGTACTTAATATATTGTTCACAAATTACACTTAAGACCTGTTCTAGTCTACTGACAAAAATATTAAAGTCTCCCAGACAAGTCCTATGCACAGATAATACAATAATTTTTCTAGTTTTACTCATGACATAATACAAGATATTTCAATTTTACACTCAATACTTTTTTCTTTAACATCATTTACCTCAAAAAAGTTGCATATCGTCTCTAAAAAATATGCACGATCCTCAAGGCAAATTGGCTTCTCTTGTGAAGCATGAGGCCATTTTGTATTCCTGTATTTTTACCCAGTCAACCAATGTTCCGTCATACACAGCACATGTGGTACTTCATGGAGCTTATTGATAAACAGCTCAACATCCAGGGTTTTGTTCCTTAGGCTTTGTATATTCTGATGCAGTATATTTATATTTTCATTGGTCATTCGATTTTTCCACACATACGGGAGTCGTCTGATGTGGAGAAAATGGTTAATGACGACTCCTTTCCTCCACAATTTTGAATCCGTGATATTGTTCTTACTTCAGCAGGAACACACGGCTTGAATAAGCTTCTGTATTTCTTTCACATTTACATTCAACGTTTATAACCTCTGTTATGCAGCTTTTAACTCGCTCCCCTGTAACATCCGGACCTAGTCCTGACAGGAGCAAACGAGACAACTTTTGGGTTATTCTCAAATCGAAATTTTCCTTCTCACCCATAACAGGTGGTGGTCTGGGTTGCGTTGGAAATGTTTGTCTTCTCTGAACCATTTCCCATTTTCCTTCACTAGCCCTATTTTCATCCCCACTAATCTTGTCGGCATTTCGTTTATCAAATTGCTCGGACACTTTAGCAGCCCTGTCAGCTTTCCTAATTGGTGTCTCTCCATCCGTCGTCGGTGCATTTGAATTGCTTTTTCCTTCAAGGATAGAGAGTATGTATAATTAATTTTTCATCCATCACGGGTATGGTTACACTTGTTGGAAAACTTCATATTATGTTCATCCTTTTGTTTTGATGTTTTCTCTAGTTTATATTTTTCTAGATATGCCACTTTTTCCTTTAGGAGTTTATTGTTTTCAACTAATAGGTCATTTTTGTCGTGTAGTTCTCTGACCAATTTTAAAAGCAACTTCAGGATTAAAGGAAGGCTTTCGATTTCTTCGTACCCAACTTCCTTTTTGGTTCTTCGGCAATGTGCTTACATACTGCCGATTTAAGCCCTGCTGATTGCAGCAAACACGCTGAATGAAATGTTTTTCTGCCCTGCGCACAAGTCACAATGAACACACTTTATTTGCACTTTTACTGTCTGCCAATTTAACCTCGACACGGCATCGTCGGCCATCTTCTAATAATTCCTATATTCCTAATGACTCCTTCCAATGGGACCATCACAAAAGGTCAGTTTTCATTTTTTAGTACACCGTATGGTCAATTTTCCGCTCAGCAGAGAAAGATCTAATAATGAAAAGGAGACAATTAAGAATATATCGAAAGTTAATGGTTTTAATACTAATTTAATATATACACTAATTAATAGGCATGTGTTTGGAAAAACCATTCGTGATTCCACTTATTTCGTCAATCAGGATGAAAATACAAAATATATCTCGATACCATATAATCCTCAGTATACTAGAGAACTCCAAAAACTTTTTAAGGAAGTAGGTTTAAAATTAGTATACCAAATTCAGTCTAGCAATAAGAAATTATTGGGTGGTCCAAAGGACAAAATTGAAATATTAGAAAAAAGAGGAATTTATAAAAGTGGATGCATGGATTGCAACCAAAAATATGTTGGGCAAACTAAAGATCTATTCAAAGTCAAAGTCAAAATAAGCTTTAATATCAGAAGACATAATATCTTGTTGACAAAGCGTAAGCACAACAGTAGTGATAAACAATAATAATAAAAAGTAACAAATACAAAGACCGAAAAAGTCTTGAGAAAGCTCAGGAGCTACAAATTAAAACTTAAACTACAAAATAAGATATAAAATACAGCACTAAAAACTATCACTGTAAAATTCATTTATATTATAATAGGCTCTATCAACCAGGAGTCCCCCAACCTTTCCTCTAAATAGCTTTAGAGAATCTAACTGTCTTAAACGTAGTGGTAAATGATTATATATTTTAATACTCTCATAAATTATTGATTGCTTTATTAAAGCTGAGCGAGGAACTGGCAGCATTAAGTCCGAAATGTTTCGGGTGGCGTGGAAGACATTACGAGACAACAGTCTGTGTCTGTTCCTATGGATAAGTGTAACCGTTTCCAGAATAAATAAACTGTATAAAGTTAAAATTTTTTCTTTAATAAACAATGGTCTACAATGAGCTGCACAAATATATCTAATAGCCCGCTTGTGTTCACTAAGTTATGACCACACGTCCCCCAAAAACAGATGCCATACCTCAACCTTGACTCAATAAGTGCAAAATATACTGATCTGGGTAAAGAATGCCCCAGTTCCACCGCCATCATCCTCACTGCAAAACACCCAGATGAAATCTTCCTCGAAAGGACCGCAATATGTGACCTAAAACTCAATTGAGTCAATAATTATTCCAAGAAACTTAGCCTCAGGCCGACACTCGATTGACATTATATTGTGGAGGTTAGAAAATCCCAGATCAGACTTGAAGGACAGAACACTTGTCTTAGTCCAGTTCAGTAAGAGCAGGTTGAAGTCACACCAAGACTTGAACATTTGAAGATCCACCTAAATAGCTCGCTGTAGACTGAAAAGGTCAGCACAGTACCACAGAATTGTGGTTTCGTCAGCGAATAAAGTAAATTTACCAGCAACCTTTAGCGAGGCAAGGTCATTTATAAAGATAAGGAACAAAACAGGTCCCAAAACTGATCCTTGAGGAACCCCACAATAGTTCTCCAGAATTTCAGACTGAGTTGATCCAACACAAACCCCCTGCCGCCGTCCGGACAAATAGGATTGAAATCATGAAAGCGTATACCTCGAAATCCATAGTGATGAAGCTTCCGCAGCAGAATCTGGTGATCAACGCAATCAAATGCCTTTGATAAGTCACAGAAAGCTGCCGCAGTTACCCCACCACTATTTATGTCAGAATATAGTCCCTCCAAAAACTGAAAAATGGCACCATTAGTACTATAGCTCTCCCGAAAACCAAACTGATGAGAACTTAGAACGTGGTTAAAGTCTAGAAAAGATATCATCCTTCCTTTAACAAGCTTTTCCGCAATCTTAGATAAACCAGATAAAAGTGAGATTGGTCTATAATTAGAGGGCTCGTTCGAATCTCCACTCTTGTGTAGTGGTATGACTTTCGCCAGTTTAAGACATGAAGAGAAGTCACCAGACTCCCATGACATATTGATTGCCTGAACCAAAACTTCCAATACTCCCAGGCAAGTTTAAAAATAATTTGATAGACAACTCATCAAACCCGGAGCTATTTTTGTTCTTTATCCGCAAAATTGTCTCTCTTAGCTCTTCTGCGCTTGTAGGAACAAAGTAAAAGAAGTTGATAACTTTTGTATTAGGTGGTAAAAAACTGAGTGGATCAGCAGGTTGGTGTATATTTCTGGTCAGGTTATCTGCTACAGAACAGCAATATTTGTTAATTAAATTTGGACATAAGGTGCGCTCATTCAAGTTTGGGGTAAAATGATTTTTTTTACGAATATCATTAATGATTGACCAACTTTCCCTTTGTTTGTTGGACACCGCAGCGAAACGATTGCGGTAATGCAAATCTTTAGCTAGTCTTATAAGTTTTCTGTATATTGATCTGTATTTATCATAGTAGGAATGGAAAAATGGATTACTTGTAAATTTTCGAATATGGTGAAAAACTCGAAGGTTCTTCGAGGATAATCTTAGTCCTTTGGTAATCCATGGTTTTTTCTTTTTTATCCTTAACCTCCTAACAGGAAAAGTCTTATGAAAAATTTGCATTAGCTCACCGTGAAATTCCCCTATAGGATCGAGGAATGATAGAATACCGTCCCAAGAAGTATCAGTACACCTTCGAAAAAACTGATTATAGTTAGACGAGCTAAAAATTCTACCACGCTTATGCATTGGTGGCTTTTGTAGAGTTGTCATTTCAATGTTACATAAAATGGCCTGATGATCAGACAAGCCTGAATCAATAACTGAACAGTCAACCAGTTCAGAACAAACATTTGAACACAAATAATCTATCAAAGTAGACGAATACTGTGACACACGAGTTGGACAATTAACATGCATCTGTAGATCAAAAGATCTAAAAAGATTAGTCAATCTTACTGTTGCAATGGAGTCTGAATCATTAAAATTTATGTTTAGGTCACCGGCCAGTATTACACATGAAGATATTGGCACTAGCGACAATAGCGCCTCCAATTTATTAAAAAAGGCAGTAATATCAGAATTAGGTGATCTATAAATACAGATAATGTGAATATTTAGTGAATTTGAACACACAATTGTAAATTAAAAAATCTTCTCCTCAAGCAGGTCATTAAACTTAGTTAACGATTGAAAATAGTTGTTAGCTAAAAATTCTTCGTTCACTAGAATCATGCAGCCACCGTGACCATAAATAGCTCTGCAAAAGGACGACGCTACCACATAGCCAGGAATGAGGGTCAGCTCACCTTCCCTTAGCCAATGTTCAGTTATCAGTATAAAGTTTGGATATTTGCACTGATCAATAAAGAGATACAATTCGGCAGACCTGACTCTAAGTGATTGAATATTCAAGCGAAGAAAGGAAAGACTATTAGTATCAGCAGCTATGTGCTTTGTAAAGGTTGATCTATTTTTGAAAAATTTAGATTCAAATCCAGACCCGGATCCGACTCACGGACATCTGCATCCACATTTATCAGTTCAGTGTCCAAACCTCTCTCTGTAACATTTTCGGACTCAATCCCCACCTCCACACCTCTGCTTTGTATATTTTTAGAGTTAGAAGAATTCAAATTAAAGTAGACATCTAAAAGATTAACAAAAACTAAATTTTTAGAGGTCGGTCTTCGAAATATCAACTCAGAGAGCATTTCACAAATAACACTCTTTTTGAGTGGAGTAAAGTGAGAGTTAATATCTGAAAAGCTAAAATTACCTGGTATATAAAAATTTAATTTGTTTAGAAAATTGTACATTTTTATATTAAATTTATAGATTAATTCGTTTACTTTAGAAGTATTAGAGTTCATATTGTAGGGGACAGCTAGCACTACAACCTTTGTATGTCCCAGTTGTTTTAAAAAGCTATTTATTTCTCTAAAAATAGGAATTTTGTTTTTGTTTAAGTCATTAAAACCGGCTGTAATAATCACATAATCATGTAAGGTAAACTCTTTGGTTAGCTCAAACCTAGCATAAGGTTTAAATATTGATTGGATACAAGCATCTTTCAAAAGACTATTCAACAAATGATTCAAATTATAACCTTTTTGGTCACTTAAAATAAGTATTTTCCGCTTACATTCCAAATGATTATAGTCATTAAAATGAGAAGAGCCACTAAGATTATCGCCAATATCACCTTGGGCAAGGTAGGTCTTGTTGCATTATAGGCGCTGAGGTAGTACCCATTGTGGCTTCAGTTGGTATTGATACACTTTGGAAATTTGGTTTAGGGACTGGTTCACCAAGAAATTGGTTCACTATTCTAAGACGTTTGATCTCCTCACAGCCTGATTGGTTATCCGCCTCCAGTACTCTAATAGAGTCTATCATACTTCGATTCAAAGATTTAAGATCTTGCAGCTCTTTCTGAAGCCGGTCAACCTGGTCCAAATGAATATTAATACTATTTTTTAAAGTTGAAGTTTCCGAAGTGAGCTGCTGAATCTCTTGTCTCAAGTTAAGAATTTCACTGCTCTTTTCATTCAGGGTCTCCACCATTTTCGCTCCTGTTCCAGGACTATGTCCTCAAAGTCTTGTGTTTTACGCCTCTGTTTGTTTAAATATAATTGGCTGCTAGATATTTCCTCAGAAAGCCTATCAACTTCAGCATGAAGCGAAGCAATAAGTTCTTCTTCTTCTTCTATGAGGGCATTAAAATCCAATTCCCTTTTAGCCAATTGTTTTTTGAGGGAATGTTTTAAATGCTTAAGATTATCAATCTTAATTAGAGCCTCTTTCTACTGTTGGTTGCTATTAGACTTTGCCTCGTGAAGGCATTTCTCAGAGCAGTAAACTTTGTTATTGCTGATTTTCGTGTGCTTTTTAAAGTCTCTCTTCAGGCAACTTGAGTGAAACATCCCAAAGCAAAACGCACAACAGAAGTAACCATGAGTCTTTGTCGCACAACATCTAAAATTAAACTTTTCTACAGAGTCAGTCATGATTTAAATAGTGCAGGAATTGAGGATTTAGGAACGCAGCTGTACCGCCAGAATGTAAAAAAGGAAATGGCACGAGCAAACTCCAGTGTAAAAAGTCGGTTAACTACCAAGAAACATACGTTTCTCAAGATAAAATGGACGCACGGTGAATAAGATGCACTAAAAAAGTTACACACACAGCTAATGCACAAAAAACAACAAAAATACGTAAATGTTGGGGGAGCGCTTATCGGTATGTACTGTTCCGACTACGTTCGTTGAGTTTTTGAGATTCAAAGAACACATAGCTCATTTAAAGTATGCTAGAACAGGAAAAACAAGTGTTGCCGAGCATGCTTTTGAAAATAATCATGGAATAACAATCAAAAATTTAAAATTTATTCATAATATAACTAATAGGATATTATTAGACGCATAGGAAAGTATGGAAATTATTAAATGTAAGAATAGTTTAAATAGAGACAGAGGACCTATTTCGTATACTCCATTGCATTGGTGATCGAACATGACTAGTAGGATTCCACGATTGGTTCTTTTGGGTGCCGTTTGATTAAGCAAACAGTTGGTATAAAATAGAGTTAGGTATAGATTCTGTCCAAGCATATTTGACAATAACTCGACAAGTGTGCCTTTACTCCGTCCCTGTGTTTTTGCATTCTGCAACGCACACAAAATTCAACATCGATAGCAGCAGCCAGAGTGAAGCGAGGAAGAAGGGAACCACTGATACGAACTCTAAAAAGAAGCAAGAAGGCAATTCTCTCCAGCAAGCCGTTCCGCAAAAACGCGTATCAAATAGCATAAAATAATTTTGTAATTAACGGCAATAAATTAGTATTTAGTAAAGTTAATCATCGAGTCTTTTTTAATCAACAATTCAACATAAATTTTGGTCCTTCGAGCCGGATTTAATCAGCAGCAATTAGTTAAAACAATCAAGATTTCGTACGCAATTCAAGTCGGCGTTATCATTATCAATCAATAACTCGCGAGTTCGGCGAGCTCGTGTGTGACAAAGACAACAAGTTACAGTGTCGGTCGTTCGTAACAAAGACAGGAAATATTAAACAAAACATTCGTAATAAGCAAGCAAGTGTATGGTTTATGGATGGTTAATGGAATGAAAATTTTCTTCAGAGAATCTTGGAGATATGGTGAAACAGCAACATACATAACAGCAGAATACATCAGATAAGTCCTTTTAACCTATTCCAATGTCAATTAGATTAATTAGTGTGCATGTTTTATTTTGCGTAAAGATTTTAATTTTATTTATTCAATTCAAGCAGTTTTAATCGATTAAACAATATTATCGATAAATAATATGGCCGAAATACAGCAACTTAAAGCAACAAAAAGTAACATTAAAGGTCAATTAACAAGATTTAGAACATTTCTGTCGAGTTTGACGGACAATGATCCAAGGTTAACGGAATTACCACGTAGGTTTGCTACAAATGAGAACTTGTTAGACAATTTTATTTCCGTTCAAATTCAAATTCAGGCATTAGACGTACGCAAAGATTTAAGTGACGAACAAAAAGCCACGGAATATCTAAATGAGTCAGCTTTGTTTGAAAATAATTATTATGATACAATAGCACAGGCATCTATTCTGTTAAGAAATTGCGCAATCAGTAGCGATAACGATTCGCAGAATCGAAGCCACAGTCAAAACTCTCCACACTCAGACGGTGTTAAACTTCCTTTAATAAATTTGCCGACATTTAACGGCTGTGCTGATAAATGGCTTCAGTTTTGTGAAACATTTGAATCACTGATAGACCAAAACAAGCAATTAAGCAAAGTACAAAAGTTTCATTATTTAAAATCATGTTTGTCCGGTGATGCAAAAGCAGTGGTAGGCTCTCTTGAGGTAACGTCCGTAAATTATGATATAGCATGGACGCTACTAAAAGAACGTTTTCAAAATGATCATTTGATTATTCACAATCATGTTCGAGCATTTTTTGAGCTACCTATCATATTAAAAGAAAATTCAGCATTATTAAGAAAATTTATTGATGAGATCAAGAAAAACATTCGAATTTTAAAAAGTTTTAAGCAACCAGTTGATAGTTGGGACACGATCTTAATATACTTGTTGACCACAAAACTGGATCAAGTCAGTCGAAGAGAGTGGGAGTCAGCAAATATAGGTAAGCAAGTGTTGCCAACTATAGACAATTTTCTTGCTTTTTTAACCACTCGATGTCAACTATTAGAAACGTTGTCAAACACAAAAGAAACTCGTGCAGACCCTAAACCAATAAACACAAACAAACCATTTGGTTCTCGATCATTATATTCGAGCCCTAAGCCTATAAATGTTAACAAAATGAAGTGTTTATGCTGTAACGAGCCTCACTTAATTTTTTACTGTTCAAAATTTTTATCGATGCCAATCAGATCAAGAATTTCTGAAATCAAAAGGCTAAAATTATGCTTTAATTGTTTTAGATCAAATCATGCATATAATGAGTGTTATTCTCCTGGATGTAAATATTGCGGCGATAAACATAACTCATTGCTTCATGAAAATAACAAAACTCAAATTTCAAATGCGCAAACAAATATGCTGCAAAACAATAACCAATTTCCTGAATACCAATCAAATGAATTAATCAATCATAATCAATTGTTGCATCAAATACCAAATCATTATAATCAATCATACCCAACAAGACATTATGGTCAAGGTTTCACACAACAAGTGTTCAATCAATCAGAGCGCTCTAGTAACGATCCATCAATTAAACAAAATGAAAAACCAAACTTTTATCCAACGAGTCAATCAAACAATCAACGAGATCATCAAATCAATCATAATCAACAAAATCATCATCATTCATTCAATCAATCTGACCAAGAACCAATCATTCCTAGTAATCAATTTTTCAATCATACAATCAATCAAGTAAACAGACAAACCAGCAATCAACTTGAATCTAACAACACTAATCCATCAAACAATCAAACATATAGTCAAGTATTCTTTAATCAATCAAATCACATCACACACACTAACGAGCATGTTCCAACAGAGTTTGGTATCACATCAGTTTCATCAGAAATCAAGCAATCAGAAATCTTATTATCAACAGCATTAGTTGATATCAGTGATAGATTCGGAAGATTTCACAAAGCACGCGTATTACTCGATTCGGGGTCACAGTCAAATTTCATTACACGCGAACTTTGCAACAAATTAAAATTAGATACTCAAAAAATCTATGTTACTATAAGTGGTATCAGCACAAACGTCTCAAAAATAAGTTCAATGACCAAATGTACAATAAAATCGCGATTCAACTCTTATCATTTAGATACAACTTTCTTAATATTGGATAAAATTACCGAAAACTTGCCAGTTGTGAAAGTTAACTTAAATGATATAGTGATCCCCCCCAATGTAAATTTAGCTGATGAGACTTTTAATATTCCTGGAAAAATTGATTTACTATTGGGAGCGGCTGTGTTTTATGATTTAATGTGCATAGGACAGATCAAGGTAAGTAAGAAAATATAAATGAAGTTGGTGAATCATATGACCTTGCTTTAAAGAGATTTAACATGTTAGAAAGAAAACTAGATAGAAACGTGCACTTGAAAACTTTATACGTAAATTTCATGAACGAATACGAGGACTTAGGACATATGTCTAAGATACCTACGGATGAGCTAACTACCAGCAATAGGCCAACATTCTATTTGCCACATCATGGAGTACTAAAAGAGACTAGTAGTACCACAAAATTAAGAACTGTTTTCAACGGTTCCATGAAAGCTTCTAGCGGCGTATCACTAAATGACAAATTGAAAGTTGGGCCGACAATACAAGAAGATTTATTTAGTATACTAATTAGATTCAGAAAACACAATATTGTTTTAACCAGTGACGTGGAAAAAATGTACAGACAAGTGTATGTTCAAGAAGAATATAGAGATCTACAAAGAATATTATGGCGTTCGAACAAGTCAGAACCGATTCAACACTACAGGCTCAATACTGTAACATACGGTACGTCTAGCGCACCTTTTCTTGCGATAAGAAGTCTTCATGAGGCAGCCAATTTACATAATGACGAATATCAGACAGCCTGTAAAATTATCAAACGTGACTTTTATGTCGACGATCTATTGTCAGGAACTAACACGACTGATGAGGCAAGACAACTAAAGAATGACATAAAAAATGTTTTATCACAACATGGATTTATTCTGCGTAAATGGTCATCAAACTCTTCGCAGTTGTTAGCTGAAGAAAAAAGAAATTCAAATCAAGACGTTCAACATCTTTTATCCAACGATGGAGTAAACAAGACACTTGGAATTTTTTGGAATCCAAATGAAGACACTTTGCAATATACCATTACCTTAACGGGTTCAGAAAGTGTGACCAAACGAACAATTTTATCAACAGTGTGTCAAATATTCGACCCATTGGGCTTGGTTGGACCATGTGTCGTCATGGCAAAAAAAATATTGCAAAGGCTTTGGAAATTAGAATTAGATTGGGATGAATCATTACCCCATGATCTTCACACATGCTGGAACAATTTCAAATATGACATACCAAACTTGAACCTGTTGAGATTACCACGACAGGTTACTACCAAGACAGTAAAACACGTACAAATTCACGGCTTTGGTGACGCATCTGAAACATCATATGGAGCATGCGTCTATTTAAGATGTACAGATCATTCCGGCAATCACAATGTACAATTAATATGTGCAAAATCAAAGGTAGCACCTCTGAAAACTATCGTTTTGCCCAGATTAGAGTTATGCGCAGCCGTATTACTATCCAATTTGGTTGAAAAAGTTATTCAGTCATTAGACATGATGGTCAACGAACGTTTCTATTGGTGTGACTCAACAATTACTTTGGCTTGGATAGCTGAAGAACCATACCATTGGAAAATATTTGTTGCAAATAGAGTGTCACATATTCAAAGCATAACAAAAATCAATCAGTGGCAATATGTTAACACCCAAGAAAATCCCGCGGATATTATTTCTCGTGGAATGACACCTTATCAACTTATGAATTCGACGCTATGGTGGAATGGACCATCGTGGCTGACCAACGACACGAAAAATTGGCCGAAAGAAAAATTCAACGTCCAAAATTCACTCCCTGAAAGAAAACCTGATGTGGATATATCATTGCTAAATGCTAACAAAAATAATAATTTTGATATATTTTCTTTGTATTCCTCTTTGTATAAATTACAACGAATTGTAACTTTAATCTTACGATTTAAATACAATTGTTTAAACAAAACTAATAAGCGCATTGGGCATTTAAATCTCCCTGAATTAACGAATGGTTTAAATTGTCTGATAAGAATATCTCAAAAGGAATCGTTTCCAGATGATATCAACGCATCATCAAGTAAAAGCATCTCAAAGAAAACCAATAAACTTAAATCATTAACACCATTTCTAGATAATTCTAGCATATTACGTGTGGGGGGTCGAATAAAGCATTCTAACTTTGACTACTCTCAGAAACACCCTATAATTCTTTCAAACAAACATAACCTAACAGAGCTTATAATTAGACAAGAACATTATAGATTACTGCATGCAGGGCCTCAAGCTTTGCTGGCGTATATTCGAACCAAGTATTGGCCCATTTCTGGCATGACCACAGTAAAAAGGGTTCTTAACAAATGTATACTCTGTTTCCGTGTAAAACCGACATCAATTAACCAGCCCATGGGGGAATTACCAAAAGAGCGTATCACTCCCTCTCGACCGTTTTTACACATCGGCCTGGATTATGCAGGTCCATTTACGATTAAAGTTAACAACATGAAAAATGCTAAACGAATAAAGGTGTACTTATGCTTGTTTGTTTGTTTTAGTACAAAAGCAACCCATATCGAAATAGTCAATGATCTTAGCACGAACGCGTTTTTAAACTGTTTAAAGCGATGTATTTCTCGCCGAGGACGGCCTATATCAATATGTTCAGACAACGCTACTAACTTTGTAGGTGCTGATCGTGAGCTTCAACGGTTTATTGCGTTTGTTTTTAACCAAGACGTGCAGTTGGATATAATTAGATATCTCTGTTCAGAATCAATTACGTGGAGCTTTATTCCAGCTCGGTCACCCCATTTTGGTGGCATTTGGGAGGCTGCGGTAAAGTCTGCCAAGTTTCATTTGCGGCGTGTTATGGGTAATTCAACTTTAACTTTGGAGAATTTTAGCACATTAATAACGCAAATTGAAGCATGCCTAAATTCACGTCCAATAACACCCTTATCATCAGATCCGTCAGATCTTCAGGCTCTTACTCCCGGCCATTTTCTAATTGGCTGTTCCTTGTTATCTATCCCAGAACCTGATATTATCGATGTACCAATCAATCAGCTAGATCAGTTCCAGCAACTAAGTCAAATGATCCAGAAGTTTTGGTCACGTTGGAGTTTAGAATACATTAGTCAATTACAACAGCGCTCAAAATGGAACCAAAATAACCAATTTATACTCCAACGCAATC
Organism: Pissodes strobi; assembly: GCA_016904865.1. Taxonomy (NCBI): domain Eukaryota; kingdom Metazoa; phylum Arthropoda; class Insecta; order Coleoptera; family Curculionidae; genus Pissodes; species Pissodes strobi. The sequence continues at coordinate 250,227 of MU182631.1, read as the reverse complement.
AACTAGTGCTCCTAAAGGACGACAATCAGCCTCCTCTACGCTGGAAAATGGGAAGAATAGTAGAAGTGTTTCCTGGAAAAGATAATATCACGAGAGTTGTTTCCATTAAAACAATTAATGGTGTAGTGAAACGTGCGGTTTCAAAGATCTGTATCTTACCCGTTAGTCACTAATCTACATTTTTATTGAAACCAGGAGGTTTCAAGGCGGGCGGCATGTCCAAGCATATTTGACAATAACTCGACAAGTGTGCCTTTACTCCGTCCCTGTGTTTTTGCATTCTGCAACGCACACAAAATTCAACACCGATAGCAGCAGCTAGAGTGAAGCGAGGAAGAAGGGAACCACTGATACGAACTCTAAAAAGAAGCAAGAAGGCAATTCTCTCCAGCAAGCCGTTCCGCAAAAACGCGTATCAAATAGCATAAAATAATTTTGTAATTAACGGCAATAAATTAGCATTTAGTAAAGTTAATCATCGAGTCTTTTTTAATCAACAATTCAACAGATTCTAAGTTTAGTTTTAATTATCTCTTGGGAAACGTGAGTCGAATGCAAAAATTCTGTTTCGATATTGTCCATAAAACTCTGTTTTAGAGTATTCTGTATGAAAAAAATAACATAACGAATGCCTCCACATTTTCCCGATTTTAAATATTCCATATAAATAGCATATCCCTTTATTCCACTTTGGAAGCCTTTTTCGAGGTCATCCTGTAATCGGGGAATACAGTATTCCAGTAATTTGCTTTATCCTATATAAAAGAAATTATTTATAATATTACAGAAATCACAATTTTTTAAAGAACTTTGGGAACTTACCCTGTTGGTATCGAATATTTTCAAATCTTGCAAAGAGGCGTTGCCCTCAAACACTTTTTTGAGCCCACTTTCGGTCTTGTAGCTCATCACGGTACCATTTGTTATATCTAGGTAGTACAATGTTCTGTCTGGACCAAGAACAAGATTCACTGCCATCCCAAGACCTTTGTCTAAAACGTGAAAAATATTAGAATTCTATACTGCACACATAAAAAGCATTTAATATAAGTATTAAAGCCTTGGGCATAACACTCTTAATTGCCTCCATAATTATAATTTCCTCTGAGTAAGATTCGAAAAAAGATTCTATTGAAATAAGAATAAACACTTCTAAAAAGGGCATAATTATTAATTTGGACCAATCTTTAAGACAATTCGTCTCACCTATTTCTAGTTTTCTGCCGTTGCCATCCAGATCGATGCTCTGCAAACTACCCAAATATCTGTCCATCCAGTACAATTTTCCGACCTTGATATCGACTGCCAAGCCACAAGGCCAAAACACGTTTTCCTCTAGAAACGATCTATTTTCAGTGCCGTCCATATAAGCTGTGTAGATAATGCCGTCATCTGGAAGTGCTGACCAGTTGCACCAGAACATAATCCCTAGAATATTATATTTATTTTAACCAGAATCAACTTGAGGCATTCAATACCGTAAACCGATAAGATTTTAACATGTCTGTCTGAAACCTCAAGCTGTAATCCTACTCGCTATAATAAATTAAATATAATTGGTTAAGCGTATACGCATCAATAAGTAGGCTATATAAGGGCCAAAGCCTCATACTGATTAAATTAAATATTACATGTTACACCATCTGTTAACGCTTCACATGTGCATACAAAAATTATTCCTTGTGGTGCTCCACCTTTCTCCACAAGATAATTCGAGTCCCTTACTAAGGATTTTAGCAATTTAAATACAGTTCAATACAGCCAACAAGAACATAAATTATAGACTTGAAAATTGTTATTTTTACCTCTAGTTGGATCCAAAGCAATCGACGTCCTATAATACGCAAAAGGACCCTGAAAGAGAGTTTTCACCATGGTAGAATTTTTCAAATTAAGAACGCCGATAAGCCCCTTCTTCCAGTTATTGAAATACAGGTTTCGAGTCGTCCAGTCTAGTGCCAAACAATCACACTGAATATTTTTTAAAAGAACATCCGTGGTGTTTACCTAAAAATGTCAACATAAATATCACTAGATATTTTTTGAAACACCGCAAATAAAGGGCATGAAATTTCACACACTGTTTTAATATTGAATATAATTATAGAGAAAATTTGTAACTGACATCAAATCGCTAAAACTGTACTTGATTGGAGATAATATATTTTTTGTAACGTATTTTGAACATAAACAACATTACATTTTATGCAAAAGTGTTTTTAATATCGAATATAATTATGGACATCATTTGCAATTGACATCAGATCAGTTTAAAACTGTATTTCAACGGGGAAAAGATATTTTTCGTTTGTAATGTACTCTGATGCACTTAAAGTCCCATATCTTTGTACATTATCCGCCTTCTGCATATGCCATCTCAAGTTTAGCAAATTTATTCACTAACTTTTATCGATAAGAGAATCTTTTAAAAAACCCGTAAGTTTTCGGCAACTTTTTGTCAAGCTCTATATTTACCTTACCTTAGTTTAGTGACCCTAACTAACCCTAAACTAGCACTTGTGCTGTTTACACTCTGGAGCCAGAGCAAGTGGCTGAAGATTTATAAATAGAGGTGAAGCAAAAGGCAAACATTTGTAAGATAAACATGAATCCTCCACAACAATAAAGAACATATCTACAAGCCCTATATGTCAAAAAAATACTACTTACAGAGTCCATTAATACAATATTTAACGTCTGGTCTTGCACATTGGCATAAATAATCGACTTGGTCCCAGCTTCGAATTCTATGACTTTGGGCCTTCCCACGTTTAAGACAGGTACCATAACATCTCTACCTGTAAAAAATATAATTGTCCAGTCCATGAAAAGCTACCCGCTTTAAGCTTTCTTGAAGATTCAAAGAGAAAACAGCTATTTTCCTTTTAGAAATCTATTTTCTATGCAATCAAATTATACCAGTGAACGACGAACCATAATATAAACAAATCGGCCGAGCTGTCACCGATACTTAAGAAAAACGTCAAGGTGACCATAGAGAAAGCATTTCTTTGTCTATGAAGATGACTTCTTATATAAATACAGGTTAACATCTATATGGTGTCTCCGACATTCTTCCACCTGAGAAACATTTCACTAAAATATTTTTCCCACAAGACAAAAGAATATAACCTATCGAACAGGAAAATATCGTTAACTACTTACAATCCTTCTAACTTGTCCGTCATCTTACATCACAGAACTATTCCCTAAACCGTTTAGAAAATTTGGAAACACGACCAGATTACGTCGTCTTTTTTTTGTCCCTCACACCTGCATTCTGTCTCTAATGGGAATTGACGGGCGTCGCCCAGTCCCTGCTTGTTGGTATCTTTCGTGGTCTGGATAGCATCTCCGTCCGGTCTCAGCTCTGGAACATTGCAGCACTCCATCGGGTAGAGTCTTTGCACGGGTCTCAACATTATTTGTCCCTTACTCATCATGACCCGAACTAAATTCTCCCGGGTAAAAGTTCTACAACTCGCGCCATGGGCCACTCTATTCGCTTGGCAGCATCGTTCCCGACAAGCACAAGATCATCGACGGTAAATTTATGACCACCTTGGCTTTCACATAAAAGTTTTAATTGCCCCGGATACTCGGCTCGGAACCGACTACGAAGAGATTCCCGTATTTGCTGGATTGTCCACACCTTTCGACACAAAGATGAACGATCCATGGCATGGCAATAGGGTAAGCCCAGTTCCTGTTGTTAACGCAAAAACATTGCTGGAGTCAGAGCTACTAAATCCTCTGGGTCTTTCGCATTAACTACCGCCTCACATTCACACAGAGGAGTGGACAATTCTTCATATGTCAACGTAGCTCTGCCAAGGCTCCTTCGAAGTAAGTCCTTCAATATTCCGATTAGCCGCTCCCAAAACCTCCCCACCAATGCGGCGGTAGGAGGGTTAAACTTCCATTGGATGCGCTGAATGGAAGTTTCCCTAGAAATAATGTTCCAGTACAAAACAGATAAAGCATTTTCGGTGCCAGTAAAGTTCGTACCATTGTCACTGTATATAGTTCTAGGTCTTCCGTGTCGCGACACGAACCGACGAAAAGCCTGCAGAAAACAAGACGTCGATAAAGAAGTCACTAACTCGAGATGGACTGCACGGTAGACCGCGCATGTGAAAAGACATATCCACACTTTAGCCCCATCTTGCAAGTACAACGGACCGGCCATATCCACACCCGTCACTTCGAAACAGACTGCTTCCCTCACTCGATCCAGTGGCAGAGGCGGAGAAGTAGAAGTGACAGATTTTACGGTGTGTCTTTTACACATAACGCATTTAGATATCACTGATCGGATAACTCTCCGGCCACCGTATCCTGGCGTCATCTTCTTGAGAAGCTACCTTGTTGTATCAACTTAAAAATTAAGTTTTCAGCCTCATTCAACTCGTCCACTGTCAGTTCTCCACGGCATATCTTCTCCCTGTTCCTACAGTTGTTTACAAACCGGAGTATTCAAGCAATCATCCACACGGTTTTAATGAACTTCGAAAAATAGTTAAGGCTCCAGAAGTCAGTATCGGGAATATTTAAACCAGATTCCAAACAAATTTCTTCATTATATATAGAGTTTATGGATGGCCAAGTTTCTAGAGGTCCACGTAACCACTGATGCTGCTCAGCAGGATTTGGGACACCAGGCAGATGTCGCCAGCTTTCCATCGGAGTTAATCTTCTGATCTCTGCTACTCCATTCCAAACGAAAATTCCCCATTCCTCGGTGCGCCTTACCCAGGAAATAACAGTGGATTAGTCACTCCAAAAAAAAACTTGAAAAGGGGCAGCTTATGTTTTCCGCAACATCCTGATACAGTCTAGCGCCAATCGTCGCTGCTAAAAGCTCTAAACGAGGAATGGTCGTTCTAGAGTTTGCTTTGCTAATAGGGGCTACCCTTGCTTTAGCTGCTAATAAGGAAATCAACACCTTTCCATTCAAGACAACTCTCAAAAATACTACATAGGAGTAAGTGCGTTGACTGGCATCACAAAATGTATGTACACTTACTTCTTGGGATTCTATGTCACCTACTCCAATCCATCGCGACATTTCTACCTGTGAAAGATACGGCAATTCTTCTATCCAATTTTTAAATAACGTTGCATTGACCTCATCCACGGGTTGGTCCCAAATGAGGTTCTGCATCCACAAAGGTTGTATTATCAATTTGGGAAGTAATGTTGGAGGGCACAAGTACCCAATCGGATCAAACACCTTCTGTGTCAGGAACAGAATCAGTCTTTTTGTAACTATCAGGGCATCCCAGTCCTTGACGGTTCTTAGGAATTTCCCATTTAGGGTCAGCATGTCTTTACCTGGGAACCAATGCAAACCTAAAACGGGGCACGCCTGATCCATTGACATTGACTGAAAGGTTTTCGTACGCTCCCACCCTTTGAGCTCGAATTATCCTTCGGCAATCACTACCCTTGCTTCATGTATAAACGAGTGCACCAGATCATCAGTTGGTAGGCTAGTCACACAATTATCTACATAAAAACTCTGTCTCAATTTTTCTAAATTCTCTTTAGAATAAACGGTCTCATTAGCGACATATTTCTTTGTACGCTGGTTCAATTGATATTTCATAATGGCCGCTAACAAAAACGCGTGAAGTGAAATATTAAAACAACACTGAGCTGCTGCCAAATACGCAGGGCCGAAGGTAGAAAATTTGGCGTACGTAGACGTTAGTGGTTGACCGCCCAAATCTATGGGCGCTGTATTTCTTAGAAAAACACTAAAAATGATGGATATCCTCACTCTATTGTATTCAAAAATACATATTCAAGGTAGATATGAAGAAATTTTTATAGTAAAAATTGCTATTTTTAGTTGCCCTAAAGTGTTATATACCCCACAGGTAATGACTGATTACGTCTGTCCTGTCACGGTCGTCATTAAAATGTCGAGTCCACGAGGAGCTACCCGTTTTAAGCTTTCTCGAAGATTCAAAGAGAAAACAGCTATCTTCCTTTTCGAAGCCTATTTTCTATGCAATCATAATCATAATATAAACAAATCGGCCGAGCTGTCACCGATACTAAAAAAAAAACGTCAAGATGACTTTAGGGTTGCCAAGTGTCCTCCTTTCGGGAGGACAGTCCTTCTTTAAAGCGTTGAGTCCTCCTTTCTCCCATGTCACCAAAATGTCCTCCTTTTCCATTATTATCATCTCATTGCAAAAAAATAATAATAATAAAAAAATATATTAAAATAGCAATTCAATCTCAAACCATGTTACCACTGCTAAAAGATTTTTTGCCTCTGCATGGCATCAAATAATACTATTTGATGGATGGAGTACCAGCACAATACAGATCTCTCAAAGTGCATGTCTACTAATACATTGCTGTCAGCTTACCATGGTTATTTCAGCTCAAACATGTGCTATGCAATCTTGGAGTGGGGTCACTCCCCTCACGCTGTTAAGATATTCAAACTACAACGGAAATGCATTAGGTTTATTGCGGGGCTGAGATACCGGGAGTGCTGTCGTCCGAGCTTTGTTCAACTTAAGATAATGATTCTCCCATGTGTCTACATACTCCAGTGCCGTATGTATTGAGATAACCCACATCTTTAAAATACTATTTCATTAGACCTGATACATTAATTTTTGAGACACCCTATATATGTGTATATTTTGAGACACCCCTTATACATGTAAAAGATAAAAACAAGTAATAAATTGAAGTCGAGTTTTTGCGAGGTTTTTTGGAGGAGATCCGAAAGGTATTGCTGGAGAACGAAAAATAGAGAGTCAGAAGTCATCGGAGTGTACGGTTTGTTTTGGTGAATTGTTTTGCTTCTGTGTTGCAATATTATGTCATTACAAGTCGGTAAAATGAAACTTATAATATTGTTATTATTATAATTTGTACCATTATATATTTTCTACTCATTGATAATTAATATTTGATGGTATAACATGTGTATATGTTTTGATATTGTTATTAACATAATTTGCATAAATATTTCTTCTATTTTCATGGATACTTCATATTTGATTGCATAACATATGGATATATTTTGATATTGTTATTAACATAATTTGCGTAAATATTTCCTCTATTTTCATTGATAATTAATATTTGATTGCATAACATATGGATATATTTTGATATGGTTATTAACATAATTTGCATAAATATTTCTTCTATTTTCATTGATAATTAATATTTGATGGCATAACACGTGGATATATTTTGATATTGTTATTGACATAATTTGCACAATTATTATTTATTTTATTCTCATTGATAATTCATATTTGATGGTGTATATTTAATGAAATCGTTTTATGCTGTGAACAACACTGCTTTAAATGAAAACAAAAATGTATTGTTTGCTGTCTTTTCGTGCTGGAATTTTGGTTTTAGTATGACTGTGATTGCAAGTAAGAGCTTTTGTGAAATTACTAACATTTTCCTACCCTGACGGGAGAATATCCTAGTTATAAATGTAATGATCATTCTAGAGATATTGGCCCTAATTTCAACTTTAGCTGAGTAGCCTCCGTATCCCAGGACCTCAGTACCCTCCAGCGGCGACTGGCTAACTAACACCCCTTTTCGGTAGTGTAGTGGTTATCACATCCGCGTCTGGCACGCGGGAGACTCGGGTTCGATTCCCGACCGAAGAGCTATCTCTTCAGTTTTAAATGTATTGTTACAAGTGTAGAACTACAAATTGTGGTACGGGAGACAGTAATTCAATTAATTATAATACTAATAGATTATACAGCATAATTCGGTTTAGGAATTAAGATCGAGGGTTTCTCTGCCGTACTCTTTCCCCTCGTGAATTCCAGGCTGAGTCCGGCACGCTTTTCTTTAATAAATTAGGCGTATTAGGAATCTGTGGTTTAATTTACATGACGCACCTTTCCCTCAAGTTTCCCTAAATGTGTTCCGTTGAAGCGCATAATGAGTGAGTAAAATTGTGCAAGATATAATAATAATATAATAATAACACAACGTAGGTATTGGTCCTCTTTTTAATCCATTTCTTTTTAATCTAATTTGACGATCATTGGCAAAATAAAGGCAAAACACAATTTTACTTATCTGATTCAACTATGTTGAATCGACCCGGGTACGTTATACTACAACGTTGTTTTTGGCGATGGTTATTCAAACCAGAAAGGCCAAGTCGTACGCACTTTGATTGAAGACAATCTGGAAATCCAATACCTCAGAACTCGCGACCCCACACACTACCGAGGACGCCTAGTACCTTCATACTTGGACGTGGCATTTGCTCGAGGTATGGCTGGCGTCCAGGCGCCAAAAGTCATTAACGATCTTAACACTCACTGACCTGATTAAGAGGGACATTCGGGCTTACAGGGATGCGACTTGGATGAGTTTTGTGAATGGGCTCGGCACGGGGGATGGTACTCTGTGGAAGCTCTCGAGACAAGTTCGCAGGGGTCCGACTGAGATACCCGCGATTCGCCATCAAGGCGAGGATATACTGAGCGATCAGGCAAAGGTTGAGGCCTTTGCGGACTTTCTCGAGGGAATACACAGAGAGATACCGGATACCGTGCCATTGCACGCACATATCACGGAACGGGTAACGCCGTTCTTAAACCACCCTTATCAAATCCCGCCCCTTGTAGCCAGGAAACTTCTTGTCACCCCAGCCGAGATACGCGATGTTCTTAGCCATCTGCCAAAGAAAAAGGCGCCGGGACCTGATACAATCCCGAACATTCTCCTCAAAAACCTTCGTGACATTAAATACACATTGTAAACGCCATTCTGCGCCTGCAACACTTTCCTAGCTCGTGGAAGATCGCGCGAATAGTGCTGTTCCCCAAGCCCGGGAAGGACGCTAAATTCACGAGCTCCTACAGGCCAATTTCGCTGCTCAATACGATGAGCGAACAGTTCGGCTTTCGCAGCGGGCATAGTACAAATATGCTCGCTGCGAAAATAGCGTCCGACATTTACGAGGGGTTGAATGATGGGCATTGCACCGCCTTGTTACTCCTGGATATAGAGCGTGCGTTCGACCGGGTATGGCATAACGGCCTTTTATATAAACTATTCATCACGCACGAATTCCCGCTGCATTTGGCAGCGTTAGTTGCGTCATATCTGGCCGGGCGCTCCTTTTCGGTGCGCATCAACAGCGCAAATTCAACCCTGAGGCCGATCCGAGCTGGCGTCCCACAGGGAACAGTGCTATCACCGCAGCTATTCAGCTATTACATAGCAGACCTTCCCTCCCATCCTAATACATCCCTGGCATTCTATGCTGATGACACAGCCCTATATTCCAAAGCCCCTAGCGCACAAGAGGCGGCTGACAATGTCAGTGCCCATATGGCACAAATCACAGCTTATTATACTAACTGGAAAATCCGTTTAAACACATCAAAAACAGAGCTGGTTCTTTTCACCCGAAAATATACAAACATTGAAATGCTCCCTATCCTGATAAATGGCATACCCATCCGTCCCAAACCTAAAGTCAAGTACCTTGGAATCATGTTTGATAGGAGGCTGACGTTTTGCGATCATATCGCATATATAAGAAGCAAAAATCTCATTGTATGGGATAAACTGAAGCCTCTTATCAGACATGGTTCCTTCCTCTCCCCCGGAAATAAAGTCACCCTTTACAGGGCAATTACTAGGCCCTTCCTGATGTATGGTGCACCGGTTTGGTGCTCTGTTTCTGATACACAATTTAAAAAATTGCAAGTCCTGCAAAACCGCCACTTAAGGGCAGCTTTCTCGGCGGGTCGCTATACCAGGACGGCAGATTTGCACGCGTGGGCGCGTATCGATTATGTAAAGGAGTACGTGGATAAGCTCGCGTGCAAGTTCTATAGTCATGGTGTTCGCGGCTCGCCGAGAACGATTAACATCGCAGACGCCAGGTTCAATCCAGAACTCAGAGCCAAACACGGGCCCATACATCGAAGAACCACCATCTTTTTCCTGGAACCCAAACCCCCGTAGTTAATTCCACCCCTAATTCCCTAAAATCCCTTTCAGAACATCTTCAGCCATCCCTGCTGGCTGGCGATAAAACGCCAGGTAGCAGGAGCACAGAAATTTCACGGCGATACATACAGTATCTGTCGCCTCTAGCCCGACAGCGGGCCCCGCCAATCAGGTTCGTTAGAACATGGTGGGCGGGGCTTGCTAAGGGATCTGGCAACCATATATATATGGCCAGCTCGGATAACCGCAGCAGTCAAGGAACTGCAACCAAACCGTCTTTGCGCTCCTGTGCTCCGGCAAGGGCAGAATGGCCTAGCATCGCCAAGTTACGGTTACCATTGCAATTCACCCCTCACCAGGACTACCTATTAATATGTAGCCCATTACCTATATATGTGTGAACATGGGGTTTTTCTGTCTGTTTTCCCCATATGTACCCACCCTTATTTTCTTTTTACTTCCTTCAAACCTATCAACCAGCTCTATTGCCATCTCTATGTAATCCACACTGAAATACCCTTGAAAGGCTACGCCTAGGAAAGATTAGTTTATTATAGTATTGCCACCTGCTTGCAAGCTTATGAGTCCGGGCGAACATTAGCCCAGGTTTCGCTTGCGTGTGCTGCGGGGTTCTAGAAGCATCTGC
>MU182631.1:211500-239200 GCA_016904865.1 Pissodes strobi | reverse complement strand
TTTACAGAGTTTCTATCACTAAAATTAATGTTAAAATCACCAGAAAGTAATATGCTTGACCCAGATGAAATTCCAGATAAAGCAATGTCAAGCTTATCAAAAAATTATTTTACATGTGATACAAAGAATATACAAAAAGTTGTTTTTCTTACACTAACAGGCTGAAATCTCAAATGAACACTCCTTCAGTATATCATTAAACTGATCTACGCTTACAAATCTGTATTTAGGATTTAATCTTCTAGTCAAAATCAGTGTGTTACCATGCAATGAATTCTCCCTACAAAACACAGAGACCGGTGTATATTCCGTTACAGAGAAACACGCACCCGGTTTCAACCAATGTTCAGTAATTAAAACAACATCAGGAAATTTACAATGATCCAAAAATAAATAATGTAAATTGTCACACTTAGCTTTTAAGGACTGAATATTAAGAAGTAACACAGATAACTTACTCCTACTGTCATTATATTTGTCAAAAACCTCCTTAGTTGGATGTGAAGCTATAAAAAATTACTCTCATTGTTAGAGTCGGGAGCAATGTCAGAAACTTGCAATTTCTGCCCAGACTTATACCATTTTCAGGTTGTATATGAGATTCTACAGTTGAGAAATCTGAGGAAGAGCTATATAAATCATCAGTTTTAACAAATACCAGATTTGACTTTATTTTAACATTACAACTTAATATGCCAACAATATGGGCACACATATCATTAATATCTCATTTGACACCGTGTTTTGAATTGATGTGCAAAAAACAAAACATACCCTGAACACATTTACTTATCCTAAAACCAAATTGAGTTAGTTTACTATTAAATTTATAAGCAAACGAATTGATTCTGCTCTGTTCCACAAAAGGCACAGAGAATATGATGAATTTGTATGAGTACATTTTTAAAATTATTCAACAAATTCCTGAAAGAAGGCACTCTTGAGTTTTTAAAGTCGCTGGATCCACCCATTATAAGATCCTTTACACAAATAGTGCACTATATAAAAAATCGGCCTCTCCTATTGGTCAATCCGCATGGCCCTCCGCTCGCTTCGGGGGCTCAAGAAAAGGAAACTAACCAGGTGCTAACCCAAACTAACCCAAGACATATCCAAAATCAAGAAAAAAACTGTTTAGAAAGATAATCTTAAAAAATAAATAAAAAAAGAAACAGGTGTCTAAACCTCTACACCACGAGAGCTCTTGACAGAAATTGATTGCATCACAAACACATATTGTAATACGAGATGGATCGACCAATAGGAGAGGTTGATTTTTATGTAGTGCACTATTCGTGTAAAGGATCTTAAAATGCCCATTATAACTACATAATCCTGGTAAGAGAAGTCCTTTGTCAGCGCTTCATTGTCATCAAGAATCATGTTCAAGCATGCCTCTGGCATAAAAATACTCACGATTTTATAGTTGGTGCTATTGGGACCTAAACGATGCATCAGAGCAGTACGCATCTTGAAGGGATGTCCATCGCCAAAAATCAGTATCCTAGACTGGTCTGGTGCAGTTGACACTTTGCTCATTGGCTTGAGCTGCTCCCGAGGCCGCTCCCCGGACTCTGTTTGTCCGCCGGCCCAAGTCCCAACCATAACAGAATCACCAATAGCGTCTGCAGGGGCCAGATTTTTCAGTTGGCTTAATGAGGTTGTTCTGGGACCTAAACGCTTCAGTTTCTTCTTTAAGTTTGCGGATTTCTGATAAGTATAGTTGATTTTCGCATTAAAGCGTCCTGATAGACGTTATCATACTCTTATTAATGTTATTGAGTTCTGCAATATAATTCTCAAAAGAATATAATTTTTTTTGGTATAAGACGAAAATTCTCCTTGCAGAGATGATTTTTTATTCGAGATGGCACTAAGTTCATTCCTAACTTCCAGAAGCTCCTCTCGTTTTTTGTTCAAGGACCCGACCATTCTATTTTCAGTCTCATACACCTCATCCTCAAATCTTGGGTCTTTTTCCTTTCCCTCTTTTAAGAATAGATACTTGCATTTGGATTATTTCATAGTGTTCTCTCTCTGTAATTTCAGTTTTCTCTTCGGATTCTTGAATTATTCGTTTAAGTTCAAGATTTTTCATTTTCTAAAAGTTCAATTTCTTTATTTGACTGTGTCTTCTGTAGATTATTAGAGACTGATGACTGTCTACGTTCTTCAGAGCAAACTATTTTATGTTCGCCCAATTTAGACTAGTTTTTAAAATCACGCCCCAAACAACTGCGGTGAAAAATACTTAGACATGTAACATAGCATAGATTGTTGAAAGCCTTAGTGGCACAACACCTACGAGTATAAATAGCTTTTTTTTCATCCATTATATCTGTTGAATAATATCCAAATTTTTCTAGGACGGTCCTACTCCACTAAGTTGTAAATAAATAACACATGAGAGAAAACCATTCAAAACACAACAAGAGATTCCCACAAAAAAAACCTGCAACAAAGCCAGGCTTGAAATTCACAACAGGTAAGCCGGCAAAAGTTATTATATACATAGGTGTTTAAATTATATTAGTGTAAAATAAGGTGCATTTATGTTGTTTTGGCAGGTAATGTACATATATAACGTAACACCGTAGTATAAACACATTAAAAAGCACATATATAACGGAAAACCGTACTATAAGCATATTAAAAAGCGGAGCTCACATCGAGCGACGCGTTCGTGATGACTACGTTCATTACAGCTTCATTCTATGCAAACTTACCTGTACTTAAATCCACACCCCGAATGCTATCAGGCTTACTTCTGGCGACGAGCAAAAACATGTCCGGAGTTTTGATGATGCATCTATCGTCGAAAAGAACATATCCGGAAGCGCATATGCACTTTTTCGCTGCTACTCCAGCAGGAGACCATGTTGGGATACACAGGTGATCGCAAGGAGAAGTTTTACAAGGATGGGCAACTAAAATGTAAAAGTTAAAATAACACCATGAAAATAACTTCCTTATTTTCTCCTTACCATCGGGTTGCCTCTGTCTGTGAAATACATATACATTGAATGGTCTACTAATATTGGTCACAATACCTCGGGCAACCAGATTCTTATCTGCATTCCCGAATTTGTTGAATTCAAAAATACTGTTATTATACCATGACGAGACAAATACTCTAAAAAAATATAAATTAATTGTAATATTATTAAAATTATATTTTTAATTAAACAGATAAAATAAGTACGACAATAAACAAAATAAGTAAGAAATAAAACAAACCTATCAGTTAATGGTGAGACAAATAACTAAATGAAACACTTTTAGAATTCTTGAAATCGACTATTCTAATTCCTACTGGTAGTCAATGTTGGGCTTTGTTAATTACTATGGATTTTGGAATATCTGAGTTAGTGCGAATTTAAAGGCACTGTTACGAGTGCAAGCCGTAAGACATTGTTTATATTTTTGCTGCTATATAGCTTGGACAATAAATGCTGAGAATTTCTTGTCTGTCAATTTTATTTTTTAAAATAGGTTCTGCTATCTGAATTTAAACGCAAATTGGCCGGACCACCTGTTTCACAAATTTCAACATTTCAAGATCTAAGAGTCTATTATTCAAGATGTGATGAGAATTAATATACAAAGTTTGTAACGTCAAGCCTCAAATGTTTTTACCTGTTCTGAAAGACACTAACACCATACGCGTTTCTAACATGTATTCCCCTAGCGACTGTTTTTCTGTTCTTTCCATCGTAGTCGACTTTTTCTACATAGTCTAAATATGTGTCCACCCAATAAACATTCTTTGTTGGATAATCAACAGTCACACCTAAGAAAAAAAGCACAAATTGTTACTTAATATTTTCCCCTTTTAGCAAGCAATTACATGTTTGCTAATTGTAAACGATTTTGATTAAATAAACTAGCTGAGCCCATAATACATACCATAAGGATAAACAATTTTAACATCTACAATTGATTTTCTGCCAGAACCATCCAAATTGCATCTTTCCAGCATTGGAGGAGATTGGCCCCACTTTGTAAAGAACATATAGCCAATAGTGGGATCTAAAGCAATAGCTCTAAAAAATGTTTTCGTTAAAACGTGAAGTAATGGAGCAATCAGGCAACATCATCAGAATCTGTCAATTGCTATGGTAAGCTTCAAAAATTTAAGTAAAGTCCGGAACGAAATACGCGATATAGACTGAAAAGTTCGTTTGTGTAATATACCACCGACAGACTTTGACTGGTTGCAAACATTATTTGTGAAAAAAAATTTGCGGTTATTTTAATTCACCTGGGGAAACCTAGGTTGTTTTCTACCACAAGGTTACACCATAAGAGTCCGTTGTTGCACACTATTATAGCTTCTTTTTGATCTTCCAAGAAATACCAGTTTTCTGATACCCAATCGAAAGCTAATTGTGTAATAGAATTCACCTAAAATTCAACAAATGCCAGTCAGAAATTAGACAAACTCAATGTGCAACAAAAATTTAAATATTTAGATCGGTTACGGTTGTACAGGGTGTCCCAAATTCGGTCCTCATCATTGGGATCTCGGGAACTAGAAGAGATACGAGGTCGGTTAAATGGAGGCAAAGTTGCGCGATTTGATGCTGAACAAAATGCCGCCTTACAAGTTTAAAAATTCCGAACACTTCCGAAGATTTTTGGAAAAAACCGAATATTCGCGATTTCATTTTTAATTTTTTATGGCTTTATTTGAATAGATATAACAAAATAAATTTCACATTCTCATTGCTACTTTTTATATTCTACAAGATGGTGTTATCAGATTTTCAAACCGACGTTTCGTCTTTGAGCGGTCATCATCAACTTTGTTTTTTTAACAACGGCCCTGGATTTTATATTACGGATTTTAAAAGCTATTAAGGTCCCAAAACCAAAATTCATATTAGTGACATTTTCTATAAGAACTCATGTGTTAGAGAGAGATAGAAAACAGATTTTTGGTAAGATCTTACCAGGAAATTATTAAAATAATTTTTTCGAAAAAGTGCGATACAACAATGAGAATGTGAAATTTATTATTTGTTCCAAATCTAATCCCACACGACTATTTACTTGGGTAAATTGCTACAACTATAGCCTGGTTTGAGGTTAGTTTTTAAGCTTTCTTTATGCAAGGCCTTAATGCGTAAAAAAAAGGATTTTGCTTTTAATCCTATTAAAAATCTATTTTCTGTCTCTCTCTTTTGAGTTCTTATGGAAAATGTCACTAATATGAATTTTTCGAATAAGTGCGTTACATCATTGGTTTTGGGACCTTAAAAGTTCTTAATATCCGTAATAAAAATCCAGGGCCGCATTTAAAAAAAAACAAAGTTGATGATGTCAGCTCAAAGACGAAACGTCGGCTTGAAAATCTGATAACACCATCTTGAAGACCAGAAAAAGTAGAAATGAAAATGTGAAATTTATTTTGTTATATCTATTCAAATAGAGTCATAAAAAAATAAAAATGAAATCGCGAATATTCGGTTTTATCCAAAAATCTTCGGAAGTATTCGGAATTTTTAAACTTGTAATGTGGCATTTTGATCAGCATCGAACTGCGCAACTTTGCTTCCATTTAACCGACCTCGTATCTCTTCTAGTTTCTGAGATCCCAATGATGAGGCTCGAATTTGGGACACCCTGTACATATACAACCGTAACAGATCGAATGCAGTCCATTTGAAAGTCACGATATACACGATCCACATTTTACGCAAATGACATTTCAAGTCAGTCTTTTAATTTTTAGGATCGAACTGGCTGAACGTGATCTAAAAATGATTTTGGGTTCAGAGGTTGTCGGCTTGGATGTGTCTGATCATAGGGAACAAGAGATGAATTTTCTGGTTTCTGTCGACAAAGGTAAGGTTGCCCAAGCAGAAAAGGTTTTAGACCAATAACCCAAAAGGGCTTATTTAGTTGTCATAATATTATATAAATTACTTCTTGCAGTTTTGTCAAAAATGAAAATAATATGTCTGTAAATGATAAATTTACCAAATTTATGACTGTTTTAGAGGAAGCACTTTTAGAGTCTTTTCCGGAGAAGTGCTATTTTGTAAGGTCAGACCGGTCGAATAAAATAAGTTGGTTTTCGGACAGATTGAGAGAGGCGAGGGCCCACGTGAGGTTTCTTGGTGAGATATGCAAGCAGTACAGTGGATAACCAAAGGTATTAAAGTGGATTTAAAAAGGTATAAAGGTCAGAACTATGTAAAGCCAAAATTTTAGGTAATGATAGTTTAATAAATCCTTCAAATAAACAAATGTAGAATATTATAAACAACAGAAACAATAAAAACAAGGTAAATGCTAACAGCAAAGTTCTTAACGCAAATGATTTTAATAGTTTTTTTTAAGCATAGCACAGTGTAATAGTTTCGAAAGTCCTCGTATATTTATTTTACCTTAATCCCCCTTGTTTAGTATTTTAACATAGTCAAAGTCATCTATTATTTGTCAACTTTTGTATGTGTATTTTTTGCTAATTAAAGCCTTATATCAAAAGATCTATAAGTTACTACAATTTAATTAGCAATTATCGATAAATTCCTAAAGCCAAACAGATTCGACGCTGATCCTTACTCTTCCAAAGCGCAGGCAGAATGGACCCACTGGAAGACAACCTTCAACAACTTTGTATCTACTGTTGAAATAAATCATGTACGTCATAACAACTATGAATATATCGCCGAATGTTTGACATATTCAGATGCAATTAAAACTCTTGATACAATTTTTGTCAAACCTAGAAATGAAATATTTGCTAGACACTGTCTCACTTCTAGAAATCAACAACCTACTGAAACGACAGATCAGTATATACAAATTCGAAAACAACTAAGAAATGACTGCAATTTTTTAGCTGTCACGGCCGATGAAAACCGAAATGACTACATAAGAGACTCATTTATTAGTGGATTAAGTTCCTGCCATATTAGATAACGTCTACTCGAAAATCACTCTTTAAAACTGCAAAACCACGTAAACCAAGCTTTGTCCTTGGAGTCAGCCCAAAAGCATTCAAACGCCTACACTATGTCTTCAAGTTTTGTCAATTCAGTACCTTCAACAAGTAAACAAACCATAGAAGAACGTGAAGCTCACTTTACTGCTGCAGCCACAGAAGTATATAGGTGGTATTTCTGTGAAAGTAATGAAAGGCACCTGCGCAATTTGTGCTCTTCAAGGCATGCGATGTGCAGCGAGTGTGGAAAACAGAGACACTTTACTTCAAAGGTATGTCAAAGTAAAAGCAAATTAAAAGCATTCCCAGCTTCACTTACTTCATCTCCAAAAATTCTCGCTGCAGCTCCAGAAAATTTAGCTAGGTGCGTCATCAAAGTCAAAATTAATGGCTTTACTGCTGATGCTTTAGTTGATACAGGAAGCTCAGAAACTTATATTTCTAAAAGCTTCTTATCATCTGTATCTATACCTGTGTTTCCAAGTCCTGGATACATATTCATGGCCTCTACTGCTTTACATTCTTCTATATCAGGCCACTGTTGTGTCGATTTGGAACTACACCATCATAAATATGCAAATCTTCAATTGACAGTTCTTTTAGACTTATGTGCCGATGCTATAATAGGACATGATATACTCAGACAACATTCTAAAAGTACACTTCGCAGGCTTAAAACAACCTTTAATAATTGATTTACCTTCCGTTATTTGTTTACCTTCAGTGGATATAAAACTACCAACCACCAACTTTATTTTCAAATTTGTCAGCAAACTGCAGGCCAATTGCTACCAAATCTCGAAGATTCTCACACGAAGATGCAAAATTTAACTTAAGTGAAATTAAAAAAAAAAAAACCTTCTCTTGAATGGAATTATAGAAGAAAGTAACTCTCAATGGCGTGTACAAGTTCTGATGACGAAAAATGAAAACCATAAGAAGAGGATGGTGGTCGACTACTCACAAACTATCAACAAAATCACGTATTTAAATGCGTACCCTTTTCCAAATATTGAAGACATAGTCCGTGCGGTGGCTAAACTCAAGATTTTTAGTACCATAGATCTTCAAAGTGCATACCATTAAGTCCCTATACGTGAAGATGAAAAACTTTACACCACATTTGAAGCCGGTGGTAAATTGTACCAGTTTAAAAGAATACCTTTTGACGTAGCTAATGGGGTCGCTTGTTTTCAACGTGTGATTGATTATATCATAAAACCTGAGGGTCTTAAAGGAATATATTTCTATTGGGATGACATAACCGTTTGTAGGCGGAATCAACATGAAAATTCTTCAAACTTTCTTATCCATGGTAAAGAAATATAATCTTACTATTAACGAAAGGATGAGCTCGAATTCTGTGAAATCAATTAAGCTTCTTGGGTATTTAATTGAAGACAAAATATTAAAACCAAACCCTGACAGACTCGAAACTTTGCTAAAACTTCGACTTCCTACTGACACATTCTCATTAAGAAGAGCGGTTGGTATGTTTGCTCATTATTCAAAATGTATCCCTTTTTTCCTGAAAAAATTCACCTAGTTACTAGTTTCCTGTAAAATATTCCATTTGCCCGAACCCGTAATTGAAGACTTCGAGAGGCTTAAAAGTGATATTGCCAGATCTGCTGTTACGTCCATTGAAGATAGTATTCCATTTGTCGTCGAAACGGATACATCTGACCATTCCATTGCTGCTTCTTTAAGCCAAGATGGGAGACATGTAGTGTTTTTCTCCAGAACTTTAAATCAAAGTCAAAGAGACCATTCATTCAAAAGAAGCGTATGCGTAAGCGAATCCCTCAAAAAGTGGTGCAATTTTTTAATTGGACATTTTCAACTTATCACCGGCCAAAAATCTGTTTCGTTTATGTTTAATGCAAGGCATAGCAGCAAAATCAAAAATGAAAAGATTCTTAGATGGCGATTGGAGCTTTCTTGTTATAGCTACGATATAACATATCGCCCTGGCAGTTACAACACTGTTGCTGATACGTTTTCACGAATTTGTGGAAGCAGCAGAGGGAAAAGACCGTACGATTTACATCACGCATTATGTCATCCTGGAGTCACGAAAATGATACATTGGATTCGATCCAATATATATGGTGTGTTCAGTAGAAGATGTGAGGTTATTGACTGCATCTTGCCCAATCTGTTCTGTAGGCAAGCCAAAGTTTGTTAAACATAATGGAACTCTTATAAAAGCAACTTCTCTTTTTGAAAGAATAAGTCTGTGACCTGAGCAAGGCGTTCGACTGCTAAAACTAAAAAAATACAACGTTTGTCCTCACAGCATCAATCTTATACAGTCGTATTTGAATGGCAGATATCAGGTGGTGAGGGTCTCTGGGGTGCAGTCGACAAGGAGTGAAATTACAATAGGGGTTCCTCAAGGTTCCATACTGGGTCCTATCCTCTTTTTGATTTATATCAATGATCTTCCTGGCCATGAAGCAATCGCCAAATACACACTCTTTGCTGACGAGACCACAGTGTCTCTCTCTGCTGAAACGCTAGAGGCTTCATTGGGCGCACAGGAGAGGGCTGCAGCTTGGTTCTGTTCGAACAGGCTCTTAATGCTGACAAAACAACAAGAGTAATTTTCAAAATGAGGGATGTGCCTGTGACAAACGTATCTGAAGTAAAATTCTTGGGCGTGGTTCTAGATCCAAGATTACAGTGGGGTGGGGTACGCATGTTGATGCCCTGGCAAAAAAAACACTCATCAAGAGCATCTTTGTACTTCGCAATCTGTCTCAGTGTGTCTCGGCTGAAATAAACCGGACAGCTTATTTTGCAATTTTTCAAGCCCATGTTTCATATGCCATTCTTGCTTGGGGGCATTCGGCTGAGGCACATAGAGTGTTTGGGTTACAGAGGAGGGCTCTGAAAGTGATAGCTGGATTGGGATTTCGGGACGACTGTGTGGGGGTGTTTGTGGGATTGAGAGTGTTGAATGTGCCTTGCCAGTACATATATCAGTGCTTGATGTATGTGAGTGGAACCTGAGCATGTTCAGGACTCACGAGGACATTCGCGAACACAATACGCGTGGTAGGCAGGATATTGTCCCCTATATTGGCGTCTTAGAAGGTGTCAGGATGGCCCTGGGTATTGGGCTGGAATTTTTTTAATGCTTTGCCTGTGCATATAACAGCTCTCCCACTACTGCATTTAGGGAGAACGGTAAAAAAAAATTTGTTAGACAAGGCTTCCTAAATTTAAATTTTAATGAATTTAATTTGTAGTGTGAGGTTATAATATTTCAATGGTATTTTAATAGTATTTTAATAATTTCACCCGTCTGATGTTTTATTGACAACAGTATTTTGTTCCTAGTAAATGTTTAGTATGTCTTTTGTATTATCTTTTGATGATGATTACTTTGATATGAGCTTTTGCTATTTTTGTGATGAGTAGGGATAATTATGCTTATTCTTATTGAATTGACCTGTGTAAACATTTAATGTAATTTACATGAATAAACTATTGTAAATGTCCACCTCCCTCTTCGACACGATACAGATATACTTTAACCATCATTGACGAATTTTCTCGTTTTCCTTTTGCCTATCCTTGCCCCGATATGTCGGCAAATACAGTAATACTGTGTTTAAATAATTTGTTTTCTATATTTGGCATGCCCAAATACGTTCATTCTGATCAAGGATCATCATTTATGTCCTATGAATTAAAATCATTTTTATACTCCATTAGATATACACCGTATAATCCTCAAGGAAATGAGCACTCCTAACCCCCTGTGATAATGTTTTCCCACATGTTCTTATGGTCCCACTATTTAAAAAATGGCGCTCAGGGCACTCCCGTCAGCTACCGCCCGATATCTCTTTCTCCGATATTGTCCAAAGTCTTGAAAAAATGCATGTCAGCACAGATTGGGTTTTTTTGAAAATAATGGTCTTTTTAATAGTTGTCAGTTTGGTTTTAGGCAGAATAGGAATGCTTCCTTGGGGGTTCTTCACCTAGTATATTGGACACTTTTCATAACTATCAGTAAAACACGGTGTCTTGTTTTATGATTTAAGTAAGGCCTTCGACTGTGTAGACCATGGAATCCTCTTGGAGAAGATGAAATATTACATTTGCCCAAATAGTATCAATCTTTCAAAATCATACCTTGAGGGTAGGCGTCAGTGTGTGCGTTATGCTGATGTGACATTATCGGCAATGGGAGAAATAAGTATTGGGGTACCCCAAGGCTTGATTTTGGGGCCCATACTTTTTCTAATCTACATAAATGATTTACCACTTATACACCAACGTCTTCAAAGTACACTCTTTTGCTGACGACAGTGTCTGTATGTTCTGATACATTAGAGGTGTCCCTAGAGGGTTCTGTGGTTGCACAGAAGTTGGCCAAGACTGGTTTAACTCTAATAAACTTCTTCCAAATATCGAGAAAACAACAAGGATGGTTTTCGATGAGAGAGTTCCACCAAAGAAATTCCAATATAAATAGTATCAGATTTCTTGATGGAGCATGCATATTAGCATGGTGATTCAAAGGCAGCTAGGGATCTTTTCCTTCTTAGAAATCTACCTGATAAGTTGTCACCACAGGTATTAATAACAATCTACTTTGCAACTTTCCATGCTCACTTTGCATATGCCATCGTTGCCTGGGGTCATGCGGCGTGTTTTTGGAAAGGCGGTGAGGGTGTTGAGTGGTTTGGGATTCGGAGAGGACTGTAGGGTGACTTTCGGTAATCTGAGCATACTGACTTATGTGTAGATCCTGGAGAACCTGCTCTATGTCAGGAAAAATCCTGATGTCTTTGTAATGCACCGAAGTGTGCATGAGTATGAAATCAGGGGGAGGGATGCTTTGATGCCTATCTATTGGCGTCTGGGGAGGTGTCACGATGGCCCGGGCTAGTTGGGCTATTAAGATTTTTTAACAGACTTCCAGCTAGAATTAGGGACTTGCCACTCTCAACTTTTAAAAAAACAATTAAACAGTATTTAATTGGAAATTGTTTTTATTCCTTGAAGGAATTTCTTCAATATGATTTCAATGTGTAGTGTATACATACATGAAATTACTATTTTTAATCTGTGTTGATATTGTTTAAATCAAAGTATTTTACTTTTAATGTTTTGGATCGATTGACTGTTATTTGTTAATTCGATATGCCTAGATTTTATAATTATATTGACTTATGTAAGTTGCATTTTGTGACAATGGCATGAATAAATTTTGATTTAATTTGATTTGATTAGATAGCAATAAAGACGAATTTAAAAATGGAATTGAAAATGACAGTTAACAGCTGTTTACTTGCTTAACACTTTTGTTTTCATTTTGACATTTTTTTCTATAAATATAAAGGTAAAAACAACCGCAAAGGCAAGAAAAATAGTACGAATGGGGTCATTGATGTATAATTGACAAAGGTTTACAGGTTAGTTAAGTGTCAACCTATCGTCCTTTATCATCTTTGCATGATCCGTCTTTCCTTTTAGATGCAGATTTTCTCTTTTATTTTATTGTATCGGAACAGGAGTTTTCAATCAAAATTGATCAAAACAGAATAAATACTAATTTAATTGAAATTGTAATTTCGTATTGTAGTTGTTGTCTAGAGTCTGAAATATGTGCAGTAGAATGTATCGAAAAATATTAATAGACACTCCTAAATAATTGAAAAATATTTCGAGCAATAATTTTACTAAAAATATGCAATTTAATAAACCTGTGACCAAAATTACCCACTGATATTTTGCGAACAGGGATGTTATTTTCTGTGCGAACGGATCAAAAAAATTAATTAAAATTACCTCCAGCAATGACGATCTAACTTGCAATATCCATCTCTGATCCAAATCATTGATATTGGCACATACGATAGCCGACTGACTCACATTGTGGTGTACATAGCACACTGTATGATTTCTGAGAAATAAACAAAAATAATTAGTGCCTCGCATAAATACGTCAAAAACTGTATGAAATTACCTGTGTATGAATTCTAAAGCGTTACTATTTAAAAGTCTTAACGTCGAGTTCCCCGGCCAAGCTTTGCCGTCCAAAGTTACCCTTCTGACTTCTGTCTGCGTGGAAAAAACCAAGGACGGGGGTTCTGTTTCAGGAACTGCAAAAATAAGATGTAATAATTTTATTTATTTTATTTTTTTTTATTAAACGGGAAACCCCCATTATTAAATAACAACAGTATACAATATGGTTATGTCAATATAAATTGTGAAATTAAGTAAATAATTCTAGGTAACAGCCATACTAAAAATAACAATGAAATCACAAGAACATTAATATTAGTATAAAATGGTAATATTTTAGTGAAAACACCCTATACTAACAGTAATAACATTCATCAAAGTATTCCCAATAAAGTTTTCCTAAAGAGCCGGAATGAACCATGAAAAACATCCAATCTATCCTCCCCATTTAAAAACTCACGAGATCTGCTCACAAAAGAATGTCTACCACAATTTGTTCGGTGAAAACTAATGGAAAATAAATTAGTATGCCGTAACGTTCTTTGCGGAAATGACAAATTTATTTCCGATAGCAAAAATGGACACGATATTATACCATTTAGTATTTTATAAATGAGAGAAATGTCATACATAATTCTTCTCTTATCAAGAGCAAGCAATTTCAGTCTATGCAAAATACGTGAGTAGTCATGATCAGCAATGAGATTCAAATTAAACCTATAATTACAATATCTCAAGAATTTGTTTTATATTCTCTCGAGTAATGACTTCTAAACATTATACTGAGGCGTCCAGATGCTTGAACCGTATTTAAGTTGTGATCTGACCAAACCAACATACACTAACCTTACAGCCTCCAGAGAAAGATCCATACAATTTCTTAAAGTAAATCACAACATCCTTTGAGACTTAACCACCAATTGATTGATATGTTCACCAAAACCAAAACTAGAATCAAAAAGTATTCCTAAATTCTTAGCCAGTTCCCTGTTATCCAGCAAATGGCCATCCATTGAATAATAGGATGGGATCTTATTTTTCCTTTTATTAAAAGAAATCTTAAAGCATTTATCAACATTCAAATCTAACAAGTTTAACTTACACCATTCACACACATTATGCAGATCCCCCTGAAGTAAAATAATATCAGTATCATTCAGAATCAATGAAAATAATTTGAGATCATCAGCAAACAATAAAAATTAGCAATGGTCTATACAATCTTTGAGGTAATGTACAAAGAGACTAAACAGGAAAGGAGAGGGACCCCAGAGCCACATCAATCACTCTTGACAAAAAAATTACCAATTTTTTACATTCAAACTTCTCCCTCTAAAAAAACTATGCACCCACTTCGCCAATCTCTCTGAAAAACCTAAATGTTTTAACTTCGCAATCAACAACAAGTGATTAACTCTGTCGAATGCCTTGGAGAAATCGGTATATATGGCATCAGCCTGACACCCGCTCTCCAAGGCATCCGACAGTTTACTGTTGTAAACAAGTAGATTGGTTATAGCAGATCGGCCTCCCCTAAAGCCATGCTGCTCTTCAATTAAAATCCCTTTACACTGCTAATTCAAATAGACATACATTAAACTATCAAAAACTTTTGGGATAGAAGAATGCACAGATACACTACGATAGTTTTTAATATCATTCCTTGCACTTGACTTAAATAAAGGAGAAACAAAACTTTCCTTCCAAATGGCTGGAAACACCCCAGCAGACAAAGATATATTAAATAACTTACACAACGGCTGAGATAATGAATACATACACTGCCTCAAGACCAAATGGGGAATACCATCAGGACCAATCATTAACTTATTAGGCAATGACCCTAACTTATCGAATACCTCACACACTTATAATTGGACAATCAATATCAATCTGCTCCCACAGGAGGTATTGCACTTGAACCTGAGAAGACCGTAGCAAAGATCAACAATTCCCTGACCATCAGTAGCGATTACATTGTTAAGGTTCATACTTTTTGGAAATTCATTTGAACTTCTTTTTTTATTTACAAATTTCCAGAAACTTCTTGGGTTCATAGTCAGATCACTATTTATTGTATTTAAATAATTCATATAACACTCCTGTGCTAATTTCTTAGACTGTGCTCTAAGCCTACTAAATTCCAGATAGTCCATAGCATTCTTAGACCTCCGATATATAATGTGCTTGCTTTTTTTAAAGAGAAATCAACCTTCTTAAATCTCCAGAAAATTGGAAGGAAAGTTGGATGTTTTAAATCTCTTCCGTGGAACAAAACATTGAATCCGATAGTTTAGAATCCCATAAAAGTCGGAGACCATAACATCTATATCGCCATCATTGAGAATATGACTCCAATCTATTCATTTGGTGCATATTGTAGAAGCCGTACATTTGTGCCAGTTGTAAAGTTGGCTGGACATCTCACTTCCACCTCCATTTTCAGCATTCGACCAACGCGCCTCGGGTAAAAGTCCCCTACTATGTACAGCTTAGAATTAGGATACTCAGCACAAATTTGTTCAACTGTCAGGCAGTGGTCCCTGTACAGATCTTCAGATGATCTAGGAGGTATATAAATACCCCCTAAAATACATTCAATACAATACAAACAATTGATCAAAGGTAGTTTCAGACTTACTGACAATTGAAGCCTGTATTTGATTTTTCACCATGATTAGCACACCGCCCCCGTCTTTCGCCGTAATCTGTGCATTACGGTCAGCTCTAAATAGGTTGTAGTTACTGCAACTTAGTTCCTCCGAACAGATATCTTCATACAACCAGCTTTCTGTCATAATAACAATGTCATAATTTGAAGCATTCACTGCCAAACTAAAGTCCGATATCTTGATACGCATCCCACTAACATTCTTAACCTTAGGGCAACCATTGATATACCGAATTACAAAACTCTTATCATTTCCTTCATTTTTTAACTCCAATTCAGCTAATGTTTTCTTAAATTGCTCCCTCTGAATTGTAGTCTGATCAGAGTTGATAAGATTGTACTACCTTTTCTTAGCCTTCAAAACTTTCTTAACATACAACGGATCAGCACAGATGACTTGCAGTGATCTACAAGCGTTATCCTTCTTTCTACCTATTCGAAGAACCTTCTCTACCCTACTCACACCTGCAATGCTCGGGCTGACATTCAGCGTTTGAAAAACCTCCTGCACCACCTTCTTATCATATTCAATCCTCACTACCCGATTCCTTCACATTATAAATTATAAAGTTCCTAGATTTGGTTGCCCTTTCCTGTATTTCATTAAAGACTTCTTCCGTATTAGTTTCCGAAGCACCATGGTCTGATTTTTGACAGTTTCAAGCTCATGTTTTAAAAGATCAACCTCCTTCTTCAACTCTCCAATTTGTTGCAAAAGGGCGGACACATTTTTAAAAGCCTCCCTACATGGTTTACAGAAATACATCATAGTGCGTTTTTGAATAACAACAGCTCTGAGTTCTGATGCATTCAATCCTGTACAGGCCTCCAGCGGATGCATAATAATGTGGCAACTATCACAACACACTGCCTTAGCTCCTAATTTTGGAATGCAGAAAGAATAACTGTGATTTACATGAAATTCTCGAGGTATGGGAAGGTGGGGACAAGATGGACTCACATAAAGTACAAATATGATACACTTCATCATCTTCTTCTTCCTCGCCAGCACAAGAGCAATGTGCACATCGACTGCATTTTCAACATCCCTCGGTTAATTCCGAATATAGATCATTGCAGTAAAAACACGCGGCGTCCTCTTAATTAAAAACTGCAGATGAAGATGACTGTTTTCTTCGTCTTGGCCTGTGTACTTCACTTTTTCAGCTGATTTAATTTTCCTTTGTATTAATTCTTTGTAATTGTCTTATTACACAACTCTTCCAGCTCATCCTTGTATGGAGTATCTGTGAGAATAACATCTAAGCATAGGTGCGTCAACTTTGAGCGTAGGTAAGTCATCTGGATCATCTGCTGTGTGAGAATCCTGCGAGTGCATTCAAGAGCATCCAGGCATAGGAGATGAGACTCTAACTCTTGATGTAGCAACGTTTTGAATAACTGGCAAACTTGGAATTGCGTCACTTTGTTTTGAAGACTATAGCTTTTTCATTTCCTGGGTTGGGATTCATTGAAGCATCAACTTGAAGAATAGGCCTATCTGTAGTTTTCGCAGCCAGGAAGTCGGTATCGGTGAAAATATTTGGATTCCAGCTTCCGAAACCCATTAATTGTTGTAGCCATAGTAGATGCTTCAATGAAAGCATTTCCAAATAATTTTGATATTTTAAATATTGATACAAAGCGACCAGGATTGGGTTGTAGCCATCCACTTATTTCCGGGTCATAAAAAACACTAAGTGCCCCTATAAAACTTACATCAAGGGGCTGAAGCCACATAGGACAATAGAACTACACCGTTGTGTTGAGAGTGTACGCAATGGCCTTGATGAATCTACTAACCATTTCCTACCCTGACGGGAAAATATCCTAGTTATAAATATAATAATTATTCTAGAGATATTGGCTCAATTTGCAACTAAATAGCTGGGTAGCCTCCGTAATCCAGGACCTCAGTACCTTCCAGCGGCATCTGGCTAACTAACAAGAACCCCTTCAGTGTTAAATGTATTGTTACAAGTGTGGAACTACGAATTGTGGTACGGGAGATAATTAATTATTATGTTAATAAAGGTTATACAACATAATTCAGGTTAAGAATTTAGATCGAGGGTTTCTCTGCCGTACTCTTTCCCATCGTGAATTCCAGGCTGAGTCCGGCACGTTTTTCTCTAATAATTTGGCAAGTTTCCTCTAATAAAGTAGGTGTATTAGGAATCTGTGGTTTAATTTACATGACGCACCTTTCCCTCTAATTTCCCTAATTTTGTTACCGTCGAGCGCATTATGAGTAAGTAAAATTGTGCAAGATATAATAATAATACAACGTAGGTATTAGTCTTCTCTTTAATCTATGTCTTCTTAATCTATTTTGACGATCATTGACAAAATAAAGACAAAACACAACTTATCTCATTCAACTATGTTGAACTGACCCGGGTAGATTGTACTACAGTATGATGATGGCCATCAAGCAGCAGCAAAACTGGAGATTCTTTGGTAGCTCCAGTGAAGGCAACAAATGTTTTAAACCATTAAACCAAGCCGCAAAACTATGTGTTTGCATCCAGCTGCTTGGGTGATATTCAGCCCATACTACAGGGGAACAGTCTTTCATCTTCTTTCTTGGGTACATAAACATGTAGGTCCCTGCAGTATTGAAGCAAATTTTGACTGCAACTGTGCCCTTTTCTGCAATGCGCCGACTTGCTTTCTACCCTTCCTGGAAATCACTCTTGATTTAGTTTTTGGCACAACAGAAATACCAGTTTCGTCACAGTTCCAAACTTTATCTGGAGTAAACTTGTACTTGTCGTAAACTCTCCGGTTCCGCTTAAGGAATCCGCTGAGCCAATCTTTGTCAGCTTTGCCTGTTGTCTCTTTCTCTTTTTGGAAACAGTGAGTTTTTCCTATTTTTTCAGTCCACTGATAGGCAAGTCTTCTTAAATCTAACGTCGTAAGCCTTATTTTTTTTAAGTATAAACCAAGCTCTGTTTTTAGCAAGTTCTCGACATTATCGACCTTTTTTTCCTAAAGTTGTCTGGGGTATGCCAAAAGATACTGCAGCTCTTCTGTACCCTAGCTGACCATTTAAAACGGCTTCAACAGCATTTCTCATACTTTCTTCTGACCATTTTCCTCGTTCGGTTTTACGTTTATTTGTTCTAACCATATTCTGCAACAATAACGGATTTTGTCCCCTGGCCCCACCTTCCCCTATTTTTTTTGAATTTAAAAATAATTGTGTTTCAGTTCAGGATGAGATAGTTTATCATAAAAAAATGGATGTTCTGCTGTCTAATTTTTTTTTAGTGTAATATATATCTCCTTGAATGATGGATAATTTCCAATATGTCACAAAATCTGCTCTCCAGGTAAGGATATCATTTAACTGGTTTTTAAGTTCAACACTTATCCTTAAAAACGATCCCAGAATATATATTTAAATTAAAAAAGAAATGAGAAGGTAAATAATTGATTATTATATACATAGGTAATTTAGGTACGTTTTGTATGTAGTATGTAGATTTCTGCTTCAAAAAATTACGGTTTATCAACGAAAAAACAACGTTTTATGACAATTATGGCATGGCAGAGGGTGTGTACTTTTGATTCACCTGTGTGGTATTCATAGAAATAAATTTCCCCCATTATCATAGTCCTTAAACCTTCAAATACGTAAGCGACATAATGAATGCTCATTTGATAAATTGTTGGATAATTTCCATAATAACAATTTATCATCTCTGCCAAATAGTATAAATAGTTACACATTTCTACAATGCACTTACAGTTCAAACTGCTTAACGCGGTCGGGATTTTTTGGCAGATCGCCAACAAAGTTTACTGAGTTTGTGTACGTATCACAGTGATAAACATCGCGATGAAAAATTATTGTGCAGGCTATTTTAGAGAACTGAAAAATAATAAATATCGCACGCGGAAATTCATTTTTGATGTTTTTAGTGTTTCGTTATTATCATATGTTACAATGGCGTTACGTGTATATAGTATGAATATATTACAGGAAAATCAGTTCAGAATTCAACCCAAACTAATCCACAAAATGTGTTAAAATCAGGCACTTATCGCACAAAACTTAATCATTAGAAGTGTCAAGGCCTATTTCGCTGGAAACTTGTATTATTTTAAAATAAATAACTTTTTTTTGGTTAGTTCAAATCTACTTTGATATAGTTTATATATGCGCACGTAAGGCTGACTACGGGTAATGCTTCACCCTTCATATCGCTCCCATGGTCCCAGGCTTCACTACACACTACATCCGAACATATTTTATATAAAGGGCAACTTTTTTCGATTTGAATCCTTAGATATTTTAAATATATCTAAATTTAGACTTCTATAAATTGAACTAGTAGATAATGTGTATCAATCCCACTACTACTCGGTGCATCTGAAAGAAAATATTAGAAATAATACTGTAACGGGATTAAATATGCTGATCAATGATCAATTGGTAATGAGGTCAGGGAATACGTCCAGAGCATCGCATGGCAAGTAACAAATTCATTTCGGCATAACAAAACTGAAACTGCAATATCACACTTGACCATTTTAATAAATTTTTTATCAATATCGCTCAGAATTTAACTAACAATTTTCCTTCTACAAATCATGTATTTCATGCATTTGTCCGTATTCTCCGGAAATATTGTTATGCAAATTGGATAGATATAATGTGTCTGGCCGTTCATATCTCACTGATCGTTCCCAGTTAGTTGACCAGGAGGGAATATGCTCTACACCTAGGTGGTAGATGCATAGGTTTACTTGCATCGTCCGGTGAAAGACCACCCCATCAGAACTGGGAAGTGATTTCTTCGAATCACGTTCCGCTTCCGCGCTGGTGGTTCCGGGTTCCACAGTAGGAATATATGGACATGATGGTGCTTCCAGGATCAAAATATTCCGGAGGTAAATTCCCCGGCCATTCGAATCTCAGGGCGCCGGGTGGCCCAGGGAGCCCTTCATTCCGCATTTCACAGACAGAAAAGATACCGAATCAATTTAGAATAGATTTCTGCAGCATAAGAGGCCTAAATACAAATATAATTTCGGTACGCCAACATCTACAAGCAAATAGACCACACGTACTAGCCCTTACAGAAACACAAGAATGTTCTACAACAACAACAACAGTAAACTACCCCTATCCTGGTTACGACTTACACACCCGATAAGTTCGAAATATGCCTTTTTGTCCGAAGCGACCTTTCATGTCACCGCGAGGAAACACTCGAACCGAACAACCTTGACGTCATGTGGCTCAAGTTAACCGCCAAGGGATTAACCAAGTTTATATGTTGTCTCTATCGTCCTCCGAGCGAAAGAGCCTACCAAAGCTTTTTTACAACACTAGCCACCACTTTTGACTCAATACAGGTCGATCACCCCAATTCAGAAATAATCGTTCTGGGAGATTTCAATGCCCACAACACCTGTAGGTTCCACACATCATAACCAGAAACAACCTCTGTGTCGCGTCCAGTTGTCTTCGGACTCTACTGTCCTTCGACCTTTCACCCCATATCTCGCATCCATACATCAATACAGGCACCACCACAAGTTCGTATATGACCTTTACCTTGTCTTTGTTAATTTTCCCCTTGTGCCTACAGAGCCCCCCCCCCCCCCCCCAGCTTTGTCACCCCCGCCTTTGTTCTCATATACTTTACATGCTCAATAAAATTCAATTTCGTGCCGTGCCTTAATCCCAGAGTGTCAATCCAATAGTTGCACCGTGCCCTTTCATTCCCTATTTGTACCATTGGACCCCCTGATTGAACCTCTAGCTTCTACATATGCATCAGAAAGTTTGTACCTTCTATTTGGTCTTGGCTACGTTGTACCGAGACCGGCTCTCCGTTTCCCATGCCTTACAAATTTCCCATCTTTGTTTCTATTTCTTTTACAGACTTTCCCCCTATAATAATTGTAATCTGGTCGTAGGCAAAGGCTTGAGCAGCTTCTTTCAGCGTCCTTATCCATCCTTTCATACACACTATCCAGAGGGTTGGCCCTAGGTTCGATCCCTGAGGGCAACCTCTTTCTATCATTCTCTCTTTCTCCCCGCTGCGGACTTTCCTGCTCTTCAGCAAGTCCTACACCATCTCTCTCATTCTGCCTGGCATGGCATAGCCATCATTTCCATCTCCCGATCCACTTGGACAGGCCATGCCAGGTTAAATGCATTCGTGAGGTCCAGCGTCACAACCAGTGAGTGCCTTCCCTCCCCTTTCACTCTTCGAATTTCTTCGATTACCCTTTCAATCGCCTGGATAGTGTCTCTTCCATTCCTAAATCCATACTGTTCATCACTCATTTTCTCACTTCTTTCATACCATTCTCTCACTCTCACATTCACTATTCTATCAAGCACTTTGCCGATCGTAGGAAGCAGGCTTATTGGCCCGTATCCTCCCGTGGTTTTGGGAATCCAACAAAGCTTCGCTGTTTTCCAGGCCTTTGGGAAGCACGAAGTCCTCCAGCATTGTTGATAAATTGCCATGATCCAGTCCCTCCTTGCCTCCAATATATGCTCGACTGCTCCATTCAGAATATTGTCTAACCCACATGCTTTATTTTTTTAGCGATCTTATTGCCTCCTCCACCTCCTTTTCCTCTAAGACCTTATCATAAATATTATACACATATTCCACTTCTCTACTGCGCTCATAGCGCTCCCTTTCAACTGTTTCTGTATTGCTCAGGTCTGAAAGGTATTCTTTTATCAGAAAAAGGTCTAGATCTTTCTTTTTTGTAATTTCCCTACCTCCCCTGTCCGTTGTCGCTCTTTCGCCTCCTACGATTCCCCTATTGCGCAATAATTCCCAAATCCGTTCCCAACTCTCATTCTCCGTTAGGTTTTCCAGGTTAGTCTTTAGCCATTGCAGTCTCTTATCCTTAATCAGGTTTTTGTACTTCCTTCTCATGCTCATCCATACATTCCTTTTTCTCTCCCTGTTTACTTGATCCATATCATCTTGGAAATCCTTTCTGGCTTTGCGTGCCTCTGCTCTCATTCTTCCCAGTTGACCGTCCCACCATTCTTGGCTGACAAATTCTCTTTCCTGATGTTTGTTTATTTTAGTGCCACAAACCCTATTACAGTACTGCTGAAAGTTCATAGCTTCATTTTCCAGCTCCTCTTTCCTCCTCGTATTTCGTTATTTCTGCCCTGAATTTGTCCCAGTTAGTGGTAGTTGGTGTTCGTCTATACCCCTGTCTCGAATACATCTCTAGTTGGAACCGAATATAACGCTGATCACTTAGTGACTCCTCGTCCTCTACCATCCATTTGTTCACAACTATTCCCTTCCCCAAAGTCGTGTCAACCCAACTTTCTCCACTTGGTCCCCTAAATGTCGCTAGTGAATCCTCCTCATTGTAAAGCCTGAAGTCATATTGTATCAGCTCTTACCCTCTAGCATCTGTGATGCCTCCCCCCCCCATGCTCGTCCTTTAGTTTACTCAGTTCCCCTCCTTCTCTCATTAATCTGGTTAGAGTTCCCTCCCGGTTCGTCAATATGGCCATTAATGAACTTATATACAAAATACAAGTTGCAGACTCTTCGTCTGTTCTCAAGTGATGGAAGACAGAGGCGCCGCTGAACCCCATCAAGATCATCCGTCGCACCAAGTATGTAAGCACAACAGCTGGACTCCCTCCAATTGAGCCTTATAGACGTTGTGAAAAGGTGAGCTCACCGACAGGTCTTTACCGATTCTAAGAATGAACCCCAACATCTGATAAGCTTTACTCGTTATATCATACTTAACGTGATATCCGAATCAAGATAAATCCCCAAATCCTTAACCAAATTGACAACATTTCAACCATGATGGTTCATTTTATAAGCAGTTCTAACAGTTCTTTTCTCGTGTTTAAAGAAGCTAATGGAAAAACATTTATCAGCATTTAAGGACAATCCATTGAGCTCCGACCAACCTGAAAAAGCTGCTAAAGAGCGCTGGGACAATGTGGAATCGCTTTCATGATCAATAATTCTAAACATTTTAATATCATCAGCTAAAGTAAATACTTGTAGTCCCTAAAATCACAAAGAAACAGGCTAAACAATAGCGAAGCACAATAGCCACCCTGGAGAACACCCGAAGTAGCCTCAATGATACCAGATTCAAAGTTTCCAATCTTGACTATCTGTGTGCGTCCCACCAACAAACTCTGGAACCACCTCATCGACCACTCATCAAAGCCAATCGCTCTGAGCTTGGCCACGAGTAAATTATGATCCACCCTGTCAAACGCCTTGGAGAAGTCAGTGTAGATTGCATCAACTTGACAACTCCTAAATAAAACCATAAAACCTGACAACTCCTAAATAGAATAGAATTGACGGGTGTTATAGTTATGGTTTTTTTCATCACGAGTGTAGTTTGAAGCATAAAATATGGTAAATTTCGTCCTTTACTTGCTTGTAGAAACTCTGGGGGGGGGGGGGGGGGTGGTGGTTGTGTTGGGGTGTGAATCCTGTTGGTGTCCTTGTGGTTTCTGGGGTGGTGGTGGTTGTGTTGGGGTGTGAATCCTGTTGGTGTCCTTGTGTTTCTGTTTGATTTTTGGTGCTGGTTTCTATGTATTGTGTTTGGGGTGATCGAATTGTATTTGTGAAATTTATATGCTCTGGTTTGCTTGTTATTTTATTAACCTTCTGATCAATCTTGCATTCTAGAAATTTTATAGTTAGAGTTGTCGTTTCTTGCATATCATCTAGGTTTTGTTTCAATTGAGGTACTTCCAAGTTGAGTTTGGCCATGTCATCTTTTTTGCCGCCTGAGTTTTGGTTCATTTGTTGTTTTAGGTCTTGATTTAATTTTTCTAATTCTAACCTTCTTTTTTTCTTTATTTTTGGATGTGCACTCATCTTCTAATTTTGTTTGTAAATTTTTAAGTTCTTCTCTTAATTTAAGGACTGTATCTGTCTCTTTTTCCTGGATGTTTTGTATTTATCTTTGCATTCACTGCTGCATATTATACACGTTTTGTTATCGAGTTTAATTCCACAGGGATCAGTACTGGGGCCGATGTTATTTATCATTTATATAAATGATCTACCGACATGCGACCCCAGTGCTGAATTTATCCTGTATGCCGACGATACAACGGCTGTGAGACGTGATGAAGATGTGAACCACCTATAAGAGCTTACCCGGGAGACCCAGTCGAGGACCTCTGGTTAATTCGCTGTAAACAAATTAAGTCTTAATGAATCTAAAATGGAAAATATGATTTTTACACTTAGCACACAGTTTGATTCAGGAATGAATCCTCCTGCAATTAAGTTTCTGGATGTATATCTAGATCAAAAATTGACTTGCACCCGCACGTGGATCAGCTGGCAAGAAGAATATCATCCAACGTTTTTGTGTTAAAAAATTTGCCAGCTACTTTCTTGGGGTTATTCAGCTACCGCACGAAGAATCTTCTCTCTTCAACGTAGAGCACTAAGAATAATTGCGGCAGTTCCATTGTAGCCTTGTTTAAGAGTTCTTATAAAATTATTGTTTTCATATATTATGCTTTGTAGTCGTATTTATATAGAACATACATTATTTCATAACTTAAGCAAACATTAAATTATTACGCCACGAAATATCAGACGGTCTTTAGCGTTCTTTTTACAAGATGTTGAAAAGAACTATTTACCATTCTTCATGGTTGGATTTCATATATGTAATAAAACATACTTTTGATACATTAATTCAAGCCACTGATTCACTGCATGACATCTTGCTAATTCAATCCTGCCTTAATGTTCAATAAAAATTGCTTTCTTTCCGTGGCGGCTCGGTTAATACATCAAGTGAATCAATGATTCACCTAGTTTACTAATTTATACTATTTTTCAATTACAATCACTAAATCATAGTATATTAACTTAAATCATAAATAAATCAACATAAAATTATAAAATGTTGAGTTGCTCAATCGCTATGAATAGAAGATAGAAACAGAATAATTATTGTATATCGATATATTGCTCAAAACGCGGCAACATTGTCAAAAGGCGCGTAGTTTATTTCCGTTCCATTCCATGTCTAATCGCCTTTCGCCTTGATTGAATCAACTCGCGTTGCGGTTTTCGTGGTTGCCATGGCAACGCGCCATATTGTCCGCATATTATAGATAAGCGCTTATGGCAATGACACTACCGAATGGGGATATCGGATATTTTTAATTCGTGTTTAACAGTGGCTGCGATATTGCATTTGCGTATAGGTGCGTGGATTACGTTTGAAATTTCTGTTTGTTGTCGGTTTTCGGTCCGATTCTCGATAATAGAACTAAATAAAAATGACTTTACATTTTCCCTCTTAAAATCTGTTCTGTAGGTAAAATTATGTAAAGTAGAATTTGATACTAGGTACTTTCGCTGGAGTGGGGGAGGTGATTAAATTTATTGTCACGAGCCGCCACTGCTTTCTTTTGAATTAACTCAACTTTCGTCATTATTTCATGCCAGTAAAGATTTTACTGACGTCATTCCTGATTGTGGTTACGAGGCTGACTTGATCAATAGAACCCGGGCTACACTAATGTTGATTCTATATTACACCGTGCTTCTTCATGGTGTGGCCGAAGTGTCTAGACCTGATTTTATAATTTTCAATTTAAAAACCATCATGGCTCCATCAGGCCAAAAGATTCATAAAATTTTGTGTCCTTAGGTCTCAGAAGGGCTTGGCCTATTTTAATTTGTTCTAATCCTTTAGAATGCCTGTTCATTTTTGGGAGTTAATCCACTACCTAGTAAGGTAGGTAATCGTTGGCTTGTATGCTTTTAAATATATTTGTTAGAAAAATTACCAAATTCAAGAATTTGCAAACAACGAACTTATGTTGTAGTAGTTAGTGAAGGGACTATTCGAATACAAATAATCGAAGTATTCGATTGTGGCTTGCATGCGAATGCATTCGATTCTCATCGAAGAATTCGAATACCTGAAATATTCGAATGCGCTAACAACGAATGAAGCGTCCCTCGAATCCTGGTTGAATCGAAATGAAATATGAATCGGCACAATTCGCATCAAATGCGATTATAATATAACTTCGATTATGCTGGTCTCCCGTCTGAGCAACAAATAATAACGGGCTTTGAACAATAATCGAAAACGCTATACTATAGAAAGTATAAAATAGAGATACTGTGGTAGTTTTTTAATTGTTGAATATTTTTCTTCTGTAGTAAACATATTATTAGTTTTAAATGCGGTAGTCGGCAGGTATGACATACATATTTTTGCAATATGCAGAAGATAAGGAGTTTTGAGAATTCAAATTTAAATTATTAAAATGATTTTAGTAAATATTGAATAAACTTTTACATAATATCTAAACAAAACAACTTTTAACCAATATTTTATTTTTTAATCGCTAATGATTTCGCTAATCTTTGTAAAAGATTTTGCTCTTATGCTTAAATGTAACAAGAATGAAGTCCTCAAGATCAAACAAGCCAGAATCAGACAATTTGTAAATTTGAATTCGAGAACGAGACTTCGAAGTCACTCGAAATCTCGAGAGGTTGAATCGCGAATTGAAACATTTGGGATATCGCGACTAATCCGAATAATTCGATTCTTTGTATTCGAATAATATCATTCGATTCTCAAAAGTATCCGAATGCATTCGATTCTAAAAATTGTCCGATTTTCCCTTCACTAATACGGAATATTATTGACAAAGAAATGTGCGCCACTGACTCTTTTAAACATTTTATATTCTTTTCGTAATAAGCAGCTAAAAATACAAGAATTTTGTTTCTTGAATTGTTTTCGTAACTTGCTTCGTTTTCGAGAAAAAAAAAACCAGTTTATTACATTTCTTTAGGGCACCAAATGCTACATCAAACGCTGTAATAAACTGGTTTTATTTTTTTCTCAAAAACGAAGCAAGATACGAAAACAAATTAAGAAACAAAAATGTTGTATTTTTAGTTGCTTAATACGAAAAAGATATAAAATGTTTAAAAGAGTCAGTGGCGCACATTTCTTTGTCAATAATATTCGGTATGCCCCCAGGGACGCCACTGGACATTATATTTTTAATCTAATAAACGCTAAATGAGCCGCCTGTTACTACA
>MU182631.1:181207-211490 GCA_016904865.1 Pissodes strobi | reverse complement strand
AGCGGCGCACACTTTTTTTGTCAATAATATTCGGTTTGATGCCCTGCAGGACGCCACTGGACTTTATATTTTTAATCTAATTAAGGCTAAATGAGCCCCTTATTACTACAGATAACCCTGCCAAATTTCAACAAAATCAGTAAAATCATAATTATGATATTAACAAAAAACTGATTTTTTATAAAAAGTTTGGCACCCTGTATCTTGTAAACTATGCATTTTCGGACCCATGTTCATATGAAAAAATGTTCATGTTTTTTTTATGTAGAATTACCCTCTGTAATTTGGCGACGCTATTTCCGGACACCCTGTATATACAGATACGCTTTCGTTTTCTGAGGTCGGCTATATTAAGATACGATATTATTGTAAATTTCAAGAATTCAAGTAGCAAAGATTTTAATGGCGTAAACACTGCTATTATTAAATCGATTGTCAATATTATTGTGGAATTTTTCCTTCAGCATTTAAGGTTTCTAGTGTTGTGCCAATCCATAAAAAGGATGATCAAAATGATGTCACCAGCTATCGTCCCATATCTCTGATTCCCTTAATAGCATGAAAAATCACTTAAAAACAGACTAGGCACTTCATCATCATTGGCCACTATTCATCCAGGTTTGAAGTTCTGGATATAGGTCTCCTCTAATTCTCTCCATCTGTTCCTGTTCAGTGCTGTCCGTCTCCATGCCAAACCTGCGTGTCTTTTCAGATCGTCGATCCATCTCATCTGGGGTCTTCCTCTTTTGCGTTTGCCGTCATAGGGTCGCCAGCTTTGTATACAATGATTCCAACGATCATCCTGGTGTCTCTCATTATGTCCGGCTCATCTCCATTTCAATTTTGCTGATTGCTCTACTACGTCAATAACCCTTGTTCGTGATCTTATCCATGCATTTCTTTTTCGATCTCCTAATATAACACCCACCATTTTCCTTTCCATTCGTTGTGTTTTTGTTAGTTTGCCTAGGTTTGCTTTTGTAAAGGTCCATGTTTGTGCTGCGTAAGTTAAAACTGGAAGTACGCAGCTGTTAAATATCCTAGTTCTGAATTTCATGGGAATCTTCTTATTTTTTAGATGGTTCACAAGCTTGTCGAAGGCAGCCCAGCCCAATATTCTCCTATCTACCTCAGCCGATTGGTGTTCTTTGTTCGGTTTGATACATTGCCCTAAGTATATGTACTCTTCGACTTTTTCTAGCGGTACCGATTGAAGTAGAAACTGTCTGTTACATTTTGTGTTTGTCATAGTTTTTGTTTTGCCTAGGTTGATTTTAAGGCTTTTTTGGAGGGATATTGTGTAGAGGTCGTCGAGCATTTTTTGCAGATTTTCGTAATTTCCAGATATGAGGACGACGTCATCCGCAAACATTAGATAATTTAAATTTTTGCCATCGATGTTTATACCCAAGTTATTCCAGTTCATTTCTTTGAAGATGTCTTCAAGGGCTGTGGGGGTAGCGGGTAGACACTCTCTGTGCTCCTGACAGAGACAGGTCTATCTCAGGGATGCGAACCTGCCCACGCGAGCCTTGAAATACCTCCCATACCTAAAACCAGTATTCAAGTCCTAGACCTTTATCCTTACCAAAACCCAATTATCCTTTCCTATATCCTATACCCTCGCCAACCCGTCTGGCCAGCGTGGCGAGAACATGGCCTTTTCCCTCTACAACTCTCTTATGACTAGGCACTTATTTGGAGAATAATCAATTATTGAATAAAGAGCAGTTCGGGATCAGAAATGGTATTCATTGACACTTCTACAGAAGGATCCATCATTGCCTCGCAAAATCTGGCATTACAATTCTGCAAACTGGGACGATCTAAGGGAGTTCTACCTAGATTTTTCATGGCTCGACGTCTGCTTTGGTACTGATGACCCGTCAGTATACTGCGAAGAGATTATGCAACTAATCTCCTCAGGATTGGAAGCATACATCCCAAATTCCTTCAAGTTATCGGTTACCGTCAAAAGGAAAGTTCTGGTTCAACAGAAGATGCGAATGAGCTGTACTGGCAGCAAAATCAAACCGCTGAAAATCGCAATTATTTTGTTGAAACGAGAAACGAATGCAAACGTGTGATCGACGAAACTAGGGACAAAAACAATCAAAGGATCAGGAATAAACTTTTGCAATGCTCCAGTGGCATCCCGACTACAGCCAAGGAACAAGCAAACATGCTCGCCAACATGTTTTCATCGCACTCTACCTTAGACGTCCCCC
Organism: Pissodes strobi; assembly: GCA_016904865.1. NCBI lineage: Eukaryota > Metazoa > Arthropoda > Insecta > Coleoptera > Curculionidae > Pissodes > Pissodes strobi. Next base: position 209,262 of record MU182631.1, on the reverse strand, counting down.
AAGGCAAGGCTCTCCCCATCATATTCAATATCAACACTACCATGGCAGAAGTTAAAATTCATCACCGTGATATTCCTAAAATCCTTAAAGAACTAGATACGCAAAATGCATCAGGACCGGACAAATACGAAATGTCATCGTGTTAAAGAACTGCTCCAACGAACTAACACCCTTTTTTCCAGACTTTTTTCTCTGTTTTACCGAAAAGGGATTTACCCATCTTCTTGGAAAGTCGCTCGAGTTCAACCTGATCCAAAAAAAGGCAAGAAAACCACACCCTCAAACTATCGCCCAATTGCCTTGCTTCCCATAATCTCCAAAGTCATGGAACGTGTAGTCAACCAGCAATTACTCAAGTACCTCGAGAACAACAGAATAATCAGCGATAATCAATACGGCTTTCGCAAAGAGAGATCGATAGGAGATATATTGGCCTATATCACTCATATATGGAGTAGGGCAATTGAGATCTACGGATCAACAACGTAACTTAGTCTCAAGCGATTGCGAAGGCATTCGACAGAGTTTGGCATGACGGATTGCTCAACAAACTGCCTTCCTTCGGACTGCCAGCCTTTCTCTGTAGCTGGCTTGCCAGTTTTCTTAAGAACCGATCTCTCAGACACATTCACCATTAACGCGGGCGTGCCTCAGGGGGTAATACTTTCACCAACTCTGTTTCTCATCTATATTAATGACCTACTGACCGAAACAAATAATCTTGTTTAAAGTTTTGCAGATGCCAATATCCTTGTCTCCCAATTTAGATCAGAAAAACCTTTACCAGCGACTGAGACTTATCACCGCAGACTACAGCAATTATTCAAGACTTGGAGAGAGTTCAAACTTGGGGCGACAGAAATTTGATTATTTTGTTTTTGAATTTATTACGGCATCTCGAACCCTAAGGGGCAATCTATTTAAAAAAAGCAGGAACATAGTGACTGGTTGCATTCCAGCAGGTTTTTAAACGCAAAAAATCAATTTTTACATAGAATTGACGGGTATTATACTTATGGGTTTTTTTTCATCACGAGTGTAGTTTGAAGCATAAAATATGGTAAAGTTCTGTGTTTGCTCAGATTGGTTTTTGGTCCCTTTTTTGGTATTGTCTTTGTTTCTTATTTATTTCTTGGTTTCGGTTTTGTGATTTTACGAGAAAAAATCAACTGTTTCTTGAAGGAATTCTCTGTTTGGTGAAATTTAATCTTTTGATTCCTACAGAGTTTGCCAGAACGTGGTGTCATAAAGTTCCTCTTTTTTCAAAACTGCTACGACAACAAAGCATTTCAGCTTTTTTGGGTCGCTAGGTATCTCTTTCACTGCTATGTTTCACTTACCAAATTCAAGAATTTGCAAACAGCGAACTTATGTTGTAGGGTGCTGATATTATGCATGTGTGTAACAGTTTTGTCTTTATTATTGTAGTTCTAGAGTCCTATTCTCTTTATGCTCTTTATTTTATTTATCTTTTACATTAATTGAATTAATTATTTGTATTTGTTCTGGATGTAACTGTTGACGTGTGTAAACATTAACTGGAACCAATAAACACTACTACTAATAGCTGGCTCTCTAATCAAATCATATCACGAAATAAATACGAGTTTTATAGTCCAATAACCATTTACATCCTGATTACCGCTACTTTGTCGCTACTTCGATTAAGACAATAAAAATCGTTTGCAAAGTGAGATAAGATAATGCTGGTACCAAATTAAAAACATAAATTACATCTGATTGAATGCAATTTACAGAATGTTTATAGTATCTATTATTGTTAGGATGGAGGTCCAAGTTAATATCCTTATTTACATTAATTATACTTTAATTATACATTTCACGTCCATACTGGACAGCAGGTAAAAGGAACACTAATCTTGAAATTATCAGACTCTTATGTATTTTATATTATACTAATTAAAAAAAAAAACATATTTCCAAAAAAAACTAACCGTTTCTACAGAAAACGCTAATTATTTTCGAATTCAGGGTTCGAAAGTATAAAAATGTAATTTTTCTACAAAACAATCGATTTGTCGATCTAAAATTTTCGTTACAAGAAAATCGGAAATTTTTTAAATCAATGAAAATGCGTGTACTAACTAACTTGCTAGCGTAGATGTCGTATCATCTTTAGTCGATCTGAATTTCCAAAAATTTCGCGAAAAAATAGTTCAACACTGCAGACCCCCTTGAAAAAATCATAACATAACACACATCCTAAATCAATGAACACTTTACCAAATATTAATGTTCAGCAGCTAATATGAGCACACATAACGCATATACTCTGAAAAATCTGGATTTATTTTAGAAACAAGTTAGATCAAAGTACAATTTATAATTACCATTGATAGCGATGCAGTCTGTCCCGTTTTGATAATACCCGGAGACGCACGAACACTTGTAGGAACCCACCACGTTGCTGCAGATCTGGGAACAAGTATCGTCATATTGACACTCATCAGCGTCCACGCAATTGTTGCCTTCCGGTCGCTTTCCTTGCGGACAGTAACACTGTGGACCTAATTAAACGAAATTTATTATTATATGTATCGTCATACCGTATTATAAAATCTTCCCTCTAAAAATACTGTTCTTAATAACACTTGGTGCATGAAGAATTTGGCAATGTCGCAAGTAATTTGTATCTATTGAATCCAAGGGGCATTTTCTGATACAATTTTAGCTACGAAACCTTCTTGTGAAACATTTAAATCGAAAGAAAACAGGCAGCGCTTTTGCTTCACATAGATACGCCACAGCTTACCATAACACACAGCTCGGGCACTCAGATGGCGGGAACGGTTTACGCTGATTTCTACGCGCATTGCCGAAGCTCCGCCTTCCAGGGTAGCACACTGGCTCGCTTTTCGATATTAGTTTGTTACTATCGAGTAACGCCATCGACGTAGTTACGACTATATTTGCAGATTTGTTTGTACGATGTTTCATTCAATTTTAATTCAATTTATTCAATAATACAATAGTTCGAATATAATACACAGATGCCTAATAAAGAATCGTAAGTCACAGGTGACTTGTCGGGACTGAGATAACCCATCCCTAAAAATACTATTTCATTAGACCTGATACATTAATTTTTGAGACACCCTATATTTGTATATATTTTGAGACACCCTTTATACATGTAAAAGATAAATCAAGTCATAAATTGAAGTCGAGTTTTTGCGAGGTTTTTTGGAGGATATCCGAAGGGTATTGCTCGAGAACTGAAAAATAGCGAGTGAGAAGTTAGTCGAGTGTACGGTTTAATTTGGTGAATTGTTTTGCTTCTGTGTTGCAATATTATGTCATTACAAGTCGGTAAAATGAAACTTATAATATTGTTATTAACATAATTTGGACCATTATATATTTTATACTCATTGATAATTCATATTTGATGGTATAACGTGTGTATATATTTTGATATTGTTATTAACATAATGTGCATAAATATTTCTTCTATTTTCATGGATACTTCATATTTGATGGCATAACATATGTATATATTTTGATATTGTTATTAACATAATTTGCATAAATATTTCTCCTATTTTCATGGATGATTCATACCTATTTGATGGCATAACATATGTATATATTTTGATATTGTTATTAACATAGTTTGCATGGATATTTCTCCTATTTTCATGGATAATTCATACCTATTTGTTGACATAACATATGTATATATTTTGATATTGCTATTAACATAATTTGCACAAGTATATTTATTTTATTCTCATTGATAATAATTCATATTTGATGGCACAACATGTGTATATATTTTGATATTGTTATAAACATAATTTGCACAAGTATTTCATTTATTCCCATGGATAATTCATATTTGATGGTATTAACCTGTATATACAGTATGTCTCACTAAGTTGGAACCATATGGAAAACTTTTTTATTATTGATTTTATGAAAAACCGTTATTCTTCAAAAAAAGTTCTGCATGGTCTAAAACCCAAAATACAACCATCAGATATCAATTTTTTGCAGTTGTATACGAGGTTTGTCAAAAAATATGAATTTTCTTCAAGAGTAAAGTACCTCTATTTTTGACAATATCGAAAATTATTATAAAGAAAAGTTTTTTAGAATTAAAAGTTATTTTCAAATATGCAATTACAACCATTTAGCATGTTATCATTTTTTTACAGATAAGGGAGATAAATACAAATAATTTATAATGTAAAACGTAAATAATCACAAAACATGAATTTTCTTGCTAAAAAAAAAATACCCTTTAATTCTAAACAACTTTTCTTTATAATAATTTTCGATATTGTCAAAAATAAAAGTACTTTACTCTTGAGCAAAATTCATATTTTTTGACAAACCTCGTATACAACCGCAAAAAATTGATATCTGATGGTTGCATTTGGGGTTTTAGACCATGCAGAACTTTTTATGAAGAATAACGTTTTTTCATAAAACCAATAATAAAAAAGTTTTCCATATGGTTCCAACTTAGTGAGACATACTGTATATTTTGATATTGTTATAAACATAATTTGCACAAATATTTAATTTATTCTCACGGATAATTTATATTTGATGGTACAACAAGTGTATATATTTAATGAAATCGTTTTATGCTGTGAATAACACTGTATTGTTAGCTGTCTTTTCGTGCTGGAATTTTAGTTTTAGTATGACTGTGATTGTAATGTAAGTAAGGGACTTGATGAATCCACTAACATTTTCCTCCCCTGACTGAGCGAATATACTAGCTATAAATCGTGAGCTTGCGAGCAAGGCACCCTGAGTCGTTCTTTCAACAAATGTTATATTTTTTAATGATTTGCTTTTATATGAAACCTATGTGAAATTTAAATTAACATTATTTCGTAACCTTGATTTTTGACTTGATGCCAATTGCTTATAAGCACCTGAAATGATAAAAGATCTGTAGCCTGTGCACAATTACACAGAATAAAACCATATATTCGGAATTGAAATATATTATATCGAAATGACTATTAGTAATAAGCAACAGTAAAGGTATGAGCTATTTGAATCGTTCTTCCGTATCCTATAATCTTACAGCCTACAAGAGAAATACTATTCAATCACAAAAGTGTTTAGATAATATAATCAATCGCTAAGCGATGACGAAGGAAATATAAATTAATCGGCCTGTAGGTCTTACTAGAGATATTGGCTCAATTTGCAACTATAGCTGAGTAGCCTCCCGTATGGGACCTCAGTACCTGCTGGCGACGTCTGGCTAACTAATACTAAACTCTTCAGTTTTGAATGCATTGTCACAAGTGTGGAACGACAAATTGCGGTGCGTGAGACAGTAATTTAATTAATTATAGTCCTAATGGATTATACAGCATAATTCGGTTTAGGAATTTAGATCGAGGGTTTCTCTGCCGTACTCTTTCTCCTCGTGAATTCCAGGCTGAGTCCAGCACGCTTTCCTTTAATAAATTAGGCGTATTAGGAATCTGTGGTTTAATTTACATGACGCACCTTTCCCTCAAGTTTCCCTAATTGTGTTTGGTCGAAGCGCAATCCGAATAATTAAATATTGTGTAAGATATAATAATAACACAACGTAGGTATTAATTTTCTTTTTAATCTAATGTGACGATCATTGGCAAAATAAAGACAAAGCACAACTTGTCTGATTCAACTATGTTGAATCGGCCCGGGTACGTTATAGTACAGGACTTAAAGAGTTTAATAATAAAATGAAATCAACAAATATATAAAACATTTAAAAAATAACTAAATAAATGATTTAAAACATCTAGACAATAATTTAATACTATACAAATGGAATGCAATTAGCTATGTTGAAGATATAGAATTATAAAAGTACATCACAGAGTATTATCACAGTTACTCTAGGTCCACCATGATAAAATTGAAAATATAAGAGACACAGTCACGGGTCAAACAATAGGAACTCGAAGCATTCCACCACTGTCAAAGTAAATCATCTTAGGATGGGCAACCTTGACAGGATAAGTTCAAGACTATTTTTTATCCATTCAACTATGGCAGCACTAAAACGTTTATTCTGATGTATAGCATTATAATTTACAGGTAACAAATTAAAAATTCTTGGACCCACAAAAGAAACATGTCTTTGGCAAGCTGTAAAACACTTTAATTATAAGAAGATGTTCCTGTGCCACAGATTTTGTAATATTAGGCCGCATTGGCAACCGATTATATTTATTACATTTTTTCATATAAATGAGTACATTTTTAAAATAAAGTTGTCTTATTGTGAGAGCCCCGCTTTCGGTAAACAAAATATTAGACGAGTATCTTTTTGGTTTGTTATTTATTACTTTCAGAATATATTTTTGTGTTATTGTTAAATTTGATAAAGTTGTGCTACAAGCACTACACCATATTCCAATGCCATATCTTAAGATATATTCCACCAGAGCCTGATAGACCATGTTTAATAATTCATGAGACATAAACTCACGAAGTTGATAAAATTTATAAATAGTTTTTCTAATTTTTTTACTTATGTAATCAACATGAGAGTTGTATTTTAGATTCTTATCAATATAAATTCCAAGGTACTTAATTTTAGTTACAGATGATATTTTGCAGTGACAGTTACAATTTTCCATTTCCCTGGTTAGGCAATCATAATTATGTATTGATATTGTTACGGCTAGCCTAACAACCATCCGAACGTTTTTGTGCTACCCTATACAACTAGCCGCCGTGCCCCTCGCTTCTTTGTCTGTATGACTCATCGCCCGGCCGGTCGCGAAGTCCCAGTGTAGGTTAATCTGGGGGCGAAGTATCAGGATCGCTGGACTGGAATTATCTCGATGGCCTCGTCGAGATCATATAGAGTGGCGTCGGAATACTTCCCGAATATTCGTGATAGATTGGAGATTATATATAAGCAGACCTAAGGCGAATGTTAGTCAGTCGGTTAGCAGTTCAGTTCAGTTAATCATTGAATGTTGAATAGATATTAGTGGTAAAGTTATAAGACTAGTTTAGTGAGTTAAATTGTATACAGTGGTAGTGAATAAAGAGAGTATTAGTTGAAAATAGCAAAGTTGTAATTCTGTTAAGAACCCACGGGAAAAACGTAACATTTGGTGTCAGAAGTCGGATTGTGAAGGGACCGGACTAGCGAAGTATTTTTCGAGGAAAGAAGTACAAGTACGTCAACGAGACCGTTTCATTGGTGGATTCTGGTAAAATTTTATACCATTCTATGGTCAATACAAGGCAACAAACGGCGGAAATGGAGCAAATAAATAAAATGTTGGCCGATTTTATGGATAATTTAAATGCTGAGAGGCGAGCCGATCGGGAAGAGGAAGAACGTAAAAAGCAGATAGAACAGAAAATTTTTCAAGATCAAGAAGACAAAAGGCAAGCAGAACAGGACCGGCTTCAGAAAATTTTACAAGACCAGGAAGACAAAAGACAAGCGGAACGGGAACAGGAGGAACGTAGAAGGCAAGCAGAACAGGACCGGCTTCAGAAAATTTTAAAAGACCAGGAAGACAAAAGGCAAAAAGAACAGGACGACCGGCTTCAGAAAATTTTACAAGATCAAGAAGATAAAAGGCGAGCAGAACAGGACCAGCTTCAGAAAATTTTGCAAGACCAGGAAGAGAAAAGGCAAGCAGAGCAGGACCAGCTTCAGAAATGGATGCTGGATGTAATTGTAGGCGAGCAAGGAAAATTACAGAAAATATTGGACGGACAAAATGAGAAATTTGAAAAAGAAGTAAACAATATTCAAAAAGAAGTTGGAAATGTACAAAAAGAAGTTGGAAATGTACAAAAAGAAGTAGGAGACGTACAGAAAGAAGTGAAGAATCTACAAGCAGAATTTACCAGACTAAAACATCAAGCACCCCCCGAGAGGGCATTCATCTCAGGACAAAACATCAAACCTCCAACGTACGACGGTCAAACATCCTGGACAATGTACAAAAGACAATTTGAAGCCGCTGCTGTTGCCAACGGTTGGAATAATGAAGAAATGGCTACATCACTAGTGGTAGCGCTTCGTGGGTCTGCCCTGGAACTACTGCAGACAATTCCCATCAGCCAACAGGGTAAATATGACATACTTACAGCTGCCCTGGAGAGACGATTTGGAGACCAACATAGAAGACAACTGTATCAGGCACAAGTTAAGTCCCGACATCAGAAGCCTGGTGAAAACCTGCAAGAATTTGAGGCCGACATTAGACGTCTCATTCAGTTGGCCTATCCGGGAGCAACGGAAGAATTTCAAGAGGAACTTGTTGCTGAATATTTTGTGGACGGTGTCAGAGATGCAGAAACTCAGAAGATGTTACGTCTAGCCAAATTTGATAGCAGCCGTGAAGTTTTGGGTAGAGCTCTGGAAATCGAGGCGGTCTGTAACATCTCTAAACCAGCAATCAGGGACGTATCCATCGAGGAAGAAAATTTGGCGAACAGTTGTGAACTAACTGAAATGGGCGGTATTTTGAAGAAATTAACCGAAGTTCTTCAGGCCACGGGGAGATTCCGGGAGTCACTAGAAGTTAGGCCATACAACCGTAATCAGTGCTATAGATGTGGCAAGACTGGACACTTCAAAAGGGACTGTCGAGTACAAAGATTCCAGGAGCCAATAGAAGATAGGCCACATAACCAAAATACATCAAATCAGTGTTATAGATGTGGAAAGACTGGACATTTCAGAAGGGACTGTCGAATACGGATATTCCGGGAGCCAACAGAAGTTAGACCATGTAATCGGAAGGCTACAAATCAGTGCTATAGATGCGGCAGGACTGGACATTTCAAAAGAGACTGTCAAGTACAAAGATTCCGGGAGCCACTAGAAGATAGGCCACGTAACCGAAATGTTTCAAATCAGTGCTATATATGTGGCAACATTGGGCATTTTAAGAGAGACTGCCGAGTACAACTACGACCTACAGCTCCATCCAAAGACAACATCAGTTCAAAGCCAAGTCAGGAAAAGTTGAAACAATATAACTTTAAGGCTAAGCACAGGGAAGGAAGATGGCATAGTAATACAGATGCTTTATCCAGAAGGTCATGTGAGGATAATTATAAACATCGCCAAAGAATTGACCAACGAGAAAGAATCACTCCCATTAGGCGAATCAAGTTTAAGGTTGATCAGCAGTGGACCACAGAGCAACTAAAGAAAGATCAGCTTGAGGATAATGAAATAGCACTGCTACTAAAAGCTAAGAAAGAACGTCAACCAAGACCAAGCTGGAGAGATATTTCAACTAAGGGATCTACTTTTAAATCTCTGTGGGATCAGTGGGACTCCCTGGTAGTTGAAAATGGACTCCTTAAACGAGCCTGGGAAAGCTCCGATAGCAAAGTAGTGAAGAAGCAGTTAGTGGTACCAAGGAAGAGGGTATCGGAAATTCTGGACGAAGTACATAATAGAAAGTTTGGTGCTCATCTCGGAGTGAACAAAATGATTGACAAGATCCGCGACAGATTTTACTGGGTCAACTACTGCCAGGATGTGAAATCATGGTGCCAGCAGTGTTCAACTTGTGCCTCAAGTCAAGGACCTCAGACAAGATCCAGTGGGAAGATGAAACAGAATGATGTGGGACTACCGTTTGAACGTCTCGCTAGTGACCGAATGAAGGCTCGATATGATCTCCAAGCTAACTCTAGGGGATTTTGGATGAACGATAAAGTCTGGTTATATAACCCGCAAAGGAAGACAGGAAGATCTCCCAAGCTAACACCAGTATGGGAAGGACCCTATACGGTCATCAAAAGAATTAATGACGTTATATATAGAATTCAGCGTAGCCCCAGGAGCAAACTGAAAGTTGTCCACCTCGACAGGTTGAAAGCCTATCACGGACATGAAGTAGCTGATCGGGACGATCAGAATTAAGAGGGAGGCAATGTTACGGCTAGCCTAACAACCATCCGAACGTTTTTGTGCTACCCTATACAACTAGCCGCCGTGCCCCTCGCTTCTTTGTCTGTATGACTCATCGCCCGGCCGGTCGCGAAGTATCAGGATCGCTGGACTGGAATTATCTCGATGGCCTCGTCGAGATCATATAGAGTGGCGTCGGAATACTTCCCGAATATTCGTGATAGATTGGAGATTATATATAAGCAGACCTAAGGCGAATGTTAGTCAGTCGGTTAGCAGTTCAGTTCAGTTAATCATTGAATGTTGAATAGATATTAGTGGTAAAGTTATAAGACTAGTTTAGTGAGTTAAATTGTATACAGTGGTAGTGAATAAAGAGAGTATTAGTTGAAAATAGCAAAGTTGTAATTCTGTTAAGAACCCACGGGAAAAACGTAACAATATTTCTGAAGGCTCTTCTTGGTTTGTGTTAGACATAGAGAAATTAATAATAGTATATTATATACCTAGGTTGAGAAGTAAGCCATTATTTACCGAGCACTTTTATATCCTGAGGCGCGAAGCGCCGAAGGATATAATGTGCGAGGTTAATAATGGCCTTCTCAACCGAGGTATATATAGAATTTTTTTTACTACTAACACTGATATATTACCATATTTGATTCGATTTGATTTTTTTTTTTAGTCATTTTCTACTTATTTTTCAAATAGTTCGAAATATCAAGTAGCCTGGAAGTTCAGTTGTCTAACTGACAGATATCGTAACAAGAAGCGTTTTTTCGCGAGCTAACTACAATTAACCACGGCATACTACAGGATACTACTTTGTTTTCACGAGGATTAATTTAATTGTGGTAAATGAGGGTATGTTTCGTGACGTCACAATTACATCATCATTTTTCAACTACGGCTTACTACAACTTACATACGTGACGAGGTGTGGTACTCGAGGTTTGATGGAGTCATGGCTGATTAATTTTGAAACGTTAAATATGTGAAATGTTTGTTTTTCCATTCTGAACAAGTTTGTGAATTATACGTTCATGAAATTCTTCTATAGAAGCCTCATACGCATCGGAATTCCTACACAAATGTGCCCCAAATGGGATTTGGGCAGCATAAAGTATCCTGAACATATTCATCGAAAAATTACCATTAGTTTGCTTATCTCCAGAGGCCACCATCCTGTCATTAAAGATATGAGTAAACGTTCTTTACTGATCAAACTGATCATTTTCAAATAAATATGCAAAATATCTATATTCTTTTCTAGCAATGCAAGATCTAACTACGGTATTTTGGCGAAGACAGAAGCAGACAGTACAATTTGTGGTGGGGTGCCCGCTTGGCACTTACTTCAGTATTACTTGTAGTTAACCGTGGTTACTCGCCAAAAAACCCTAATAATCTCCTGACAGCTCCATACATACAAAGTACCTTCTCTCCATCTAAATTTTGACAAAATCGCATTATTAATAAGAATATTATGGGGAGTCATGAAAAGTGAGTCATACTGTATATATTTTTTTTACTAATAGCACTGATACAATCCTTATATTATTTGAATTGATTAGATTTTGAAATTAATCATTTCCTACTCATTTTTCAAATAATCCGAAATGACAGCTAGTTGTCAAACTAACAAGTTTGACATTTTCCGTTTCCGTTTCATTATTGACCTAGGTTTTTTTTAATATCATTATTTACCTAGGGTGAGAAATGTTACTTCTCATTTGAGGAATGGAGTAAATAATGGTGATTTATCATGTTAGTAGTAAAAAAAATGTGTTTTTGCATTATTTAGAGTCAAAAGATTTTGATCCAACCATAGTTTAACCAGTGTCATGTATTTTTCTGCTAAAATGCGCATTTCTGACCAAGATTATGCTTTTACCAAAATTACAGAATCATCAGCATAACAAATGACACTGCTATTTGTAGACAAGATTTTTGTAAGGTTATTTATGTAAACAGAAAATAACAGCGGCCCAAGGACTGTACCCTGTGGCACACCAAATTCAACACTACCCTTGTCTCCAATAAAATTATTTATTTTTACTTGTTGTGTTCTATTACTTAAGTAAGACTGCAATAGTGCTAGCTCACTTCCTCTGATACCTAAATGGCTTAATTTTTGCAACAAAATATAGTGTGCCACAGTGTCAAAGGCCCTCGCTAGATCAATAAAAATACCTATCGTTTTATAGCCTTGATTAAAGTTCGTTAGTATCCTTTCTGTCAAGAGCTGAATAGCGTCTTCTGTGCACACTTTACTTCGAAAACCAAATTGATTATCTGACAATAATTTATTGTTCTCTAGATGCTTTTCTAGCCTGATTTTAATACATTTTTCTAACAATTTATTTAGAGTACTAGTCATTGCAATAGGACGATAATTTTCAATATGTCGTTTATCACCCGCCTTGAACACCGGAGTTATAATGGAGTTTTTAAGAATAAAAACCAAATTTATGATATGTAGCAAAGGCTCTAATAAAACTACATGGTTGTCTTTAATGATAGAAGCAGTAATATCATCATTTGCACTTGAGACTTTATTTTTTAAAGAATTTATCTGCAAAATCAACTCATTTACTGTGATTTCCGAGAATTTTATTGGATCACATGGGGCAGGCACATTAAGTGCATAATTATTGGTAGGTATTTGTTCACTAAGGTTTTTACCATTATTACAGTAGTAGTGAAGAAATTTTTCTGATATTTTCTCTATGTCTAATATTTCTGTACTATTTTCTTTGATAGAATTTATGTTTACATTTTTATTTAAAGTTTCATTAGTTGCCTCCCTGACAGTTTCCCACACTTTTTTAGTATTATTTATGTCCCTCCTTAGTTTAGTTTTATAAAATGAATATTTTGCTCTTTTGACCAGCTTATTAAGAAAATTCCTGTATTGTTTGAAACGTTCCTGTAATTGCACATTTATCGGATTTTTAAGAGTTTGCTTTTTTAATTTATCTCGGTTTTTAATAGGATTAATAATACCAGGAGTAATCCATTCTTTTTTCGTACGATTTAATTTTATTGTTTTTGTAGTTGTGGCATTTTCAATTATAGTTGTAATGTTTTCAATTAAATAATTCATGCAAATATTTGGATCATCTGAATTCAATATATAACTCCGGTCAAAATTGACCAGTAAATTTGCTACCCTCTGAAAATGAATTATTTTCTTAACATTAAATTGGGATTTTTTTGAATCATTAATTTCATTTGAAAAACGCAAACTCAATGATATGGGAAAATGATCTGTTAGTTCGCTTGAAACAATACATGGCTCAGCAGTGATATTTTTAACATAATTTTTTAAGAAAAAGTGATCTATACAACTTTTTGCATTTCCTGTTAGACGAGTGAAATCATTAATCTGACTTACAAAACCCATGTGACTCAAACAATTCAAATATTCAGTAATGTATTGAGTTACCTTAATTTCCAGAATATTTATATTTATATCTCCACAAAATACTTCAAATGGATGCCTCCGAAAGTGCAACTCAAATAAAAGCTTAATATTATTTACAAAATCCATCTTGTTCAAGCTCGGTGAGTTATATATTGCAATCAGTCCCATTCTAACATTGTTTTTAATTAGAGAGACCCTCAAAAATTTGGAAAAGTTAGCAGTTATAATTTCAGATTCAAGCAGTAAAAATGTCCTAACGTAAATCATAGTGCCATCACGTTTATTGATTTGACTTTGATTAAAAAATTGTTCATATTGATCCAGTTTAAAATTATTACACTGACTGATATAACGTCAAATTCAACATCAGTTGACTCAAGGCAAGCTACAAGATATTCAAAGTGGGCATTAATGCTTGGAATATTAAAGTGCATCAAATTAAGACAGCTCGATCCAGTCGGAATTCCTACATCGCCTACATGACCGTAAATCTTAGCTCTAATAACCTGGTAGTCATCCAGTAGATCATTGTGATTAAAGCCCCTTGCATGATTGTCAAGAGAATGATTTGTATCAGAATTATTCACAATCAATAAAGAAAATAAACAAATTAACAAGCAGTAATTAAACTTTGAAAAAAAAAAAGAAAAAAAAGAACAATACCTAATACAACTAAAAGTCTTTCAGGTCATCCTTGCTGTTTATTCTCATCCTTTCACTATTTTCAGTCTTTCTTGCATACACGTTTCCTCCTCTAGCCCAAACGTACTTGAAGCCTCTTTGTTTAAGTGTTCTTGCTTCTTTAAAAAGTTCTCTCTGGACCTTGTCCATGTCTTCATTGATGAAAACGGGATCATTTCCAATCAGCCCACACTTATCACCTGTTATCCTTCCCTTCTCCCTTCTCTTCTGCAAATTCCTTTTTTCTGATCAAAAGTCTCGAAAGGCACGATTATTGGAGAGTTTTCTTTGGTGTTATTGGCTATTTTTATTTGAACCTATTCATTGTTAAGGTTGGTTCAATGTAGCCTAATACTTTTTTGACCTTATCCATAAGTTCCTTTGGTTTGTTCTTATTTTCATATATTGTGCTTTTCAATCCTAGGATGACTAAATTATTTTTCCTATCTTCCTTTTCTTTAATATGAGCCATTCCCTTTAGCTTTTCGACTTCTAAATTGATCTTATTATTTGCTTTCCTCAAGTTTTCGATTGGTCCAGATAAGGTTTGATTAATTACAATCTGCTCATCATACTTCTCGGAGTAGAACTTAACATCGTTTCTCAAGTCACGAAGCTCCTGTTTTAATTCTGTCAGTTGGTGCATAATTTTCAACAATGACACACTATTCTCCCTGGAATCATCCCTTATTCGAGTGTCAGGTTGATTTTGACTCACAGTTAACGATCTACGAACTTCACTTTCCACCTGACTTTTGCAGTTTTTTTTTTAAACTTCAACATCAACTTCAGATAAGTCAGTACATAATGCCAGATGACACAAACATTTACATTTGTCACACTTGTCACCATTTGTCACGATTTTATTAGAGTTTATTGTGTTTGAAGTTAATAACTATAAGTGAAAGAAAACAAGGACAAGTTGTGCTGTTAAAAACTGTCACAACAAGATATATAATTGCAATAAGAGACTATTTAGCTTTCCTAAGCAACCTGATAGGTGAGTACAAACTTATTTCTAGATTATCGATTATATAATTATTGTTAATATTTTTAGACAATTTAGAACACTGTATAACAAAAAAAAGATTGCCGCAAACTTGTAGAATTATGTCTAGTAAATAACTGAAAAAGTGTTTATTAAAACCTACTTAATGGGATACTGTTAACCCCTATTTAAAATAGAATACATATTTTAAATTCGTCCCAGACTTCTACCCGTAATGCGTCAAGCAAATCCTACCAAATGAAAAGTGGCGCCGCATAGTTCCCCAGCTGTGCGTTATGGTAAGCAGTGGATACGCCATAGACGTAGTTGAAAAATAGTATTACATAAATAAAGCAAATACCTTGAGGCGTCGGCTTGCACCTGTAAGTGCATTGCATTCTATCACAAGATAATGATTTATTCCTGCAGAAGTCCCATTCGTCACTGTTACCGGGACACCCACCGAGTTTTCCATCGCAGAACAAGTCCAAATGAGCGCATGCTGGCCCATCTGGGCACGGAGCTTCGTTCCATCTACAGTGAGACGGTTTGCAGTGTTTTGGGTCCTCATCTGAGTTGTCCGGACCCAATTCGGCATGAACCTGGCCAGAAAGATACAACGTAAAACGTTTTGTTTTTAGAAATACAATACAACAAAAGCTCTTATGAGTGTTAAGACGGTTTAAGTTGATTTAGCGAACATAGATTGATTATGCCGAAAGAATAAATCTGTTCATGTAACGACAATTAACCGTTTCGCAATTATTAGATTTTCTGATCGATATATCATCTATAATACAACCACAAAACACCAAGCTAGTAGTGTCTCGAACAGTTGTTCACCCTACCAGGTCCGTTCACTAATAAGTTGTACACTTACCCCACAATCCAGCTCTTCGTCGCAAAGCCAACCCTTTGGCAAGCATTTCTGAGTCAGGGCACATCGGAATTGTTCGGGCTTACACTGCGCATTGACGCAGCCCTCAGGTTCATCCGAGCCGTCGTCACAGTCACGGTGCGAGTCGCAATGCCAGTTCAGAGGAACGCACTGGCCCGAGAGGCACTCGAAGTAATTCGAGGCGCATTTTGCTAAAAGAAAATAAATGGTACTTGTTACTATTGTGTTTATGTTGGTGTAAAATAATATATACAGCCATTTCAGAAGTTGTTTTGATGATTGATCATACTGCTTCAGCTTACAATAATAACTCAACATATAATAGATGATGATATATCTGTAAAAACATTGTCATCATTGGCAGATAAATGCTTTTTTACAAACTTAATTGTGTGTACGATTCCAGTTAATTTTAATTTTCATTTTACATACACAAGTAAGTTTTATTATGTCAACTATAAGATTTTTAACTGTGTGTCAAATTTGTGTTTTTACTCTAGCCATATTAAGCTTTCAGATTTACAGGATAAGTTTGGATATACACGTTTTCTTAGGAATACTATTTATTTGAATTCTAGGGGCAAACGTTTGTTGACAAATTTATCTTGGGTTGTTTTAAATTTGATAATTTAAAAACCTTACATGAGATTGAAACTCGGATTGATGATGGGTTTCCTTCTGTCATACACAGTGAAGATAATGCTGCTTCTAATGGAACAACAGACAGGGTACTTTCCATTTCATCAAATGAATCTATTTCTGATGAAGTGTTTTTTTTAGAATATCCAGATTCCAGTCACATAAACATATAAAATTAAGTGATATGTCATGCCTTTTATTGAATATACAGTCTTTACGTAACAAGACTAATGAATTATTAGTATTTTTAGAGTATTCTAGTATATGCCATCGATTTTGTTAATAATAACTGAACACTGGTTAAGAGTTGGCGAACCCCTAAACATTACAGGCTATAAAATGGTTTCTTTATTTTGCATTAACAATTCAGTTGGGGGAGGTACAGCAATATTTATACGGGAGGATTGGCAAGAAATGGGAAATTCTTGTGATGTAGCAATTTATAATTATTTACAGGTAGAAGGTGAGTTTGAATTTTCATTGGTCTTTAATAAACCAGTTAACATCTATATTTTATGCATTTACAAACCTCCTCGAAGTAGAATTGAAGACTTTTTATATAGGCTGGAGAACTTGCTTTCTTTTTTACCAGTAAAAGCTAAATTATTGATAGCGGGTGACTTTAATATTAATTACCTAGATAAGACATCCATTCACACCCAAAACCTATCAGCCATATTTTCGTCTTTTAATTTAACAATGCTAGTAGAGGACCCAACCCGTATTACTAATTTATCAAGTACATTAATTGATTAAATTTGTACAAATTTTGGTGAGACTAACTTTAGTAGTACAAGGGTGGTACATTTTGCATTATCGGACCATGAAGCTGTTTTATCTGAAATAAACTTAAGAACTTCAACTTCTAACGTCATAACAAGAGGACGAATATATAGTAAAGCTAATTTTAGTAGTTTTAAGACAGACTGTAAGAAAATTGATTGGGCAGAAATTAAAAGGTCATCCCACCCTCTAAATGAATTTAATATAAAACTAGGTACACTGTTCCAAAAAAAATTTCCTCTAAAAACTATGAAACAAAAGAGAAAAAAAAAACATGGATAACCAAAGGAATTAAAATATCCTCAAAAACCCTCAGATTCTTACATACTCTTAGAAAATATTGTTACGTTTTTCCCGTGGGTTCTTAACAGAATTACAACTTTGCTTATTTTCAACTAATACTCTCTTTATTCACTACCACTGTATACAATTTAACTCACTAAACTAGTCTTATAACTTTACCACTAATATCTATTCAACACTCAATGATTAACTGAACTGAACTAACATTCGCCTTAGGTCTGCTTATATATAATCTCAAATCTATCACGAATATTCGGGAAGTATTCCGACGCCACTCTATATGATCTCGACGAGGCCATCGAGACAATTCCAGCGATCCTGAAACTTCGCGACCGGCCGGGCGATGAGTCATACAGACAGGGAAGCGAGCGGCACGGCGGCGGCTAGTTTTATAGGGTAGCACAAAAACGTTCGGACGGTTGTTAGTCGTGACATTGCCTCCCTCTTAAACCTGATCGTCCCGATCAGATACTTCATGTCCGTGATATGCTTTCAGCCTGTCGAGGTGGACTACTTTCAGTTTGCTTCTGGGGCTACGCTGAATTCTATACACCAAGTCATTAATTCTTTTGATGACTGTATCCCTTCCCATACTGGCGTAAGCTTGGGAGATCTTCCTTTCTTCCTTTGCGGATTATATAACCAGACTTTGTCGTTCATCTGAAATCCCATAGAATTAGCTTTGAGATCATGTCGTGTCTTCATTCGGCCGCTGGCTTTCTCCGTGTTTTCTCTGACTAATTCATGGACGCATAGTAACTTTTCCTTAAGGGAGTCTGCGTAGTCTTGAATTTCCATATCCTGGTTGTCTGGCGTTCCGAATAATAGGTCACAGGGTAAACGGAGTTCTCTTCCAAATAAATCCATGGCTGGTGTTAGTCCTGTCGTGTCATGGACTGCTGATCTATAGGCCATTAAAAATAGTGGTATGTGTTGGTCCCAATCCTTCTGATGTTCATCTACGACCTTTGACAAATGTTCTTCAATGGTCTTGTTAAACCTCTCAACCATGCCATCTGATTGTGGTTGTAAGGTGTTTATGGATGTTGAGTAATTCACAGACTTTCTGGAAAACCTTGGATTCGAAATTGCGTCCTTGATCTGAATGCAGCTCTAACGGAACACCAAATCTGCTGAATAGGTTATTCACAAGGACCTCTGCTATGGTAACAGCTTCTTGATTGGGGATTGCAAAGACTTCAGGCCATTTACTGAAGTAGTCAATTGCCACTAAAATGTACTTGTTATCATTATTTGTTTCTGGAAAAGGGCCAGCTACGTCAATGGCGATGCGTTCAAACGGTAGGCCCACATTATACTGTTTCATTTTGCCCCTAGATCTTGTTTTGAGTCCTTGGCTTGCGGCACAGGTTGAGCACTGCCGACACCACGATTTCACATCCTGGCAGTAGTTGACCCAGTAAAATCTGTCGCGAATCTTGTCAATCGTTTTGTTCACTACGAGATGAGCACCAGAGTTTCCATTATGAACTTCTTCCAGAACTTCCGATATCTTCCTCCTTGGTACCACTAACTGTGTCTTCACTACTTTTCCATCGGCGCTTTCCCAGGCTCGTTTAAGAAGTCCATTTTCCACCACCAGGGAGTCCCACTGAGCCCACAGAGGTTTAAAAGCAAGTCCTTTATTTGATATCTCGCTCCAGCTTGGTCTTGGTTGATGTTCTTCTTTAGCTGTTAACAATAGTGCTATTTCACTATCTTCAAGCTGATCCTTTTTAAGTTGCTCTGTGGTCCACTGCTGATCAACCTCAAATTTCGTTTGCCTAATCCGAGTAATTCCTTCTCGTTGATCCACTCTTTGGCAATGCTTACAATTATCCGCGCATGGTCTTCTGGATAAAGCATCTGCATTATTATGCAATCTCCCTGCTCTGTGCTTAACCTTAAAATTATATTGTTGTAACTTTTCAAACCACCTGGCTACCTGTCCTTCAGGTTGTTTCATATCCAAAAGCCATTTAAGTGCTGCATGATCAGTCCTTATCAGAAATTCTTGCCCATATAGATATTGATGGAAATGCTCAACAGACCGTACTATTGCCAAAAGCTCTTTTCGGGTTACACAGTAGTTACGTTCAGGTTTCGAAAGTGTTCGACTGTAGTATTCGATAACTCGTTCTTTCCCTGCTTGTACTTGCGATAAAACTGCTCCGATGCCGGTGTTACTTGCATCTGTGTCCAATACAAGTTACCCTTTTGTTCTGGATATCCCAATATTGGGCTAGAACATAGAGCCGCTTTTTCCTGAACGCAGAATCGCAGTTATGATCCCAGTTATAATTAGCTCGTTCTTCAGTGAGCCTATGTAGAGGTGCCGCTATATTTGCAAATCCTTCAACAAATCTTCTATAATAAGTACATAGTCCAAGGAAGCTCCGCAGTTCATGTTTGTCGCGAGGACGAGGCCAGTCCTTGATTGCTGTAATCTTCCGTTGGTCTGTTTGGATTCCCTCTGATGACACAACATGCCCGAGAAATTCAACTTTTTGTTGGAAAAGAAAACATTTCTTTGGATTCAGTAAGAGCTGAGCATTCTTGATTCTAGTAAAAACTTCATGCAAGTTTTGTAGATGCTCTTCGAAAGTTTTTCCCATTACCATTATATCATCAAGATAGACCAGGCATGTCTTCCAAGTGAGGCCTCGTAGAACAACTTCCATAAGACGCTCAAAAGTAGCGGGGGCATTGCATAATCCGAAGGGCACAACTTTAAACTGATATAAACCACTTCCGGTAGAAAAGGCAGTCTTTTCCTTATCTTGTTCGTCGATGCCTACTTGCCAGTAGCCGCTCTTTAAATCGAGTGTTGAGAACCAATGAGAACCTGCTAGTGTCGTCAACGTGTCATCAATCCTGGGAAGTGGATAGCTGTCTTTCTTGGTGACGTCATTGAGCTTTCTATAGTCCACGCAGAATCTGGTAGTCCCATCTTTTTTAGTGACTAAGACAACAGGAGACGACCATGGGCTCGATGATTCCTCAATAATTCCATCGTCAAGCATCTTGTTGACTAATGTGGTAACCTCTTGCTGCTTCGTCACTGGTACCCTCCGAGGATGCTGTCGTATGGGGTGAGCACTTCCACTGTCGATTTTATGTTTTATGATGTTCGTTCGTCCAGTATTGCCATTTTTCCTTTCAAAGGCTGTGCTATGCTGTTTGAAAAATTGTGTAGCTCTTTTCAGTTCTTCGGAAGACAGAAGATGCCACGACTTCTGGAAATGTTCTAGGACTTCCTTAGGGTTTGTCGATGGTGTTACTTCTGACTGCGTTTTGCAACTGGTTACCCACTGCACCGGCTCGCAAGTGGCTATCACATCTCCTTTATTGATTTTGATGGAATTGGATGAAATATTTGCTATCCTTATCGGTATTTCTCCGTCGGTTTTGACTAGTGCTTTGCCTACGAGGTGTTTGCAAGGCAAATCGTGGTGTTGGATAAGTCCGATGCAGCCTCCAAAATCCTTCTCCAATTTCCCAAAAATTATCTGCTCGGTATTTCCGCTTATTCTGACAGTGCATGCCGCCACTACTTTAGTCGGTGTGTCATCATCTGTTTTGTTAAGGATGAACTCTTCGGTGCCAAACTTCAGAAGATTAAGCTTGTTGTCAAAAGAGAATCCATGTTGACCGATGAGATCCATCCCCAAAATAAATTCGTCTTCGATGTCGGCGACTAACACTGTGTGGTGTAATTTAATTCGTCCCAGTTGAAGTTCGATATCCATTTCCCCAAGTACTTCAGCTGTTTCACCGGTAACTGTACGTAAAACTACATTCTTTGATATGGGTAGAACTTCTAGTCTATTTACCCTGTTGGACCTTATCAAAGATACCGCCGCACCAGTGTCAACAGTAATTGTTATGGCTCTTCCGTTGATCCTTCCTGTAATTGTTAGACTGTCGGCGACTTTTTCTAGGCTTTTTATGGAGACGATCCTGAGGGCTTTATCTTCTTTAGCCAACACCCGCCCCGCAATGTTGACTAATTGAAGTTTTCCTGATTTGACTTGGGCGCCCTAGCGTCTTTGGATGGAGATCTAGACCGTAGTTGTACTCGGCAGTCTCTTTTGAAATGCCCAGTCCTGCCACATCGATAGCACTGATTTGATGTATTTCGGTTACGTGGCCTATCTTCCATTGGCTCCCGGAATCTCGCCGTGGCCTGAAGAACTCCCGTTAATTTCTTCAAAATTTCACCCATCTCATTTAATTCACAGCTGTTTGTCGGCTTTTCTTCCTGGATGGATACGGTCCTGATTTTTGGCTTGGAGATGTTACAGGCCCCCTCGATTTCTAGGGCTCGACCCAAAGCTTCACTGCTGTTATCAAATTTGGCTAGGCGTAGCATTTTCTGAGTTTCTGGATCTCTGATACCATGCACGAAATATTGGGCAGCAAGTTCCTCTTGAAATTCCTCTGTCGCTCCCGGGTAGGCCAATTGAATGAGACGTCTAATGTCTGCCTCAAACTCTTGCAGGTTTTCACCAGGCTTCTGATGTCGGGACTTAACTTGTGCCTGATACAGTTGCCTTCTATGTTGGTCTCCAAATCGTCTCTCCAGGGCAGCTGCAAGTATGTCATATTTCCCCTGTTGGCTGATGGGAATAGTCTGCAATAGTTCCAGGGCAGATCCACGAAGCGCAACCACTAGTGATGTAGCCATTTCTTCGTTATTCCAACCGTTGGCAACAGCAGCGGCTTCAAATTGCCTTCTGTACATTGTCCACGATGTTTGACCGTCAAACGTTGGAGGTTTGATGTTTTGTCCTGAGGCGAATGCCCTCTCGGTGGGTACTTGATGTTTTAGTCTGGCAACTTCTGCATGTAGATTCTTAATTTCTTTCTGTACGTCTCCTACTTCTTTTTGTACATTTCCAACTTCTTTTTGTACATTTCCCACTTCTTTTTGTACAGTTCCAACTTCTTTTTGTATATTGTTTACTTCTTTTTCAAATTTCTCATTTTGCCCGTCCAATATTTTCTGTAATTTTCCTTGCTCGCCTACAATTACATCAAGCATCCATTTCTGAAGCTGTTCCTGCTCTGCTTGTCTTCTACGTTCATCCTCTTCCCGATCCGCTTGCTTTTTCTCTTCTTGATCTTGTAAAATTTTCTGCAGCCGGTCCTGCTCTGCTTGTCTTTTGTCTTCTTGGTCTTGTAAAATTTTCTGAAGACGGTCCTGTTCTGATTGCCTTTTATCTTCTTGATCTTGAAAAATTTTTTGAAGCCTGTCCTGTTCTGCTTGCCTCTCAGCATTTAGATTTTCCATGGAATCTGCCAACATTTTATTTATTTGCTCCATTTCTGCCGTTTGTTGCCTCGTATTGACCATAGAACGATATAAAATTTTTACAGAATCCACCAATCAAAACGGTCTCGTTGACTATCCCACTTCTGACACCAAATATTACGTTTTTCCCGTGGGTTCTTAACAGAATTACAACTTTGCTATTTTCAACTAATACTCTCTTTATTCACTACCACTGTATACAATTTAACACTCTAAACTACTCTTATAACTTTACAACTGATATCTATTCAACACTCAATGATTAACTGAACTGAACTGAACATTCGCCTTAGGTCTGCTTATATATAATCTCAAATCTATCACGAATATTCGGGAAGTATTCCGAGGCCACTCTATATGATCTCGACGAGGCCATCGAGATAATTCCAGCGATCCTGAAACTTAGCGACCGGCGGCCGGGCGATGAGTCATACAGACAAAGAAGCGGGCGGCACGGCGCCGGCGCGGCGGCTAGTTTTATAGGGTAGCACAAAAACGTTCGGACGGTTGTTAGTCGTGACAATATCAAATGACCTGTGTTTGTCCCAAACACATTGCTTCTATTGTGAAAAAGGCCAATTCTTTCGCGTATTTGGCTAGGCAATAATACTAGTCCACAAATGATTCTTCAGCTGTATAAGACATACATAAGACCAAATATTGAGTGTACACACACAGTTTGGAATCCATATTTTATCAAAGACATAAACTTGTTGGAAGGGGTACAAAGAAGATTTACTAAGATTCCAAAGGAATTCCACAACACCGGATATGAAGCCAGGATGAAGCAATTAGGGTTAACATCATTGGAAGAGAGAAGAACGAGAGGAGACCTAATTGAAACATTCAAAATATTGAATAACCACTACAACGGGAACATCCACAAAATTTTCTCCTTAAACCATCTTCAGAATCTTCGAGGTCACTCCAAAAAACTTAATAAACAAAGGGCAAACAAACTACGTAAAAAAATTTCTTAAGTAACAGGATAGTGTATAAGTGGAACTCCCTGACTGAAGAAATAGTGAGTGCACCGAACATCAACACTTTTAAAAACCGTCTTGACTCAAAAATGGAAGACATTGGTGGTGTGTTGGTACATTATGCATCATAGAAAAATGCAGTTCGACAAACTTGAACTGAATTCTGACTATTGTTTTATTGTAAACAGACTCATCGGTTTTACCGCTTTCTGTTTTATTTATAAATAAATAATAGTAGATTTTTTTCAGATATGCAGTGACGTAATTTTTTTTCATCCTTACCTGACACACTTTGCAGAGAGTAGCAAAGAATGAGTCATGTCTTTTCTTATTTCAACTGTTACTTGTCACATTAATGACAGCTCTCCAAGTGTGACATTTTGAAACGTCAAAACAGGTTATTTGTGCGTCAATATCATAGACAAAGATTTGCTTTCTCTATGGTCAATACTAAAAATGTCGAAAAAGATTGGAAATAGACGACTAAATGAGCAAAACCAGCTTATTATTCTAAATATATTGAGCTAGGAGCTAGAAAAACAACAAGTAGCTGCAGGAATTGCATTGGACCTTCAAAATGTGGTGGAAAGGACAGCTTCGGCAACGAAAGTAAGTTCAAAAGCGATATTTAATTTTAGAAAGAATGCACCAAAATCGGACAAAAGATCCAATCACAGAACTATCATCAACAAGAATATCAAAATTACAGACTACTTAAAAAGTAAGATTCAGGATATCATTTATCGCATGCATGGCCAAAAAGAACATATTACCATAAAATCTCTCCATCAGAAATTCATTATCATTTATGGCAGTGGCACACACAAACTAAAGGGAGATCCGATGGCACTCCACGAGCGGTGTGTGTTTTGGAAGATGTTGACTGACACGGTTCTTGAATATAGCGTCTAGAGACAGCCCGGATATTTTGGCACGCGAGCATCTTGACATTTGCCTCCACAGTTCGGTGGGCGGGACTTGGTTTGTTTATTATTTAGAGGATTTGTTTGAATGTCTTCACGATCCAGTCAGTTAACAGGTCTAGTGGTCTAGAGGTTAGATGCTGTGCTTGTGATACGATGATTCAGGTTCGATTCCCGTCAGTAACAAGACTCTTTTTTAAAGGTTATGTTTGAAAAAGTTTTTTTCTTCATTTTGGGCATGCCTTGGGTTAGTTTTGTTTGGTTGGGCCCCCAAAGCGAGCGAAGCGAGCGGACAGTCATCCGTGAAGTGAAATATTATAACACGTCTGACTACAGGATTTAAAAAAAAAACTATTTTATCAAGATATTGAGCACAATTAATGCAAAAATTGTAATTTACTTCTTTAGATGCGATCAACAAGAATGGCCATGCTTCGACCTGGGCAAAGGTCCAATCAGATCGGTGGAGATAGCTTCCCAGGGACGTTGAGGTTTAGTATGGGTAACCATTTTTGCTTTCGGTGGTCCGAGTGGTACTTAATGACGGATACAAGTGTGGCAGTGGCTCACAAATCTGGAAATATCATTTTTAATTTTTGGCCAATAGAATCGCTCCGCCGTGCCGCCCGGGAAAAAGTCTTATAAACACCCATGTGTCCCGATGTAGGTGGTTCATGAGCACCAATTATTATCTTTCTTCTATTTTCCTTAGGAACTACTTTCTTCCAATTGTCCACCTCCGATCTTAATTCTGGATAGACACATTTTACAAATTTCCACATCTTATTACCGCTCATTCTCCATCCAGAAAACTTCAAATGATTACCTTTGACCCTCTCCATCATTCTCAAGTACCATTTGTCTCTTACCGGCGTCGGCGGTTGATTGGTGTCTACAGCATCCAATTGGGGAACAACATGTTCCTTTCCTTTCCGGTGGATAAGGGTGAAATCAAACTGTTGAAGCTGAACTTGCCATCTCGCTAGTCTTTCAGTAGGTTGTTTAATGTTTTGCAACCATACCAACAAATAGTGATCCGTGATTATTGAAAATGGAACCAAGTCCAAGTAGGGTTGTAACTTATTGACTGACCACATAACTGCGTGACATTATCTTTTAGTGGTCGAGTAATTTTGCTCTTGCTTAGTTAACCTGCGGCTAAGATAGCTAATAAACCCTTCTGTACCATCGGATTGTGGTTGAGTTAAAACCGTGCCTATGCCGTACCCAGAACTATCACAATGTATACTGGTGCTTCAACTAGACACTCCTTAATCTTCCTAAACGCTGTCTCGCACTGCTGCGTCCATTCAAACTTCCTAGATTTCCGCAATAGGTCAGTAATCGTTGCTATAACCGTAGAAAAGTCTTCGATGAACCTTAGATACCAAGAGAATGTACCCACAATACGTCTCACTTCTTTAACATTCCGAGGCACTGGTACTTCTAACATGGCCCTGACTTTATCAGAATCCATATGCACACCATGCCTATCCACAACGTATCCTAAATACTTCAGCTGTAGCCTGCAAAACTGACACTTTTCTCTACTTACCGTGAGGTTTGCCTTACGGAATCTCTTAAATACTTCTTCCAGGACCTTTAAGTGAGTTCCAAATCTGACCTTACTATGACAATATCGTCCAAATAGACAAAAACATTAGGTTCTAGGTCTGCACCCAGAACATTGTCAATTAGCCGTTGCCAGGTGCGTAGGAGCGTTATGAAGACCAAAGGGCAAACGGTTAAACTGGAACAGTGCTCTGTTTGGCGCAATGCAAGCGGTATAGGGTTTAGATGACTCCGCAACAGGTACTTGCCAATAGGCTGACTTAATATATAGGCTGGATAGATATTTTGCGTCTCGCAATTTATCCAGGGTGTCGCTAACCTGTGGCCCCCTCTCACAGACGAAATTAAGCTTCCTGTAATCCACGCATAGCCTATGTGAACCGACCATTTTCTTCAAGTCTTAACATCTCATCCAATTGCTTATCTATATGTTGCTGCATAACTGGTGATACACGACAGTAGCGTTGCTTAATAGGTCTTGACTTTAGCTGCAACCCAGCTGATCACCCATAAGATCGAAATTTCTATCCAGTAAGTCCTTCAGCTGTCTGTCTTCTTCTGAAGTCAACACGGTCCCCTTGGGTATTCCAACCGTAGCAATTCCGGCAGGTCTGAGAAGAACCATTCATTATGCCTGAGATCTGGGACTACACCCATAGAACGCCAAAAATCTGCACCCAAGATCAAAGTTTGCGGTAGGTCTGGAATAAGACGAACTCGATCTTTCACTTTTATAGGGACTTACTATTGCTGTCCATTCGCCACTCTACAAGTTGGCGAAATTTTGTCAAGTCAAAGCACCAAATCCATCATCAACTTCCAACCAGTCCCGCCAAGGATGGTGCGAGATGCCCCGGAATCCAAGAGACCAAGGATTTCCTTGCCCAATATGACGACTCTACCTTAGTATTTCACGTTCTGCGCGTGCAAAGTCCAATATATGCTTCCAACCATCTACCTACAGTACGGGGTTGACCTACAGATGTGATAACCACCAAAGCTAACTGATATTGGACAGGTAAGTCTTTTGAAATAGCCTGACATTACCGCCAAGTATATACCGTGCTCTCATTTTGTCCTTGAGCTCTTTTACGAATTTACTCAAAATACTTTTTCTCATTATAATTGCAAGACTGAAATTCTTCCCGCAACAGATCGACGAACTCATTCCACGTGGAGACTTCGCTTCGATAAGCTATGTAGAACTGGTATGCCCTCGGGTATGCCTTACCAAGGAACAAGTCAATACGACATTTGAGAAGCACTTCTTTCGGGACGTGGCTTGCAACACGAAGTTCTTTGCATTTCTCCTGGAATGAACTAAGTGAAATTCCCTTTTTATCGCCCGAGAATTGAAGATTCCATTTACTTGGGTGTAGTGTTCTCGCACTGGCTGAACCCGTGTTTTGGTTTACAGTTGAAGAATTGACCGCTCGCCTCAGATTCGCATTGAAACTGTGTTCGTTCTCATCGTCTGAGCTGCTATCTCTCTCGTCTATTACCGATGGTCCATCAGCAGTCTGGTTTTCTAATATATCCAAGGTGGGAGGAACACACTGTTGTTCTTCAGTTTGCGCTGCTTGATCATCAAGTTTCTTCAACAATTCAAAATTCAAAATTCAAAATTCAAAATTCCTTTATTCATGTCAACACACCAT
>MU182631.1:146202-171207 GCA_016904865.1 Pissodes strobi | reverse complement strand
CTTTACCACTAACATCTATTCAACACTCAATGATTAACTGAACTGAACTGACCTGACTAACCGACTGACTAACATTGGCCTTACGTCTGCTTATATATAATCTCCAATCCATCACGAATATTCGGGAAGTATTCCGAAGCCACTCTATATGATCTCGACGAGGCCATCGAGACAATTCCAGCGATCCTGAAACTTCGCGACCGGCCGGGCGATGAGTCATACAGACAGGGAAGCGAGCGGCACGGCGGCGGCTAGTTTTATAGGGTAGCACAAAAACGTTCGGATGGTTGTTAGGCTAGCCGTAACATTGCCTCCCCCTTAATTCTGATCGTCCCGATCAGCTACTTCATGTCCGTGATATGCTTTCAACCTGTCGAGGTGGACAACTTTCAGTTTGCTTCTGGGGCTACGCTGAATTCTATACACAACGTCATTAATTCTTTTGATGACCGTATAGGGTCCTTCCCATACTGGTGTTAGCTTGGGAGATCTTCCTGTCTTCCTTTGCGGGTTATATAACCAGACTTTATCGTTCATCCGAAATCCCCTAGAGTTAGCTTGGAGATCATATCGAGCCTTCGTTCGGTCACTGGCGAGACGCTCGAACGGTAGTTCCACATCATTCTGTTTCATCTTCCCACTGGATCTTGTCTGGGATCCTTGACTTGAGGCACAGGTTGAACACTGTCGGCACCATGATTTCACATCCTGGCAGTAGTTGACCCAGTAAAATCTGTCGCGGATCTTGTCAATCATTCCGTTAACTCCGAGATGAGCACCAAACTTTCTATTATGTACTTCGTCCAGAACTTCCGATACCCTCTTCCTTGGTACCACTAACTGCGTCTTCACTACTTTGCCATCGGCGCTTTCCCAGGCTCGTTTAAGGAGTCCATTTTCAAGTACCAGGGAGTCCCACTGAGCCCACAGAGATTTAAAAGTAGATCCCTTAGTTGAAATATCTCTCCAGCTTGGTCTTGGTTGACGTTCTTCCTTAGCTTTTAGTAGCAGTGCTATTTCATTATCCTTAAGCTGATCCTTCTTTAGTTGCTCTGTGGTCCACTGCTGATCAACCTTAAACTTGATTCGCCTAATGGGAGTGATTCCTTCTCGTTGGTCAATTCTTCGGCGATGTTTATAATTATCCTCACATGACCTTCTGGATAAAGCATCTGTATTACTATGCCATCTTCCTTCCCTGTGCTTGGCCTTAAAGTTATATTGTTTCAACTCTTCCTGACTTGGCTTTGAACTGCTGTTGTCTCTGGATGGAGCTGTAGGTCGTAGTTGCACTCGGCAGTCTCTCTTAAAATGCCGAATGTTGCCACATATATAGCACTGATTTGAAACATTTCGGTTACGTGGCCTATCTTCTAGTGGCTCCCGGAATCTTTGTACTTGACAGTCCCTTTTGAAATGTCCATTCCTGCCGCATCTATAGCACTGATTTATAGCCTTTCGATTACATGGTCTAACTTCTGTTGGCTCCCGGAATATCCGTACTCGACAGTCCCTTCTGAAATGTCCAGTCTTTCCACATCTATAGCACTGATTTGATGTATTTCGGCTGTGGCCTATCTTCTATTGGCTCCTGGAATCTTTGTACTCGACAGTCCCTTTTGAAGTGTCCAGTCTTGCCACATCTATAGCACTGATTATGGTTATATGGCCTAACTTCTAGTGACTCCCGGAATCTCCTCGTGGCCTGAAGAACTTCGGTTAATTTCTTCAAAATACCGCCCATTTCAGTTAGTTCACAACTGTTCACCAAATTTTCTTCCTTGATGGATACGTCCCTGATTGCTGACTTAGAGATGTTCCAGGCCGCCTCGATTTCCAGAGCTCTACCCAAAACTTCACGGCTGCTATCAAATTTGGTTAGACGTAACATCTTCTGAGTTTCTGGATCTCTGACACCGTCCACGAAATATTCAGCAACAAGTTCCTCTTGAAATTCTTCCGTTGCTCCCGGATAGGCCAACTGAACCAGACGTCTGACGTCTGCCTCAAACTCTTGCAGGTTTTCACCAGGCTTCTGATGTCGAGACTTAACTTGTGCCTGATACAGTTGTCTTCTATGTTGGTCTCCAAATCGTCTCTCCAGGGCAGCTGCCAGTATGTCATATTTCCCCTTATGGGAATAGTCTGTAATAGTTCCAGGGCAGATCCACGAAGTGCAACCACTAGTGATGTAGCCATTTCTTCGTTATTCCAACCGTTGGCAACAGCAGCGGCTTCAAATTGCCTTCTGTACATTGTCCACGATGTTTGACCGTCATACGTTGGAGGTTTGATGTTTTGTCCTGAGGCGAATGCCCTCTCGGTTGGTGCTTGGTGTTTTAGTCTGGTAAGTTCTGCTTGTAGATTCTTCATTTCTTTCTGTACGTCTCTTACTTCTTTTTGTACATTTCCAACTTCTTTTTGTACATTTCCCACTTCTTTTTGTACAGTTCCAACTTCTTTTTGTATATTGTTTACTTCTTTTTCAAATTTCTCATTTTGCCCGTTCAATATTTTCTGTGATTTTCCTTGCTCGCCTACAATTACATCAAGCATTCATTTCTGAAGCTGGTCCTGCTCTGCTTGTCTTCTACGTTCATCCTCTTCCCGATCCGCTTGCCTTCTACGTTCATCCTCTTCCCGATCCGCTTGCTTTTTCTCTTCTTGATCTTGTAAAATTTTCTGCAGCCGGTCCTGCTCTGCTTGTCTTTTGTCTTCTTGGTCTTGTAAAATTTTCTGAAGACGGTCCTGTCCTGCTTGCCTTTTATCTTCCTGGTCTTGTAAAATTTTCTGAAGCCTGTTCTGCTTGCCTCTCAGCATTTAGATTTTCCATGAAATCGGCCAACATTTTATTAATTTGCTCCATTTCTGCCGTTTGTGGCCTTGTATTGACCATAGAATGTTATAAACTTTTACCAGAATCCACCAATCAAACGGTCTCGTTGACGTACTTGTACCTCTTCTTTCCTCGAAAAATACTTCGCAAGTCCGGTCCCCTCACAATCCGACTTCTGACACCAACGTTTTTCCCGTGGGTTCTTAACAGAATTACAACTTTGCTATTTTCAACTAATACTCTCTTTATTCACTACCACTGTATACAATTTAACACTCTATACTACTCTTATAACTTTACCACTAACATCTATTCAACACTCAATGATTAACTGAACTGAAGTGACTAACCGACTAACATTGGCCTTAGGTCTGCTTATATATAATCTCCAATCCATCACGAATATTCGGGAAGTATTCCGACGCCACTCTATATGATCTCGACGAGGCCATCGAGACAATTCCAGCGATCCTGAAACTTCGCGACCGGGCGGCCGGGCGATGAGTCATACAGACAGGGAAGCGAGCGGCACGGCGGCGGCTAGTTTTATAGGGTAGCACAAAAACGTTCGGATGGTTGTTAGGCTAGCCGTAACAATATTTTAAGACTTTTAAAAGATTCACTACAATCATCTCTAAAACCCAAGCCAGCCAAGACTCTGATTGCCTTTCTCTGCAACCCAAACAAGACAGCTGCAAGAGGGGAGTGCCCCCAAACAAGGATACCATAAGTTAAAATTGAGTGGAATATGGCATGATAGGATGTTAGTAATACATTATCTTAAACACATTGAGAGAGATTCCTAAGAACAAACAAGGCCTTACTCAGCTTCGCTGATACCTGCTTTATGTGGGCCTCCCATGTAAGGGTTGAGTCAATGTAGACTCCAAGGAACTTCACATTTTCACTAGCAGAGTTAACATTACCGCAGTCTCTAAGGGAAAAAATAATTTTTTCTGTTTTATCTTCATTCATGACAAGCTTGTTCGCATCAAACCAGTTTTTTACCCTCGACTGCATGTCCCCGAGTCCCTACACTGCCCGATCAAGAAAGTCTGCTGAGAGGGAAACAGTGGTGTCATCCGCGAAAAGGGTGTAATTTTCATCCTTAGAGTTATGAGGAAGATCATTAATATATATAAGAAATAGTATTGGTCCCAGGATAGATCCTTGGGGCACTCCAATATTTAATTTCCTTTCCGCGGAAGACACCCCTGCTACCCTGACAACTTGGGACCTGTCCTCCAGGTATGATTTTAAAAGAGCAATACTGTTGATGCTAAAGTTATAATAGGACAATTTACTCAGCAAGAGTTCAAATGAGCCACACAGTCGAATGCCCTGCTCAGGTCCGGCACTGTACCGGAGACTCTCAAATGAGTCATATATATCAGCAATAAGGTTTAATACACCCAGTGTTGTGCTCCTTCCCGAGCGAAAACCAAACTGGCTATGTGCAAAACAACCACAATGCTCAAAGAAATTAACAATTTTAATGGCCATACATTTTTCGATTATTTTGGAAAATGAAGGAAGTAATGAGATGGGTCTATAATTTGAGGTATCTACCGTCGGTCTCATTTTCCAAGGCTTCCAATATAATTTGCTCCGAATACGCATTAAATAATAATGGCCATAATATGCAGCCTTGCCTGACTCCTCTCTTTATTTCCATTTCTTCAGATTTTTCCAGTCCAATTTTTACTGTGGCTCGATGATTGTAATACAGATTTGAGATTAATCTTACCTCTTGTCTATCCAGGATTTTGTTTTTAAAAAGGTCTATAAGTTGGTCATGCTTTACCTTATCGAAGGCTTTATTATAGTCTATTGAAAGAAAATAATGCCTCCCTTGTACCCACACCATTCCGAAAACCAAATTGCGTATCACTTATATCCAGTTCTAGCTTGTAATGTATTCTGGGGTGTGTATAATTTTTAGGAGAGTTTTTAACGTATGTGACATTAAGCTAATGGTTCGATGATCACTATATTCTTTTTTCGATAGACATATGAATGTTGATGTTAAAACATTTATTGTAGGATAAATCCTGTATTGTAGATTGTGTTAAATAACTCCACCAAAATATTCTTGTTTTTGTCGTTGATTAACTTGAGCAATTCACTTGGTATTCCATCTGGACCTGCACATTTCTTATTTTTCATGGACTTGAGTGCATGTTCCACTTCCGATTTAGTTATTTTCGGTCCTATGTCTTCACCCTGCCAGTCTGCAGACATGTTTACCTGTCTATTGTCATGAAATAATTCCTCTATGTATTCTTTCCATCGTTTTAATTTTTGTTCTGTCTCCATTATGATCTTTCTCTCCTTGTCTAACAGTATGTTTGATGTTTTTCTTCTTGCTACTCCCGCTAGTTCCTTGACTTATTTATGTAGGTTAAAGTTGTCATAATTGTTTTGTAGCCCTTCTATCTCATTACATCTTTCCGAAAACTAAGTTTGTTTTGCTTCTCTTATTTTGTTTTTATTTGTCTTTGCCGTTGTTTGTAGCGAGTGCTGTTATTTGCCTTGTATTTCCTTCTTTCGTTAATTAGTTCGAAAATTTCGTTTGTCATCCAATCTTCTTTTTGTTTGTATTTGCTTGATGTAAATTGTTTTCTACTTGGTTCTAGAATTGATGCTTTAGCGAATTGGCACTGTTTTTCTGCGTTTTCTTTATTTTCTTGAAATTTGTTGTTTGAGTTTTTCTCTGATTTCATCTGATTTAAGTTTCTCTATGTTTAATTTATCGATTTTGTGACTGGGTTGCATCTTTTTTAGTTGTAGTTGACACCTAGCAATAAGAGAATTATGATCAGAAGGTACGTCCGCACCTGGGTAAATTTTGTACTGATTGTATTGCGTTTCGGTAACTTTGCTTTATTAAGATGTAATCGATCTGATTTCTGACGATATTATTATGTGTCGGCTGGTGATTTCCACGCATACAGGCGTCGTTTGGGTAGTTTGAAAAAAGTGAAAAGATTAGTCTCTTGACAGAATTCAATAAGACGATCGCCCCTTTCATTGCGAACACCAAGTCCATATGGTCCTACAGTAGAGTCACATCTTCACCGATTTTAGCATTAAAATCTCCCATAACTACTGTTATGTCTCTAGATGAAGTTAATCTCAATGCCTTTTGAAGAAGAGTATAGAAGTTTTCTATTTCTTCATCAGATTTGTTGGCAGTAGGTGCATAGATCTGTATTAAGTTTAGTTTTCCGTGAGTTGTCATTAGTTGTAGCAACATAACTTTCTCGGACAATGGGATAAAGCTTGTTACTGATTTTACTACGTAAGAATCATAGCTACTCCATAGCGGTGTTGGGTGTCATTTGTGCTAGAGTAGTAAACTCGTCCTTTTTCGGTATTAAGTTCACCCGAGTCGATCCATCTTGTGTCGCTTATTCCGAGTATATCAATCTTTAGCCGCAGCATATCTATGTTTCTTAATTTTCCAGATTCATACATACTTCTTACGTTCCATGTCGCGAATTTAAAAGTTGATTTGTATACTTTCAGCAAACAGGTATTTCGCTGGATAACGACCTGGGAAGCCCTGTCGTCAATGCGTTATCTCTTCCCCTGCCTAGTGATGAGCGCGACTGGTCTTAGTCTTGCAGAAAAAGCAAGACCAGCTGGTCTGCAGGACCAAGACCAAGACCGAGCAGTGCAAGACTTATGCAAGACCAAGACCTAGTATTGCAAGGCTTACGCAAGACCAAGACCTAGCATGCAAGAGTCTTGCGGTCTTACGTTTTTTTTTCGCAATTTTTATTTGTTAACATATTGTTACGGCTAGCCTAACAACCATCCGAACGTTTTTGTGCTACCCTATAGAACTAGCCGCCGCCGTGCCGCTCGCTTCTTTGTCTGTATGACTCATCGCCCGGCCGGTCGCGAAGATTCAGGATCGCTGGAATTATCTCGATGGGCTCGTCGAGATCATATAGAGTGGCCTCGGAGTACTTCCCGAATATTCGTGATGGATTGGAGATTATATATAAGCACACCTAAGGCGAATGTTAGTCAGTCGGTTAGTCAGTTCAGTTAATCATTGAGTGTTGAATAGATATTAGTGGTAAAGTGGTATGACTAGTTTAGTGAGTTAAATTGTATACAGTGGTAGTGAATAGAGTATTAGTTGAAAATAGCAAAGTTGTAATTCTGTTAAGAACCCACGGGAAAAACGTACCATTTGGTGTCAGAAGTTGGAGTGTGAAGGGACCGGACTGGCGAAGTATTTTTCGAGGAAAGAACTACAAGTACGTCAACGAGACCGTTTGATTGGTGGATTCTGGTAAAATTTTATAACATTCTATGGTCAATACAAGGCAACAAACGGCGGAAATGGAGCAAATAAATAAAATGTTGGCCGATTTTATGGATAATTTAAATGCTGAGAGGCGAGCGGATCGGGAAGAGGAAGAACGTAAAAAGCAGATAGAACAGGACCGGCTTCAGAAAATTTCTCAAGATCAAGAAGACAAAAGGCAAGCAGAACAGGACCGGCTTCAGAAAATTTTACAAGACCAGGAAGATAAAAGGCAAGCAGAACAGGACCGTCTTTAGAAAATTTTAAAAAACCAGGAAGACAAAAGGCAAAAAGAACAGGACGACCGGCTTCAAAAAATTTTGTAAGACCAAGAAGACAAAAGACAAGCAGAGCAGGACCGGCTCCAGAAAATTTTACAAGACCAAGAAGATAAAAGACAAGCGGAACGGGAACAGGATGAACGTAGAAGGCAAGCAGAACAGGACCGGCTTCAGAAAATTTTACAAGATCAAGAAGACAGAAGGCAAGCAGAACAGGACCGGCTCCAGAAAATTTTACAAGACCAAGAAGATAAAAGGCAAGTAGAACAGGACCGGCTTCAGAAAATTTTGGACGTGCAAAATGAGAAATTTGAAAAAGAAGTAGACAATATACAAAAGGAAATGAAGAATCTTTAGGCAGAAGTTATCAGACTAAAAAATCAAGGACCCACCGAGAGCAGGGCATTCGCCACAGGACAAAATATAAAACCTCCAACGTATGACGGTCAAACCTCTTGGACAATGTACAAAAGACAATTTGAAGCCGCTGCTGTTGCCAACGGTTGGAATAATGAAGAAATGGCTACATCACTAGTGGTAGCGCTTCGTGGATCTGCCCTGGAACTATTACAGACTATTCCCATCAGCCAGCAGGGGAAATATGACATACTGGCAACTGCCCTAGAGAGACGATTTGGAGACCAACATAGAAGACAACTTTATCAGGCACAAGTTAAGTCCCGACATCAGAAGCCTGGTGAAAACCTGCAAGAGTTTGAGGCAGACATTAGACGTCTCATTCAATTGGCCTACCCGGTAGCGACAGAGGAATTTCAAGAGGAACTTGTTGCTGAACATTTCGTGGATGGTGTCAGAGATCCAGAAATTCAGAAGATGTTACGTCTAGCCGAATTTGATAGCAGCCGTGGAATTTTGGGTAGAGCTCTGGAAATCGAGGCGGCCTGTAACATCTCTAAGCCAGCAATCAGGGACGTATCCATCAAGGAAGAAAATTTGGCGAACAGTTGTGAACTAACTGGAATGGGCGGTATTTTAAAGAAATTAACCGAAGTTCTTCAGGCCACGAGGAGATTCCGGGAGTCACTAGAAGTTAGGCCATACAACCGTAATCAGTGCTATAGATGTGGCAAGACTGGACACTTCAAAAGGGACTGTCGAATACAAAGATTCCAGGAGCCGATAGAAGATAGGTCACATAACCGAAATACATCAAATCAGTGCTATAGATGTGGAATGACTGGACATTTCAGAAGAGACTGTCGAGTACGGATATTCCGGGAGCAAACAGAAGTTAGACCATGTAATCGAAAGGCTATAAAGACATCACCAAAGTAGGCAGCAAAAATGTTAGCAATGTTTTGAGATCCTGTGTAAGATTAGTTTTGGTAATTTAAAGTTGCAGGAATCTCGGATTAATTTCTATGACTCTTGATAAAACTCCAAAAATATTTGGGATTTGAAGCCAAGGCAGCTTGAACCTCCGACATAATATATGTTAGATAATGCAGTCAATATCCTTGGTGATTTTTATCTTTTACCGACGCATACAGCGGCAATATGTGCCCGATTAGCTTTTGCTTAATTGACAAAATGTAATCTGTTATTTTGAAAGCATCACGCCTTTCCGTTGTGAGGTTTATGAGTAGTAGTTGTTTCGCTTTTTAAGATTTAAGATCGTATATTTTTCATTCAACTTGTTCTTGTACCGTTTACACTTTAAAATATATTTTACTTCATATATCCGCGTGATATTTTTTCCGCCCTGCGTTCCTATATAAAATAACAATATACTCCTTGTAGTTCGAATTTATAGCATACTTCAGTTTGCGCCTGACTTCAATATACCTCGTAAACCAGTAATTTATTTTAGTTCTCTTATACCGTTTAAATAATTGTTTCTTAGTTCTAACAAGCCTAATAATGTCTGTATTATACCAAACAGGAAAAACTCTACCAATCTGCCTAGACAACGAGACACATTTTTAAAAAATATCTTCAAGTATCTGGTAAAAAACAGTTACTGCATCACAGATACTCCTGCATGCAAGCAAACTGTCCCACCTTTGATTGAGAAATAGCTCAGGCATCAACAAAAAGTTAGCCTTTTTAAAATTGTGCTTAAAATTAGGTGTGTATTTAACGTAACTATAACTAATATGTCCAATCCAATAATAACTTGTCTGCATTTTTCAAGCAAATTATATATATTTTCTATTGGAGCTCAAAATTGAGCAATAAAATTGTAAAAACCGTACCAATTTAAAAAAAAAACAATTTCGAAAAATAACTGATCTTACATAAAACGGTGATCATTTTCGAATTCAGCAGGTTCGAAAGTATAAGTAACGAATCAGAAAATCTTAGGTATTTTTCCAGAAAATTAAAAAAACGATTTGTCGATGTAAAATTTTCGTTACCCTTCCTTCAAAAAATCGAAAAATTTTAAAATTAATTAACATGTGTTTATTAACAATATTAACTAATTTGTTAGCGTAGGCGAGGAAAAATCATCAGTTTTTCTCTAGTCGATCTGGATTTCCAGTTTTACACACAAATTTTACAAAAAAAAGTTCAAAAATGCAGACTCCCAAAAAAATCGCGATTCGAAAAAATAACCAAATACGATAGGACACTGTTCAATAGAGCAGAAATGACTCTATAAATCTTAATATTATCGGATTCTTACAGCGTATTCTATATTTTCTACAGGCGCTCAAATTTGTGCCGGAAAAAACGACTTATTTAAATATTTCCAATACGATTAAACAAAGAACCTGAATTGCAATATAAATTGTCATTAATTGTTAATTCCTTCCGTGTGATAAACACAATAAAAATGCCATCTTGAGAATGTCGTATTTATATTGCTTGTTATGCCTCACATAAAATTAGTTTACATTAAAATGTTAATCGGTCCAACATGCAGATTACATTAGCATCTGGCCAGTGATAACGACAACGACTGAGGTTTCGTAAGTATTTTTCTGCCCGATTAACAATGTTTATAGTTTGAACAATTATTCCATTCCCAATTCGCAATCTCGACGTATTTCGAGCAGTCCAAAGATAGTTGATTTTGTGTCATTTTAAAAGTTATGCCTATTTCCACTTTTGCTTCTATTGCACCGAAGTATTTAACTAAATTATGTTTCAACAAGTGGCTCAATCTTGAGTTGTTCGGTACATTCGGTTATGCGTATGTAATATGTAAAATTTCCGAGGTTCATAAACATGATACCCAAGAGTCCCAAGACAACAAATTACTAGGGCTAATCGAATTGCCTCCGCATAGACCGGTCTATTGAATAAATTTCGCCCATATTTCCGTTCCTTTAGTTCTTCCTCTTATTGCCTTCATGGAAAATTAAGGTCCCTCATCAACTAACTGATTTTTCCGCTCGTTCGACCTCGCCGCGGTCCCAAAAAGGAAGCAAAACGAGAAAAGGAAGTGCAGAAAATTGCCAAGCAAAAGAAGTAAAACTACTAAAAGTGGCCGGGCAGTTTTTGCAACGGAACGGTAGATCGAAATTGATTTGCTCGTAAAACGTGAAAAGATATTTTAATCTTTTATGGTACTATTAGTAGGTTTTTCGAGATTTTTGGTCGTTTGTTTAATCTGATTAATTCAAGATGTAATAAATAGCCCATACCGAAGTCGGGTTTTTGCGCTAAACCGCTTTGAAAAGTTAGTTTTTTAGAACGCTTGGATATGATTTAACACGTCGCGTCGCGTCGCGTCGGGATAATAAAAAAATAAATTACAAAAAATAAACCCGAATCCATATCTTCAAAAAATTATGCATTTGAAATTCACAAAGGCTCGAATATATTAGGTACCTATATTAAAAAAATTCCTTTTCAGAAGATTTTAAAATACTACATTTTTTGACTGCTTAAGGATATAAGGAAGGAATATGAAAACCTTCTTGTAGGGCTAAATATAAGGGCATAAGTATCTTTAGAAAGGAAAACTAATATAATTTCAAAATTACGACCAATTATTCCGGAAAATCGAATAAATTTTCCGAAACTAATGTTGAAACAGATTTAGATTAAATTTAAGTCTAAGCAAAGACAATCATTGGTCTAAGCCACAGTTACTTGTACAATAGAAATGTTTTTTTAAGCTTAAGAATTCTATTTTATTTTGAGGACTTAACATTTAAATAAACAACTGCAAAAAGGTGTTTAATTGTCTGTGTTACTAAGTAAAAAAGTCCTATCTGATATTTTTTTCTAAATTTCTCAAAAAGTAAAAAAAAAGAGATCTGGTTTCTTCACTCTCATTAAATAATCATTCGACATTTATATTGCAAAAAAAAATTATTACTGGATTAATAAAAACATGGACTGCATGCTATATTTTACAAAAACTCGATTATTAATACGACACTAGTTAGACTTAGGACGTTTTAATTAAGGAGGGCAGTATAAGTCAACGTTTGTTCCCTGGTTAGAGGCAGTTCAGTTCGTTGCCCAGACCCTAAGGACGCATGATAATAAATAAAGTAATTTTTAGAGGCAATCCTGGTCTTGAAACTTGAAATCAATGACGCACTTTGCTTGTCGTTTCGAGAGCGAAGTAGGAAGTAGGTGCGAAAATGATCGTTTTTTTAAATAAAGAGCCCGTAAAAGTCAATGCGGCCTCCGTTGCGTATTCGAGGTTCAAGGGCAACCAGCGCTGCCGTACAACAAATTGGATATTAAAAGTCCTATATAGGATATTTTTGTTCTGTGGGTAACTCAGAAAAAAATAAACAATTTGTTTTTAACTTATGAACAAATTTATTTTATTTATTTATTAATAAGTAATAGCACATGCTAACAGATAACATACATTTGATAATTTATGTCAGTACATTTGGTAACAATAAGCACAATATTGAGACTATACATAGGAAAAACAAATGAAGAAAAGACAACATACAATTTACATAATCACACATTAATAAACATTTATATTGCCAGCATGTCAGCTTGTCTTTACAGTACTCAGTGCATTTCCTTCGAAAGATCCCCAGTGTACCAGACTCCTTCACCCAAGGGGGCAGATTGTTGTATTGGATAAGTCCTTTATGGAAGAGATGATTCTGAGTATAACTCGTAGAAACCGTGGATACATAAAAGTCCTCTCTAGCACGTGTCTGATAGCTATGTATATCTGTTATGTAACGAGTATTTCTTAATATATGTTCAGGGCACAAACCGTGTTTTATTTTATATATGAGAATCATTGTGTTCAAAAAGATTGTTTATTTTACACTTAGGATACTAAGGATATTAAGTTTACACTAGTGTAACGATTGCATCCAAGAATATACCGTATAGCTTGGTTTTGCTTTCTTTGCAGTATATCTGTCTTTGTGTTGTTTAGCAGAAACAAAATAGATGAGCAGTAATTTAGATGTGGCAAAATAATCACTTTATAGATTGTTAGTTTGGACCATTCACTAAGATAAGTGTTCATTCTTCCCAAGAGGTTAACTTTCCTTGCAATTTTCTTTGTTACGTCTTCAGCATGATGTGAAAAAGTTAGCTGCTCATCAATCACAACGCCTAGGTATTTGCATTGATCCACCTGTTCTATATTCTGGCCATTCACAGTAACACCTGCATGAGATTTAGTTTGCATGGAATTGTATCTGCTTTTTATTATCATAAATTTCGTTTTTTCTATGTTTAAACTTAAGCCATTTTGCGTAAGCCACTTATACAGCACTACCAGCTCGTCATTCATAGTTTTTACCACTACATCCACATTCTCTCCAACCAGGTATAATAGAGTATCGTCTGCAAAAAGCTGAACTTTACACTTACTCATAGTTTTA
Source organism: Pissodes strobi (assembly GCA_016904865.1). Taxonomy (NCBI): domain Eukaryota; kingdom Metazoa; phylum Arthropoda; class Insecta; order Coleoptera; family Curculionidae; genus Pissodes; species Pissodes strobi. Next base: position 157,980 of record MU182631.1, on the reverse strand, counting down.
ACAATGTCATTTATGTACACAATGAACAAGTAGGGCCCCAGTACTGTCCCTTGAGGAACACCAAAAATATTTTGTCTTGATACCGAAGTTTCACTCATATATCTTAATTCTTGAGTCCGTTCTGATAGGTATTCTTTACACCATTTAAGCGCCGTGTCTTGTATTCCATATCTCTTCGATTTTTCTATAAGTAATGTTCGGTCAATAGTCTCGAATGCTCTGCAAGACCACCGCTATAATTTTCTTTTGGTGTAATGCCGCTTTCCAATCTATTAGAACTGTCTGCAATGCACTCTCACACGAGTTGTTTTTTCGAAAACCTGCTTGAAATTCACTAAGGAGTTTGTTATTCTCAAAATACTCTATAAACTGTTTGTTTACAACTACCTCTAATAATTTTTCATATACTGGCACCATATTTATGGGCCGAAATTCTTCACACTTAGTTGTGTTTGTTTTTTTTCTATTGGCACAACTGTGGATTTTTTCCACTGCTTAGGGAATGCTCCATACTGCATACTATTGTTTATCAGATGTAAGACTCTATCACCGATCACTTCAAATTCTTTTTGTAAGATGTTTGTTGTTATTCCATCAACACTACTATTTTTTTTCTTAAGATTTTTTACTGTGATTTTCATTTCAGCTAATGAAAGCAACTTAAACTCAGACAGCTTTGTGTTACAGTAATCTATCTTTCCTATTACTTCTGTTATGTCCTGATCAATAATCTTGGGGGTTATTGCTTCAATGCTTCGTATAAAGTGTTCATTAAAGTTTTCTGCTATTATAGTATCATCCCTTTCCATTTTGCCATTAAAATATATCCCCGTCTGTTTGACTTTGTTTTTTCCTCCTACCAACTTTTTTATTGTTTTCCACATTTCAGATGAGTCGTCCTTGTTCAAATCTATTTTCGTATTATAGTATTGCCTTTTTTGTACTCTTATCATATTGACCACTTTATTTCTTTGGATTTTGTATTGAAGAAAGTCATCCTAGCTCTTAGTTATTATTGCTCTTTGGAAAAGTTGATCTCTTTCTTGTATATTCAATTCTATGTCTCGTGTCCACCATTTTTTACCTGTCCACTTGCCTTTTATGACTTTTTCTGTTATTGGAGCATGTCTGTTCAGTGTATCAGCCAATATGCATTACCAACCGATCTGCTAATATATCAACTTCTGGCAGTTGTCATCCCAATAGGTCTCCATTAGATCTAACTGAAAGTTCAATTCGTTGAAATTATTATAGTCTCTTGAAACTTTTACAATATCACATTGTTCTTCAACTTTCTTCATTTCAACTGTTATAATAGAGTGGTCTGTAGTTTTTGGGGTTAGGTGTACTATAGGTATCAAGTTTTTGTCATTAGTGATCAGTAGATCTATCATTGTTGATGTATGACTAGTAATTCTGGTGAAGTTCGAAACATTCTGATAAAGGCCATTTTGAGATATTATTCTTTTTAATCTTTCAGAATATACAAAGTGCTTTTAGACATATCTATATTGTAGTCCCCTATACATACGAGAGTTTCCCCCTTAGATGAAAATTCCTCCAATAAGTCCTCCAAGTGTGCTAAGAAATCAGCGTGACTTGCAGCAGGTGAGTGATACAGGCTAAATACCAAAAATTTCCTTCTTTCTATTGTAATTTCCACTCCTGTTATCCATATAACATTTACAACTGATTTTCTCATCAATATTTTGAAATGCAGATCTTCCCTTATGTAAATAATTGTTCCTCCTGTATGTCGACTGTATGATGTTTTATTTATCTTACGGTACCCTTCTATCTCACTAATATCTATTTCACTTGAGTATAAATACTCAGTGTTGGGTCCTGTTCTGTTCTTACTGTACATTAATGATATTGCGAGTTTGAATATTTCTGGTAAGTTTACATTGTTTGCTGATGATGCCACCATTTTATGGAGCTGTGCAAATGCAGAGTACTTAAGCAGAATTGTGAATCATGACCTAGCTTTGATAAAGGAATGGTGTGATTCAAACAAATTAACCTTAAATGTTTCAAAGACGAATATAATGACCTTTAAAAACAGCCAATGTTCAGTTTCCTTAAGCGATAATGTGTTAATTAATGCAACAGAAAATAAGTTCTTAGGATTATATATTGATAATAAGCTGAAATTTGAAACACACATTTTACAGTTAAACAAGAAATTATCCTCTAATTGTTTTGCTTTAAAAGTTATAGCTAATGAATTAGATAAAAACATGTTACGACAGGCCTATTTTGCATTAATAGAATCCCATTTACGGTATGGCATATGTTTTTGGGGTTCTTGTGCTAAAAAGCTGATGCACACAGTATTTATTTTGCAAAATAGAGCATTAAGATACATGAATAAGGCTAAATTGAGAGGTTCATGTAAACCTCTCTTTCTTGCAAACAATACATTGACTCTGCCCTCTATTTTTATCTTGGAAACAGTTTCACTGATTCACAAAAATATAGGCACACTCTAGTTAGAAATATAAACTCTCATAACACAAGACAAACATTTGAACTGTTGTTGCCTATTCCTAGGTCATCACAGGTGCATGGCTCCATTATTTTTAAAGGGCGTAGGCTTTTCAACCATTTACCAGTTAGCTTAAGAAGGATTTATGATGTAAAGAGGTTTAGGGGAGAAGTGAAAAGGTTGCTACTAACTAGGGCTTATTATGATGTTCAGGAGTTCTTCAATGAGAAATTTTAACTGTATGGTTGTTTATTTTTAAGCTGTTTTGTTTCAGTTTTACATTGTATTTATATATACTTTTGATTTTTTAAATACCTATTTGGACTGTGATATCTGTGACCTATATGTATAGGTGTACTTGTCCCATTTTTAGATTCTACTATATTCAATATTATTCTATGAATTTTACTATTGATCCCTTATATAAATGTATATATCACTACTTAATTTTACTGTTAATATTTTACTTTTTACCTTCAAAGATTTTAAAATGTTTGTTTGTCTCTAGGTGTTAGTGTTTGTATATTTTCTTTCTCTTTTTGTATTGACATTTATTTGTTTAATTATTATATGCTTTGTCAATAAGATGTTATATATTCAGATAATAAAGCAATTTTCAATTGAAAAAAAAAATCTCCTGCAGTGGCTCTCGACATATCCAAAGCATTTGATAGGGTGTGGCATGACGGATTGTTAAGCAAATTGACAGCATACGGACTGCCACCAGCACTGCTTCTATGGCTTTCCAATTTCTTAAAGGATCGAAGCATCCGAGTTGGTATTGATGGACATTTCTCGGAGGAATTTAAAATCGATACCTGACTTCCTCAAGGGTGTATATTATCCGAGATATTATCTTCTACCCTGTTCCTGCTCTCTGCTCTATATCAACGATCTCTTAGACGGGACAAACAATTCTATTTACAGCTTTGCAGACGACAGCTCTCTTATATCCTCATTTATGTCGCGGACTCCAATGACCGCTACTCGTTACCAACGCGAGCGAGAAATCAGATTGCTGCCATCAATGAGTGAGGTAAGAAAACAATGTCCAGTTTAACGCATGAAAGACTTATCAATGACAGGACAAACACAAGCTCTGGCCTCATGCCTAAGCTTGCCAGACATCAACATGTCTTGGCGTAATTACGTCACCAAAATCGACAAGGCAGCAGCACAAAAGTTAGGAGCACTCTATACAGCAAAAAAGTTGTATACAACGCATCAGCTCTTACTGCTCTATAAGGCCCAGATAAGATCATCTCTGGAATAGAGCTCGGTACCCAAACACTTGCTTAAGATATTAGCCTCCATACAGAGGAGAGCAGTCCTTCTTGTGGATGGCCCAGAGTTGACTAAAGAACTTGATAGCCTCGAACATCGAAGAAAAGTGGCGGACCTATCTCTTTAATAAATTCAAATTCAGAATTCAAAAAACGCTTTATTGTCGGAAGTAAAAAAAAACTCATTGATTGGAATCACAGTGTACACAAAAAAATAAAAGTCATACAAATTGTAAAAGAGTAAAAAAAATAAAAATAAATAAAACAACAAAATTACCGATGGTACATTAAAACATAAAGCAATGTTAAATCACAGTCAAAAAAAAATAAATTAACATTATTCAGTCAAATCCGTAATTAAAAAAGCCATCAATCGAGTAGAAGGCCTTAGAAAGCAGGAGAGCTTTAGCTTCTTTTCTAAATTTTTTATAACTTTGATTTTTTCTGATTATCAACGGTAGGTGAATATTTTCTTACTGTTGTAAAATATTGAATTTCTTGTCAGACTGTAAGATGGAATCGGTAAGTTTGTTTTAAATGTTTGTCTAGTGTTGGGCACAGAAGGAGAATTAATGAGGTTTTTATGTTTTTTATACATTAGACAACATGTTTCCAACAAGAATATGCAAGGTAAAGTTAGTATTTTGTTGAAGATAAACAAGCGATTACTCGAATCCCTGATGTTATCCTTACATAGATACTTCAGTGCCCTTTTTTGCAACAAAAACAAAGAATTTAATAGGTAATTGGCACAGTGACCCCAAAAACATATCCCATATCTTAAATAAGACTCCATCAGTGAGAAATAAGCACTCTTTGCCGTTTCAAAGTCTAAACTATTAGAGATAATTCTAATTGCATAGCAGCTTGATGCAAGTTTTCTACTTAGGTTAATTAAATGAGATTCAAATTTCAGCTTGTCATCAATATAAATCCCCAAAAATTTATTAACGCTTAGATTATTTATAGTTTGCATGCCAAGTGAAAAGTCATTAAAAGAACATTTAAAAGTAATAATATTAGTTTTAGAAATATTAAGAGAGAGTACATTAGCATCGGTCCACTATTTAACCTTATTCCTGACATCCGCCTCTAGATCTACAGAATTTTTATTCATCCAAAGTATCGTCGAGTCATCGGCATATATGCCTTTTATATGAATTTTGGTTATATCATTAATACAAATTAAAAATAATAGAGGACCGAGGACAAAACCCTGGGGTACTCCAGATCGAATTTGCATTTCATTTGAAAGCCTATCTTTAAAATGAACCCCTTGAACCCGCTCGGACAAGTAAGATCAAAACCAGTTCAAAGCCACTCCCCTAATGCCATATCTTTCCAGTTTCCACAGTAGTATTTCATGATTAATGCAATTAAAAGCCTTCGATAAATCAGAAAACACTGCTGCGGCCACCTCTCCCTCATTAATTCCCGAGTACAATCTAATATCGATACTACTACGGAAGGTGTTCCATCGAGCTGGCACGATTCTTTAATTCATTTTTTGCTGGAGTTGCAGGAAAAAATCTGAAAAACTTACCACAATCAGATACACGGTCTGAATCTTATCTCCTGTCTCACGGTTATGTGCTTTTAGAGGGTGAGTTTTCGTTCAGGGAGGTGTCATTTATTGAGGTGCTAATGGTTTGGGTTTTTCTTTTAAGGAGGTAAGTCCAATACAGGTGAGAGATGCCATTAATGATCTTAAAAACAAACCCAGTAAGGATGTTTATGGTATGAGTGCTACTATGGTGAAACAACTCAAAGATCAGCTGATATCACCCCTTACTCAGTTGATAAATTCCAGCATAAGATCTGGTGTCTTTCCTAGTTGTCTGAAGCTGTCTAAAGTCATACCTATCTACAAAAGGGAGCAAGGGATGATCCCAACAACTATCGACCCATATCACTGGTCCCTGTTTTCTCAAAAGTATTTGAGCACATACTGAAGGAACAACTGTGTCGGTATTTCGAAGGAAATGGCTTGTTCAGTTTGGTTTCAGAGCAGGTCGTTCCACTACCCGGGCTGTGTTGGATATGCTAGAGTATATGGTTGGGGCTGTTGAGGGGGAACATTATGTCACTGCGACATTTTGCGACCTCTCTAAGGCCTTTGACTGTGTGTCTCATCCAATTTTGTTGGATAAGGTGGCGTACTATGGTCTTGATCAGATCAGCGTTGAGCTTTTGCGCAGCTATCTGGCTGGTCAAGGGCAGCAGACTTTGTACAATGACCATCTATCCTCCTATGCACCAATAAACCATGGAGTGCCACAAGGATCAATATTGGGTCCTCTCCTATTCCTAATTTATATCAATGATATCCCTAGGGCTTGCCCAGGTGCAAATCTTTGGTTATTTGCCGATGACACAACAGTGACAATGGATGGTGGGAATTTGCAGGGTCTGCTGGGCTCGATTTGCACAGTGGTGGGGAGTCTTGGTGGATGGTTTGAGGCGAATCGCCTGGCCCTGAATAATAGCAAAACGGTGAGCATGGTCTTTGGTTTAAGGGCAATTCCGGCTGAAAATCCTGCCGAGGTAAAATTTCTGGGGGGTACATCTTGACCCAAGCTTAAAGTTTGAGAGGCATGTTGACGCAATGGCTACCAGGTTGTCCAGACACATATTCCTACTAAGGAATCTAGTGAAGGTTCTCCCGCCGCCAGTGTTGGTTCAGGCGTTCCATGGGATTTTCCAGTCGGTGGCCACTTATGCTATTTTGACATGGGGACACTCTGTTCATTCGGCACGTGTCTTTGCTCTGCAGCGGAGGGCGGTACGCATCATTGCTGGGCTGGGCTACAGGGATAATGCTAAGCAAACATTTATAGACCTAACAATTTTAACGGTACCATGCAGGTATATATTTGAATGTATTCTCTGTGCTCACACTAATCCTAATCGATATGCTAGAAACAACGAATATCACGATTATTATACTAGGCAGGGAGATAGCGTTCGAATTGAGTATCTTAGATTAAATAGAACCCCGTTCTTCATTAACTATTATGCCCCAGTGTTGTATAATTGGGTACCAAATGACATTAAGATCTTACCATTGACTAGATTTAGAAATAAAATAAAACTGTAGCTGTTGAACAAAGCCTTTTATAGTGTTAGTGAATTTTTATTAGAAGGTGACTTGAATGTTTAATTTATGGTTACTGTGCAAAACTCTGTAATTTCATTTATTAATTTTGTGTTAGATTTTAGGAATATTTTTTGCTTGCTAACGAGAGGAATGATATTTACTGTATTCTTGAATAAAATTTGAATTGAATTTGAATTGAATTAATCTAAAGTCAAAGACTAGCAGATATATATCTGGATGGAATGTTATTTTACTGAAAAAACTGAAGGATACTATAATTGTACCATTGACAAATTTAATAAATAGCTGTATAAAAGAGAGGGTTTATCCTGGACTGTTTAAAAAGTCCAAAGTAATTCCTGTCTATTAACAGGAAGATAATGGAGATATAAATAACTATCGCCCAATAACTTTAATGCCTGTTTTGTCAAAGGTGTTTGAACACTTACTGAGATTAACAATATATTAACATCAGTTTAGTATGGGTTCCGTAAATCGAAATCAACAACTTCTGCTATGTTATCAACGTTGGAGTATATTGTCGAAGGCTTTGAGGAGGGTCAATACATAAGGACTATTAAGCTAAAATGGGATTAAATTACGTTTATCCCTCGGTTTATCCAGACAGAATTTAATTCGATATTAGCTTAATCTTGAGTAAAATAGGTACTTCGCTTCAATCGGCTATCAAACCGATTGTAGTAATCTCGATATTTACCCAAGCAAGTCCGGCAGTGTGTGGGATCATCGTTAACATTCATTTATACGAAATCAGAGGCGTTAATTGGGCAACGAGTTGGGCAATAATCGAGCGCCCAGTTTAGTTGAAATTTCTCAAGAGGAAGTGAAATATGATTAAACGAAATTAACTCAATTAATTTCGAAGAAGACAGATTCGCTGGCACGAAATTGCCTTTCAGATTTAATTACACTCTACTCCTATTGAAATCTTAAATTCAATTTGATGCATATTTTTCTTACTGGGTACAAAGAGGCTACAGAGTTGGGGAACAGTTTTGACTGAAACAGTGAAATATGGAGCCAGTTTAAAAATTATGACACTATTCCAATTAACCAGTTTAGGTTAGTTCTGGTATGTTTTATTCATATTTTGCAAAAACTAACCAGAACTGACCAACGCTAACTCCTGATTGAACCAAATAAAATAAATAATATATATACCATCGTATGTACCTATGTAGTTGTTTTATTTTACAATTGGCTACCATTGACATTTTGACATACTTTTGATGTAGTTCTCAATGATGTTATTGAGTAAATTTTCTAAATTAAATATAGATAAGAGCTTCCTTCAGGGAAGGACTCAGTGTGTCATCGTGGATGGGGCTGTTTCCAGAGAGAACGAGGTCTCATCGGGCGTCCCGCAAGGGAGCGTTATTGGTCCTTTAGCCTTTCTAATATTTATTAATGGTTTGCCCAGAAATATAAACTCAACAGTACTGCTCTTTGCTGATGATTGTCTGGTTTTCCGGACAGTCGGAGATTATTGTTGCAATTTGCTTGGACTGAGTTGAATGGCATGAGGCTGAATGGCTCCAAAAGTCAGTTTATTACATTCGGCAGGAGAAAGATACATTCTGCTTATAAAATTTTAGATAGTTTAATTGCATCAGTGGATCTCCTTAAAAATTTGAGCGTTAATTTGGCTTCTGACCTTCACTGGGATTTTCATATTTCCAGCTTGGTTAAGAATGCCTACAAAATGTCGGGTTTTGTCATGCGAAATTTAAAGAAGACCTGTAAGGAAGCTAGAGCAAAGGCTTTTTTAAGTTATGCTAGACTCATACTTGAATATTGTCCCACTATGTGGCATCCTAACCAGATTGGACTTCGGCGGACCGAATTGGGAGATAGTTCAGAGAAGGGAGGTGTGTTGGGTTTATTTGAATTTTAAGAAGGATTTTAGCTCTTCCTTGGCTCCACAAAATTTAAAATGGCCTACTTTGCATCATCGTAGATATATTTCAAATTGATCCTCCAAGGTTTAAGACAAATGTTGGATTTTATTCTCCAGTGGGACTGTTTTTTTTTTTTATGGCAGTGGCACACACACTAAAGGGAGATCCTAGGGCGCTCGACGAGCGGTGTGTGTGCGAAGATGTTGATTGACACGGTTCTTGAATATCTGTAGGTTGTAATTAGTGGGAAACAGATGTCCTGGAAATGAGTTCCACAGTGATGCAGTGCGCCAGACAAAGGAGTTCTGGTAAAGCGATGTTCTAGGATGAATTTCAAGAACAAGAATCTCAAAAAATTGCAATTGCTCGAACGGTGTCATTACGGCCCACTATGCGGGATGGCGATGATGTCTCCTGTTTGACAAATGTGAAAGGTATTAGAAACATTCTTATCTTCGGTGATCAAACGATCAAAAACCTTGACAGGCCGTTGCGGAGGATTTTTGGTGATCAGGGAGTCAGAGTCCATGCAGTTGTTAAACCTAATGCGACGTACAAACATATTATCGATCACATTGGGGAGTCTGTAAGGGGTTTAACACGCAATGATTTTGTGATAGTGGCATGTGGAGCTAACGATCTGGCAACTGGCAAGTATCCTCGAATGCGACACATTAACTTTAAGCTTGGGGAATGTTGTCATACTAATGTGATGTTTTTGTCATCTCCTGTAATAAACATGAGTCAGTCAAGACTTGTAAGATATTTTAATAGAAAGTTTGAACAGTTTTTGAATTATGTCAATAGGTTTACTGAAAATAGTGTCTTATATCTGGATATTTGTGATAAAATGGGTAATAGACTGAATAACTATAGGGTCTCTCTGTTAGTTCAGTGCATTCTTAATGCAACACAGATCACAAACAAGAACAAAAATTTAATTCATATTAAAACATCGGGTCTAACTGAACCTTTTCCTGGGAGCGGAGAGACCTTAGAGTTGTGGTCTGTGCCCGAGTCTGAGGTGGATGCTGTTTTAATTGTTGATGGTAGGGAGTCTGAGTCTGAGCCCGACGATGCATTGGTTGGTGATAATATTGATTGTTTAGGCGGTGATAAGAGTGATGTGTTGGCTGACATAAATATAGCCCGTGATATAACCAATCCATATTTTCCACTAGCAAACGACACACTGGAGGTAACTTAAATAACTTAAATAAGATACAGATTTACTATCAAAATTGTAGAGGAATTAAGACTAAGCTTGAAATTTTAAAATGTAATATATTGAATAATGATAGTGATATAATTGCTCTGACTGAAACTTGGCTAAATAGCTCTGTTTATAATTCTGAATTTAATAATAATAGAATAATTTTCAGAAAGGATAGAAACTTTGAATTGACTGGAAAAAAACAGGGAGGTGGAGTTTTGCTGGCGGTAAAGAATGGTTATGTAGTTGAGGAATGTAATGTGTTTGATGATGCCCTTGAAGCAATCTGTGTTAAATTATGCCTGGGCCATAGGAAATATGTGTATGTAATAGTCATTTACTTTGTGCCAGGTAGTGGCAAGGATTTGTATAGAAAATTTTATAATTGTATTGAAACTAATTTTTTAAATTATGATTGTATAATTTTAGGTGATTTTAATTTGCGTGACTTTGTGTATGACGTCCATAATGAACATGTTCTTGATTTCAAGAGTTTCTTAGCATTCACTAGCTTTCTGCAGATTAATAGTGTACGAAATGTCAACAATGTCCTTTTGGATTTGATAATTGTTAGCCCCCTTTTAGAGAGCTGTGAGGTGGAAATTGATGCTGACCCATTGCTACCTATTGATATGCATCATCCTGCTTTGTTGGCAAGTTTTAAGTGTGGATGTGAATATGAAGAATGTGAGCCAATCACAAATAGGAAATTTAACTTTAAGAAGGCAAATTATCTTCTGATGTATGATATGATCCAGAAACAGGAATGGGGGGCTCTTTATGAGTACGACAATATTGATGGCACGCTAGCCAAGTTTTATGCTATATTTCATGATATATTTATTCAGTGTGTTCCTTTGTCGACACAGGTCGGGAGAATGTTTCCTGTTTGGTACAATAGAGACATTATAGTACAACTACGGAAAAAAGAGAAGTATTTCAGGAACTATAAACATACTCGATCTGATTACTGGCTAAACAAGTACAAACATATGAGGCGCCTAATTAAAGCTAAAATTAAATTTGCCTATAACGAGTATATGGCAAGAGTAGAGATTGGCTTGCATGACAATCCAAAGTATTTCTGGTCGTACATTAAGCAACAGAAAAATAACACAGATATTCCATCAGAGGTCAGCTATGATAATGTCTCCTATTCGGGTGCTAAAGGTATAGCAGATGGGTTTGCGCTTTATTTTAGCTCTGTGTTTTCTGTGGTTGAAGGTCTGGACTGTTGTGAGTGTAACAATCACTTTTGTGACGTACCTATACCTGAGTATGAGATTCGTAAAGCGATAAAAAAGTTGAAAGGGAACAAGGCCATAGGACCAGATGGCTTTCCGGGCTATATACTTAAAGGTTGCAGTGATTCGCTGCTGCACCCATTAGCGTTTCTCTTTAATCTAAGTTTTCAAACTTCTACTTACCCAACTATCTGGCGAATAAGTAAAGTCGTTCCAATATTTAAGGGCGGCAACAGACATGAGATCAGTAACTACCGGCCTATTTCTATTGTGAGCGCTGTATCTAAGGTTTTCGAAATAGTCCTCTTCAATAGAACTTATGAAGAGGTAAAATTTAATGTTTCGCAATATCAACACGGCTTTCTTCCACAGAGATCCACTATGACGAATTTGATTACTTTTTGTCAATATTTGCATGAATCATTTAATAACAAACGGCAAGTTGACGTAATTTTTACAGATATGGAGAAAGCCTTTGATAAGGTGAAACATAGTATTGTTATTCAATCAATGAGCAGAATGCATGTATCAGAA
>MU182631.1:87604-136202 GCA_016904865.1 Pissodes strobi | reverse complement strand
AGTTGCCAGATCGTTAGCTCCACATGCCACTATCACAAAATCATTGCTTGTTAAACCCCTTACAGACTCCCCAATGTGATCGATAATATGTTTGTACGTCGCATTAGGTTTAACAACTGCTTGGACTCTGACTCCCTGATCACCAAAAATCCTCCGCAACGGCCTGTCAAGGTTTTTGATCGTTTGATCACCCAGGATAAGAATGTTTCTAATATAAAGTTTATAACATTTATTAATTCTCATTTTATTCAAGTCAGCTATGAAGTTTATAACGCAGTTGTCAGGATTTCTGAAAGACATTTTATATGTGTCGAAAGGAGATATTTCATGCAGAATTACTAAAAAAGGGTTGGGGTAATTGATTCGAACATTTTTCTTGACTCCAATAAGATTCAAATTTTTATTAGTACTCATCCATAAAATGGTTATACAAGTCAAAAAAGTAGAAAAAAACAGTAATAATTAATGCTAACTTCAAGTCAACAATTTATCCAATATACCCAAACTAACCCAAACTAAATCACAAATTATTTCCTTTAAAATCTTAAAACTTATACTTATTATATATATATAAAAAAAGAAGAAATACTACTTAAAATTTAGAACTAATATAGTTAAAATTCATATATATATAACATTTCACAGTACATTAATAAAACTTCAACACAATAATATTGATACCATATACACTTACACTAAGTCAAAGAAATCATTCTGGAGATACTCTTCAGACGAATAAAGAGCTTTTTTGAGCAAATAGATCTTAATTTTAAACTTAAATTCTTCAAGATTTAACACCCTAATATGATCTGGAAGAACATTGAAAAATTTACCGCATAAATGGTCAGTGCCCCTTCGAGTTCTTGACAGCCTGTGACAGTCAGGGAGTATGTCTCCACGATTGCGTGTTAAGTGATTATGCAAATGGCTTTGTAATGGAAAATAGGATATATTACTCCTTATATAAAGAAGACACTCGCAGATGTAGATTGAGGGCAAAGTAAGTATTCCAAGAGAGACAATATCTTGGCGACAACAATCACGATATCCCCGCTCAGCCAAAACACGCACACATCTTCTCTGAAGTCCAAATACTCTCCCAGAATGAGAACTATGTCCCCAGTTCAGAATTGCATAAGTCATATGCAATGCAAAATAAGCATGAAATGCTGTCATAAGAGTTGACAGAGACACACTGCGAGAAAGTGACCTAATAAGGAAAATAATTTTAGATAATTTACCACCCAACTGCGAAACATGTTCTTTCCAAGTAAGACCAGGATCAAGTATAATACCAAGGAACTTCACAGAAGAATCACAAGGCATATCTCGGTTATTTTGACGCAAGGTAAAATTCAAGTTTTGAGTTTTCGCTCCATTGAGGCTGAGCTGATTTCCAACAAACCAATCAAATAAATTTGCCTGGGTTTCCTCCAAAATATCACCAAAATGGAGGGGGTGGTACCTAATTAAGTTGGTAGTATCATCTACGAAAAGAATAAGTTTAGAATTCTCTTGAAAATTTTACAGGTCATTAATATATATTAAAAACAATACCGGCCCCAGTACAGACCCCGGTGATACTCCATGTCTTATTAGTTGTTGCTGAGACTGGTTATTGTTAAAGTAAACAAATTTGTTGCGGTTGGAGAGATAAGAGTCAACTAAGTTTAGGCTTCGAGCATCAAAGTTATAGTGCACCAGGTTGGATAGTAAAATTGAGTGTGATACACAGTCGAAGGCCTTTGTGAGGTCGTAAAAGGAGGCATATGTATCTAGACCCTCCACTACATGATCCAAAATAGTATTGACGACCAAGGTTGTTGATTTTTTAGTACGAAAACCATACTGTCCTGGAAGAAACAAGTTGTTAAGTTCAAAATGGTCTGATTTTTTAGGATTGATTAAAAAACTTTTGAAAAAATCGGCAACAAAGAAATTGGACGATAATTTGTGACATTGTCAATGGATCCTTTATTTTTGTAAATAGGGACAACCTTGGCTGTTTTAAGGGAATCAGGAAAAACTCCTGCTATTATGCAGCGGTTCAGTAATTTAGTTAGGGGATAAATTCTTTAAAGATTTGATAATTTTGGTCGAAATATCAAAACAATCTCTGCTTTTGCTGTTTTTAAGTTTTGAGATTGCATCCCTTACTTCAATAAAAGTAGTCAATTGAAAATTGAAACTTTCTCTTATAGGCACATCAGAAATATACTGCACAAATGACCCATTATCCTTCCCAATATCATCTGCAATATTTATAAAAAAGTTATTAAACATTTCAGCATTAAGTGATAAATTATCAGGTGTTCTATTATAAGAAGATGAATTAGACTTCAGGACATTCCACATAGCAACCTGTGGTTTATTAGAATTTTTGATAATTTAATCATATGCTCTTTCTTTAGTGGTGCAGTTTTTTTGCCTGTACACTTTTTTATATTCAGTAACAAGATGCTTTGGTACCCTTTTGGGATATTGTTTATGTATGGCATCCAGGGTATGAAGCCTCTCTCTGGATTCCCTCAACTCATTCGTGAACCACCCAACCACAAACTTAATATTCTCTTTAACTTATAAAAAATCAGTTCCTAGTGGCTATATCAGTTTTGTCAATGTGTGCCAACAATTTCTCCATAGCAATCATGCTTCAATCAGAATTTTCGACAACATTGTTTTAGGTAATAGGCATAGACTTAGTAAAAAGCATCTTTGTCGGAATCTCGTTAATTATGTGCTAGCTAGCCGTGTTCTCACGGGTGTTTTCACTTTGTCCAATTTGAAACACATTTGCATTAGTGACTACTCAATAGTAAATAACTCTTCTTTAGAGGTCGGCGTTCCGCCTGTATGTCTGGATTCTGACAAATCTGCTTCTGACAACTCTTTTTTAGAGTAAAAAATGACACGAGCATTTCAATTTTGCTCTTAAATATCCAGTCAATTCGCAATAAAATTGACGAACTTTTTGTTATTTTAGAAAGTTTAAATTATCCTGATATTGTTCTATTGACAGAACATTGGCTTAAGCCAGATGAGCCTTTATATGTTCCCGGTTATTGTGTTGGCTCCAAGTTTTGTAGGTTGAGTAGAGGGTATGGTACTGTCGCCCTTGTGAGTGAGGGGGTCTCTCAGGCTTTTGACAACTTTGATAAGTTTGATAACATGCTCGTTGAGAGGGAGTTTGAGTTCTCAATTTTACACTCCAGAGAATCAAATTGCTTTATAATATGCATTTATCGCTCTCCTGGATGCAATCTCTATATATTTTTAGATCGACTGGAGTCTCTTCTGTCAAAATTTTCACTAAAACACAAAATAATTTTAACTGGTGATCTAAACATTGATTTTGAAGACATTAATAATCGTTCGACCTTGGCACTACATAACTTATTCAACTCTTTCAATATTAGCATGCATGTCCATCAGTCCACTCGTGTAACGGACGCGTCATCTACTACAATTGATTACATTGCCTCTAACATCTGCGATGCTGTTCCTTGTGACGTTTTTGACCCGGCTTTATCAGACCATAATGCTATTGTAGCAAGTATTCCTCTAGCATGTAATACCTTGCCGGGAGTGAGTAGACCGGGTAGGATCTACAGCGCGCATGGATTCCGAGTGTTTCGTGAGAGCTGCATTTCCTTCGATTGGGACTCTACATTGAATGCGGAGATCCCCCTGCAGTGCTTCCACGAGTCGTTGGCCAGCATTGTTGATGTTTCCTTTCCGGTTCGCTGTCTGAGGGTACGGAGCAGGGATCGCAGGCGGTGGTTGACCAAGGGTATTCGCACATCGTCGTCTAATCTAAGGTTTTGGAATACTGTGCGGAAAAAGTACCCTAATAATGAAATGGTCCGGTCTTATTTCTTTGGGTACAGAAGGATGTACAGGCAAGTTATCAAAAATGCAAAAAAGATGTACTATTCCAAACGCTTGCGTAATTCCAACAACCAGCAAAAAGAGTCTTGGTCCATTGTTGGTGAAATAACTGGGAGAGTTTCCAATAATATCAAAATATCCAACATTAATGCACGCGACCTCAATAATTACTACTGCACAGTTGCCGAAAATTTGACTAAGGACTTGCACCCTGCAACTGACCCTCTATCTTATTTCCCCAACGCCCATGTTCCTGAGACGTTTTATTTTTCTCCGACCACACCTCAAGAAGTGGAGGAAACTATCAAATCCATGAAAAACAGGAGGGCTGCTGGTGAGGACGGAATTTCCTTGAACATAATGGCTCAGTTACCAATGGATGCCATTGTTGCGTTGTCTTCCGCCATTGACGTATCATTTGAGACGGGGATTTTTCCGTCTAGCCTGAAAATTGCCAGGGTCATTCCCCTCTTCAAGGGAGGTGACCATGGTTCCCCGTCAAATTATAGGCCGATTTCTCTTGTTTCCACACTATCGAAACTGGTTGAAACCCTTGCGCGTAAACGAATTACTTCTTTCTTAGTTAAACACAAGATAATAAATCAACACCAGTATGGTTTTCAACAGGCTAAGAGTACATCTGATGCTATGTTTGATCTCTTATCGAATTTATTTCGGGGTATCAACAGAGGGGAGACCTCCGCGGCAGTGTTCTGTGACTTATCTAAAGCGTTTGATTGCGTGAGCCACGGTATACTGCTGCGGAAACTATCGGTTTATGGCTTCCGTGGTGTGGCTTCTGAGTGGTTTCAATCCTTTCTCTCGGATCATGT
This sequence comes from Pissodes strobi, assembly GCA_016904865.1. Taxonomy (NCBI): domain Eukaryota; kingdom Metazoa; phylum Arthropoda; class Insecta; order Coleoptera; family Curculionidae; genus Pissodes; species Pissodes strobi. Next base: position 131,481 of record MU182631.1, on the reverse strand, counting down.
TCAGTTTGTGTCTTTGGGGGGTGTTTCGTCCAGTAAGCAGAGTGTTCCATGCGGTGTCCCTCAGGGCTCTGTCTTGGGACCTACGTTGTTTCTAGTCTTCATTAACGATCTTCTTCAGCTTGACTTGTCTGGTTCCATCACGGCATTCGCGGATGATGCGTCTGTATCATGGGGTGGTCACGACGTAGACCAACTCAGGGCTGATATGTCGTCCGACATCTATAAAATTAAGGAATGGTGCGACTCTAATCTTCTCTGTCTAAACTTGTCGAAGACTCACATTCTTGGGTTTAACTGTATGGTAAACAACATTGAGATAGGTAATCATTCTCATTACTTCTGTTGATAATTCTAGGTTCCTTGGGCTGATTTTGGACGATAGCCTAAAGTTTCAGCATCATATTCTAAAATTAAATAAAAAGTTGGCCTCTGGCTGCTACTCTATCCGTATTACCTCCCAAGAATTGGGGAAACACTTCGCCCGTAACATTTATTTTGCGAATGTTGAATCACACCTCAGATATGCCCTTCCATTCTGGGGTGGCTGTTCAAGGTATTTATTCCAATCAGTCTTCATCCTTCAGAAAAGAGCAGTGAGAAATTTATGCAATGCCCATCCTAGAGCTCATTGCAAGCCTCTTTTTATTTCCAATAATATACTAACCCTTGCCTGTTTATTCATCTTAGAAACTGCTTGCCTTATTCATAAAAACAAAACCGATTTTCCTAAGCGCCAACAAATCCATTTCACGAGACAGATAGACCATGTGCCCCTACTTATCCCTCGCCTGAGCCTCATTAGAGACTCCTTCATTTATAATGGCTTAAAGATATATAACCACCTAAGCTTGGAGATGAGACGTAGCCTAAATCTGAGGATGTTTAGGAAGAAGTTGAAGGACCGGCTGTTGTCGAAGGCATTTTATGGCATTGACGAATTCTTTAAGCAGGATAGTATTTAGATATGCTAGGTGTGCCATGTATTACTTAGTATTCTGTTAAGTGTGGTACTTTTGTACTTAGGGTATATGTATTTGTGTCAAGATTCAATTGACTACAAAATTGTGTATGTGTCAAAATTTTAATCATGCTTTGTCAATAAGATTTATTCATTGTAATAATCCTTGGACAATAAAGCACTTTCATTCATTCATTCACCGCATATCTCCCAGATTGGTTGGCCAGTCTTGACCTCAATGGAAAACAGGTTATCAGTGCATCTGCAATAATTTCAACAAAGATACCAAATCGGTATTCAGTGGTCACGGATGGATCATTGACAAACTCCCAGTTGTTTTCTTCGACTATATTATACAAACGGAATAATCCTTCATTAGTTATTGGTCTAAAGTTTATTCTAGAATTGGATTTTTTATTTGGATTAAGGCTACAAAAATCAAAAACTATGCCCCTATGATCTGAAAGGTGGTGCATATCAAATGGTCTGGAGCAGTCAATAGGAGTATCTATATTTGTAAATTTGTTATCAAGACAAGCATCATTTCTAGTTGGAAAATGAACTGTTTTATGCGAACCATATGTGTGAAAAAAGTATGTCAACTCATCCGCCCTAATTTCATTGGGTGTAAAATGAACATTATAAGTACCAGTTTGGACAGATTTATGTTATCAAAAACACTTGTCGAAATTTCAAGGTACCTATCAAAATTACCACTAGGAGATCTGTAAATTGTAATAAGCTGGACTAAATTATGTTTAAGAAAAATAACTGTTAACTCACAGTTAATTTCTTCAGAAAATTTAGATATATTTAGATCTTTGTATTCTATATTAGATTTTAAATTAATGGCCACACCTCCATGACCCCTCACAGACCTACAAAAACGAGAAGCAGCTGTATAACCAGCTAATATTGTTACAGAAAATTGTTCAGGTTTTAACCAGTGTTCATTAATACAAATGCAATCAAAAGAATTTTCTTTGAAGAGTATCTCCAGTTCGGACAATTTATTAACTATACTTTGTACATTAAGATGAAAAACAGAGGTTTTAATGTTTTGTTTAACCCCGCTTACCGAGTTCCCCCTTTTGTAGTGGTCCCTCCAATCATGTTGGGCTGCGGCCGTTTCACCTTCCGAAAATGGTTTACCCTAATATCTTCCAGCCATAGTTCTGGGTCCATTATTTTGTCCAGGCATTTCGGGCACTCCAACTTTAAATGAGCTGACCTGTTTTGACTTAGTAGTCATTTTTTCACACACATTGTTGTTTTCAAATTGGTGGCTATCTAAAAAATTCAAAATGTCTTTTGATTCAGTGTTCCTGGATAATACAGAAACAAATACCCAATGAAGTCTTTGTGCAACCTCCAAGGTACTGGTAGTTTTCTTTACCCCTTTTATTGGTTCAGGCCTGTTTACGGGTAGCAGAGGCTGTTTTCTGTGGTTTCTTTTGTATGAAACAATATTCCAATCGTCGTTAGAGCCGCCTGGTCCATTTGTAGTGAGAGGATTTTCCTCAGAGTCAAAGAAAACTACATCATCATTTTCATCCACATTTTTCTTTTCTTTGTTTTGTTTTGGAACGTCTGTCAGTTTTGACACTTGACTGTTGACGTTGAGTTGACTGACTGACGTTTTGGGATCAGCTGATTGCGGTGTTGTCGGCTTTTTTGTTGAAATCCTTGGTTTTAGGGCTTTCCATCTTGGTTTTTTTTCCAATGTTTTCCTCGATTTTCTCAAGTTTTTCCTTTAAAAGTTGGTAATTTTGTTCCAAGAAGATGTACTTTTGGGCCAATACCTCATACAGTCTTCGGATTTCCAAGCAGTCCTGATGTTGATCTTTGTCACATTTGGGGTTAGAATGCTCCTCCAATGCAATGTGCTTATAAATTGCCTTTTTGGCACTCCCTGCTTGCTACAAACATGCTGGGTGAAAATAGTTACTGCCCTTATTGCATTTTACACTGGTCACAACTTTTTTATCACAGTGGAAACAGATTTTCTCATCTTTTTTACTTTGCGAAAATCCGGCGTCAGTAACGCCCGCCATGTTGCCAACGCTTCCCAAGGAAACGGAAAATCTATATATTTATTATTGGAAAAATATAGTACCATATTATTACAGTTTCTCGAGCAGAACGTTTCTTCGATATTCAGAGTAGAGCCGTTCGAGTTATGGGGGGGGGGGGGGGGATGTGGTTGAGAAAGTTCCTTGTAACATTAAGGCTTTTCAATATTTATTTATTTATTTAAGCAAACAATATAGAAGTTCCAAATGGTACAATAAAAAAAAAGTACGTCAACGAAAACTCAATACTCAATAATTTTTTCATGTCAATACAATAGCTTACACACGTCAGGAAGAAAAAAATAAAAAAATTGGGATTATCCATTACACAAAGTTCAATTATAAAAAGGACAATACTTTTCATAGTTACAAATAAATTCTACATAGTTATTAAGAGAATAAATATTCGCAAATGTGAATAAAAAATTAAAATATTCAAGGGTCAAAAGCCAAGTTAAAATTGGATCCATAGTATTCGTTAATAGAGTAAAAAGCCCTGTGTAACAAATACTTCTTCACCCTAGAATTATTCATTTATTCATTAATTTACGGCAGAGCCATTTTACAATGGTAATAAAAAAAATATAACAAAAATATACAATAAAAATAATAGTATATACAAAAAATTAAAAGATCTAATAAGACTTACATAAAAAATATACTCATAGCTTTAACAGTTTGACTTTGGCTTTAAAAGAACGAAAGTTGCTGGCAAATGGGTCCAAATCATTAGTATTAAAGGAACGCAAAGTTCTCGTAAGAGGAGAATAAAATCCATAGTTAGCTGAGTGGAAACGAATGTGAAACAAAGGGGAGTCCACTCTTCTGTGATAAGTGTTAAATCCTATAGCATGTAAAATTGTAGGATAAAAGTACAAGCAATTTAGGATTTTATACATTGTCAACATATCTGAATGATAACGTCTTAATTGGAGAGTAGTAATTGCAAAGTGATGGGAATAGTATATTATTTTATATGGAGGAAAAGTAATACGTTTCATGGCGCGCTCGTGTTTAACAGCCGAACGGAGTGAGGCTGGTAATAGGGAGCAAGCCATGAAAAGTAACTTTTCCTCCAAATAAAATATGCTGTTTTTTCCTCAAATGTCAACAAATTAATGCAAAAAGTCTCTTTTTAATAGTAATAATTATTATTAAAGATAAGTGGGTTCGCAAGGCGGCTTAGACCGGTGCGGTGTCGGTGAATAGGCTCAGGTTGTTGCTATAGTAATGTAACATAAAGCTGTCAGTGGACACTGTCAACAATAATTATATTTTTAAAATTGCGTCTTCGATTACGTTTTAATTCCGTATTGATAAGCAGTTATTGAGTAAGTTCGATTAAATAATAACCAATTTGTTCCTAAATTAGTGATTTTTAGAAATGCAGTCACAAATTGAGTGATAAATACAAATTTTAGTTTAATAACTCTTGAGTTTTTGACGCTTATTTTGATGTTTGCTTGTATTGCATCTATGTTGCTATAACACTTTTACCTCCGCCGGCGGAAAAGTGAAAAGTAAAGCTCCGGCGGAGGAAAAACGAAACTTCACTGCCGCCCACACAGTCGAGTAATGACGGATTTACTGACGTTTGAAGAAAAATAATATTGTAGTCAATGAAGTAGTTACGGAATATATTAATATTCGCCCGATAAGCAAGACCTCTCAGAAATGTCTTCTGTAATATGACAAGAATAGTATGGAGCCCAAACAATGGAAGCATACTCTAGTGAAGAGCGAACTACGAAGCAGTATAATACTTTGAAGCAGTGAGGTGATAGATGGGCACTATTCCTAGTTATAAAACCAAGATTTCTCATACCCCCTTTCACAATATCCGAAATATGCGGAATAAAAGAGAGCTTTCTATCAAACAACACGCCCAAGTCTTTAACCTGGTCAACAGATTGAAGAATAGTATTATTGATAGTGTAATGATAGACAACAAAATTATTGGATCGACTAAAGGACATACTTACACACTTTTTTACATTCATATCAAGACAGTTACTTTCACACCAAACACTAACATTGTCCATATCCTCTTGGAGCAATTCAGAATCCAAAGAAGACCTAATGGTCTTATATAATTTGAAGTCATCAGCGAAAGCCAGATGTTCTGAGTGAATAATAACATCACTTAGATCCCTTATAAATAGATTAAAAAGGACTGGTCCAATGTGTGATCCCTGGGGAACACCTGAGAAAACATTAATGCTGTTAGAAATATAGTTGTTAATTCTGATTAACTGTGAACGACCGGTCAACAAACTTTGAAGAAAATTGAACAGAATTGTACCAAGGCCCATAGCCTCAAGCTTCTTTAAAAGATGAATATGACTTACTCTATCAAATGCGCTAGAGAGGTGTGTGTAGATACAACCTACCTGCACAGACCTCTCCAACGCACAAACCAAATCATATTGGTAGGAAAGCAAGTTGATCACCGTAGACCTACCCTGAGCAAACCCATGTTGATGATCACTAAGTAACATCCTGCAATGCCAAGAAAAGTGAGATGAGAACAATCTGTCAAAAAGCTTAGGAATAACAGACTGAATGCTAATATCTCTATAGTTAATAATATCACTTTTATCACCGGTCTTGTGAATTGGTGTTAAAAAGCTCACTTTCCATTAATTAGGAAAAATGCCTGATGACAGAGATAAATTAAAAAGATGAAGCGAAGGGCCACTAATCTTATCTTTATCTTTGTTCATCTGCATAAACAGCAAAGGGTTTATTCTAAGTCGGTGTACACTAGGTCTATCAATATACCTAATTCGTTTTGCCTATACGATAATGACGTTACACGCGTGTATGTGGCCGGCAAGTTTTTCAGAAATCAGTATCTGGGATTTATAAGTTTTACAACCGAAATACACAAAAATTTCGCCTCATATATAAAGAATCAACCTCCTATAGTTGCTTAATCTTAGAGGCTAGGATCGATCCAATATGTATGGTTTTAAAAGGCCTGAAAGCTAATATTATATAAAATTGTAGTAGAGCATTTTTTCGCAGCTCTCGCAACAGGCACCCAATCGCTCGCCATCGCTAAGCGGCCGTTCTACGTGGCCGGAAAGAGATCCCTCTTCCAGACTGATGCGCATTCCACACACTTTCGTCATCCACTCCTATACCAGGCCCACGGTTTGTCAGCATTGCAAGAAACTGCTGAAAGGACTGTTCAAGCAGGGCTTGCAGTGCAAAGACTGCAACTACAACGCGCACAAAAAATGTTTAGAAAAGGTGCCAAAGGACTGTACTGGGGAGTTGCCAAGAGATTCTGCAAGTAAGTTCGCTTTAAAATATTTAGAGGGATTATTAACGTTTTATTTTTTGCATTTTCTGATACCGATATTTGAGAGAAAATCCGTTAAAGATTTTGATGTTTTTTGCGCTAGTATAGATATTACAAGGCATTACTTCTGACCTATATAAAAAATAGTATTGGCAACAGCAATATTTATAATGTCAAAGGCTCGAGATAAGGATTTCCTATGTCAATATCATACTTTTAAAATTTGCTGATTACTCTTTACAATGTTGCGTTACAAATGGGGCATTTTTATTCCAGTTCACTTTGACTATGCCGAAAGTTCTGGTAGCGACAGTCAAACCAATCTTGGCTTAGGGGATGACGAAGTCGAACAGGGTAAAAACAGTTGTTATAATCAGGAAAATGGCAGCAACAAATTCATTGAAGTTATACCTGTTCACGACGATGACAACGACTATTCTCCTTCAACGTAAGTATAGCCATTCCCATTGAGAGCAGTCGACATTTCTTTGTTTATGCACGTTGTGTATATAGTATTTGTGAATTGTGTTCCTCAGATAGTTTTATTCAACTTAATGTACAGGGTATTTTAGCATCCACCTAGAGCCTTTATTTTTGAATTTAGAACAAAAGTTAGATGATTCTTCCTAAACCGGATCCGGATCCGAAAAAACAAATAAGCATTGTAAAAGTGACAAAGAGTACCAACTTGTATATAAAGTTTTGTTCTAGCTCCAGGAGCATTTGAAGAAAGAAACGAAAAAGTTCTACGAAACGGAAGAAAATTACAGATGCACAATAGTTGAGCTTAGGTCAAAACTAGGAAGAATAAATGTTCATATCGAAATCCTTAAGCAAACAGTTGAGAAGCTTGAAAATCGGGAAAAGCTTTTGTTGGGGGAATTGGAAAGCATGAGGTCAAAAACAAGGAATGAAGATGCATCACCAAGCACAAAATCAAAGACAAAAGTATCCAACCAAACAACTGAGTCACAGTCCAATAAACGACAAAAAGTTCCACAGGTGCTGTTTCTGTGTGGCAAAGACAGTTATAATGTGTGGAAGATCTTTAAGTCAATCGCTGGACAAGGCTCTGATATAAACTGTCAATATGCAGATACCAATAGTTTGAGCGATATTCTCTCGGCGAATGACCTAATCTCTGGTAGACTTAATAAGCGAGACTTTAAAATTGTATTCATTGCGAATGACGATTTGAGAAAAAGGAAAAAGATACCAGAAGCGAATATAAAACACCTTCAGTCACGGCTCACAAACTTGATAGTAGAGGGAACACCCTTCATTAGAAATACGCGGATATCAGAACATGCGTTGAAGAACTCTGTTGACGCAAACAAAATAATTGAGCTGCGGGACGTCTACGATAATGGCCCATTGACTAATGGGGATAAATAGGAAATCCTCAACTATATTTACCATACAATTTTCATACCTATAAAAAACCAAGCCAAAGCAGAACCTGCCATAAATAAACCACATAAAGACATTAACACGCAAAAACGTGATGCAGCAACCAACACACGGAAAAGATTCTAACATCGGATAAGGAAATCTTTATTACAGATCAGGATAGTACACTAAATTCAGCAATGAACACACTAACATATAAAGGTGTCACCGAATCGAGAATACCCAAACATGCCGAGCCTTGTGAAGCAACAAAAGCAACACTTTGTCGGTACAAAAAAATTAATTTTCTAATTTATTATGACCACCAAGGTGGGGGTAGTAAATTAACTGTATAATCAACTACAATTCAATTAGTGGACTGTATTAAATAGGGTGGTGGGGGTTCTACACATAAGTTATGAATTTAAACCAAGTAGGTATGTTAACGAAGTACTTTAATAATGCAGGTGTAAATTGCATTTGAATTCAATATGGTGAATATATACAATTTCTAAGCTATTTCCATGCATTCAATCATTCATACATAAAACTAAATATGCAAAACAGGTTACTTTTATAGATCTTTAAGGAAATTTCATAATGGTTGTATTTAAGAATAAAACAGCGTCTTTCCTCAGGTAAGCCGAGACGCTACGTCGTTTCTGGCTTCAAGGAATTGCGTAAAAATGCCCAAAAGAGGGATTTGTCCAAACTTGGACAAAGATAACAGAGGTACACTAGATATTTTCTAATATCAGTGCATACAAACGGAGAAAATTGCCAAAAAGGGTTTGACCTTTTGGCGCGAAAACGGAAACGAGCACTTAGCTGTTGTTCGAGTGAAAGTTTAAACTGCACTGCACTAGAGAGCGGTGACTGGACCGATCTAGTAAGTTTGAGAGGTTGTAAGACACTTAAAATAACTTACAAAATGAGAGAAACACTAATTATTTGCCTTAAACAGGGCTAGTTGTTTTTTGGCGCTAAAATCTCTAGAAGAGCTGTGACAAGACAGATCCTACGCGGTTAAGTGCTTGCAAAGCACTAATAAAATTAATTTCTTCTTCTGGCAGGTGCCTGGCGACAAGACCAAATAAAAGTGGGGGATGGCGCAAATGCCGAATTCATTTGAGGTTGAAAGGGTAAAAACTGTTTTCTTTCTTTATTTGACACATTATTGTTTACACAATACTAACGGAGACAAGGATATATTAATTGAGAACGATTCCAAACGATTTTCTTGATGGTGTGCCATTTTACTTTATTAGAATCATAGCATATAACGGACTCTATTATACCGACAAACCAGGTTCGGACTAAGGGATCGTAATGAAAAACTGAAATATGCTGCTTTTAATGCAAAAAATGGGTTTCACCCGGGGTTAAATAAATCTATTTTAAGTTTAATTACAGTTAATTCATATTACATACATACAGGGTGTTATCACCAAACTATATGGTGGAAAACGATAGTTTATACCGATGTTGGGGTGTTTCCCCAACAACACCTAAGTAGAATGGAACACAAACGAAGGGATCCTGAAAGAAGAGAAACCCTAAGTATATTAAACGACCTAAAAGTAATGATTGCGCGAAACAAAATTTTTCTTTCACGTTTATCGCCTGTCCGAACTACTACCATCATCATTATCATCTCGAGCTTATACTGTCCACTGTTGAACAAAAGCCTCTCTCAAATTTTGCCACGCTTTTCGATCTTGTGCAGATTGGATCCAGTTTCCTACAATCCGTTTTATGCTGTCTGTCCAGCGTGTGGGTGGTCTGCCTCTACTTCTAAAGGCTTCGGATCTTGGTCGCCATTCTATAATCTTTTTCGTCCATCTACCTTCTTTCATTTTGGCCACGTGGCCTGCCTTCAGATGTAGAATAGTCTCGACGACGTCTCGTACTCCTAATTTGTTTCGTATGGTTCGATTTGGAATTTTGTCAGATAGTCTGATTCTTAGCGTTGCTCTTTCCATTTTTCGTTGCATCACCTGTATTTTGTGAGCATTCTTCTTCGTTAACGTTAGCGTTTCCACGCCATATGTCAATACAGGCATGACGCACTGATTGAAGACTTATTGAGACATATTGGCAGGTTGGACTTTAATACTGAGTTTAACTTGCCAAAAGCCGCCCATGTTAAGGCTATCCTTCGTCGAATCTCGTGGTGTTTGGTTGTCTGGTCCAATGCTGATTTTGGGTCCTAGATATTTATATACGTATGTTTCTTCTATACTTTCGTTTTTAATTTTTAATGTGTCATTTAGTACCAGATTTGTCATGAGCTGTGTTTTTGTTCGATTTATTTTCAGCCCTATCTTGCTTGCCTCGTTGTTTAGCATTTCTAGCATTTAATGGGCTTCTTGAATATTATCTGATATCAACACTATGTCATCTACGAAGCATAAGTGATTTAGTCTTTCTCCCTCTATGTTTATCCCTGTGTTTTCCCAATTTATTTTATTTAGCATTCTCTGCAATAAAGCTATGAATAGTTTGGGAGACAGCGCGTCTCCTTGTCTCAATCCTCTCTCGATTTTAAATTTGTCTGTATTTTGATTTTCTGTAATTTTGATCTTTGCTGTTGCTGTCTGTTGGGCTAAGTTAATTGCTGCAGAGTAGCGATGGTCAATGCCACATTGACCATCGCAACGTTTACTATCTACAAATTGCCCAGGTCGTTTAACATCAAAGCATCCCAATAGGAAAATATCCATCTATTACCAGAATGTTCGCGGTCTCAGAACTAAGACAGTTCAATTTCAGCAGGAGATAATTCATTCCAATCAGGACGTCATAGTGGTGACTGAAACATAGCTGAGGAAGCTGGGAATATCTGGTGATGAATTATTTCTAAAAAACTATACAGTTTATAGAAAAGACAGAAATCCTGACCTAACATGCAAGACTCGTTGCTAGTAGCTGTTAAAACTTCACTTGCTTCCACCATTTACACGCTCTCGAATGGCGAAGACATCGAACAAGTTTGGATTAGTGTTCGTACTGGAAACGAGATTTGCATAATGGGTGTTGTTTACATTCCCCCATCGTCATGTGCCATTGACTATGAAAACTATGTGTGCTGTGTTGATCATGTTTTAGATCATTTTCCTTCCTCAAACGTGCTGCTGTTTAGTGATTTCAATTTACCCACCTTTCCTAGAGGATATGTTTCGATTGATGCTAGGGAGTCCTCGGCGAATACTGACAATTGTAGCCCGAAATTCAGCTCGCTGGGTAATGCCTCTGATCTGGATATGATTTTTATCTCAAGCAACAAAAAGGAACGTATTCTGTTACACTGTGTTTGTTATTACGATTTGTCGCAACTAAACACTGTTGAGAATGTTAACGGGGTAATATTAGATTTAGTATTTTCAAACTGTATGAACGTTTATGTATCAAGTAGTCAAATGCCTTTAACTAATATCGATGTTCATCATCCCCATTTGTTGATTGATTTTTCTTGTATCGGTGGAGGGTTTGATGGGACGGAAGTGTAGGATGTCCGCTAATGCTTTGAGAAAGCTGATTATGATTTGATCAACGATTACTTTGAACACGTTGATTGGAATTTTTTGAGTTGCTACTGTATAGACAGTGCTGTCGAAATGTTTTATACAGTTTTGTTTATTGAGGTAGATTTGCATGTTCCTATTAAAAAAACCTGCTCCCTGAAATTCCCACGATATTTCTCGAAAAGGACAATTATTTACCTTATTCATAGCAAGAACAAAGCATTTAGATCATACAGAGATCTCAGTCCAAAGCTTCCATAAAAAATTACTACAGTTGTTTTCTTCGTGACACTCAAAATAACATTTCCAGAAATATCAACGCCTTTTAAACGTATGTTAAATCACAACGTAAAACTAGTCAATATCCTTCTCGAATGTAATGAGTCCTGTGACCCCAAGGAAGTGGCTGACTTATTTGTTAGATATTTTCAGTCTGTGTTCTTCAATTCTGACTCCATTAATGTTGCTCCACATACCCGGTGTTTTGCAAGTTTGAACCTGTCCAATGTCAGTATTAACAGTTCAATTGTATTTAAGAAGTTGGTCCATCCCAACCAGGGCCAGACTAAATTTACCCCTTATTTCTAAAAAATTGTAGCCCAACACTGGCAGTTCCTCTTAATTACATCAATCAACTCTCTTTAAATACGGGCAAATTTCCTAGCCTTTGAAAATGTTCTCATGTAACTACAGTCTGGAAGAGCGGAGACAGGGATGATATAGAGAATTGCCGTTTCCTATCTGGTATTGATTGTATGGCCAAGGTTCTTGAGTCGATTGTTGACGTGATGTAGCCTAACTTCAAAAATCTTAAATCTGAACATCACCATGGCCTTATGACTGGACGTTCCTGCCAAACGAACCTCTGTTTGTACTCTAACGATCTGGCAACAGCAATCGAAGCTGGAGCTCAGATTAACTCTATATATTTCGATTTTGCTAAGGCCTTTGATAGGGTCAACCATAGAATTCTCATTTCTTAGTTGGCATCATACGGTATTCTGGACCTCCTCCTTTCTTGGTTGGCAAGCTTTCTTGACGGTAGAACTCAAATGGTAAAAGTGAACAACGTTCTATCTGGCAAAATATCGGTAACATCGGGGGTACCTCAGGGCTCACATTGGTTTTAATCTTCAATAATGATCTTGCCATATTGTTTGTCGATGCACACTCTCTGTTCTATGCAGACGACTTAAAGGTATACAAAAGGAAATACACCAAGGACGATTGTTTTCTGTTGCAACGTGAAATCTGTAAAATATCTGACTCGTGTGCTGTCAATAGAATGAAGATGAACTTATCAAAGTGTAAGGTTATGACATTTGCCCCCAAGGAAAAAACAATTTTATTTGATTACTCTCTTTCCAATATGAGCCATTTCAGAGTGAGCTTAATCAATGATCTTGGAGTCATCTTCGATACTGAATTGAGGTTCACTGAACATATAAATAGTGCAATCTCCAAATCATTCAGGATGGCTGGATTCATTATGAGAACTTGCTTTGATTTTGACTAATATTGATGTTTTGAGGATACTTTATTACTCGTTGGTGCGGAGCCACCTTGAATACTGGTGTGTTGTCTGGTCCCCTTTCTATAAAACCCATTCTGCTAGGATTGAACGTGTTCAGTCTAGGTTTGTCAGTTTCCTACCCAGGAAACTTCACATCAAAAGAAGTGACTTTTCCTGTACTCAACGCCTGACTCTTTTGGGCTTGGATAGTCTGGAGACTCGTCGAATTTTCTGTTTGGTTATAAAATCATCACGAATGAGATTGATTGCCCCGATCTCCTCGCTTTGATCAATTTTTCGAACGCCGTCACGGAACACTCGTCTAATTGATCCAATTTCGGTACACAGATATCGCACTGATGTTGGGCACAATAGTTCCTCAAACCGGATTATGGAGTGTTTTAATACGTACATTCCTACTGAATTTCAACTGGGGTGGTCTACACATAAGTTTAAAGCTAACCTAAAGCATTTCTTATCTTACTAGCATGACCACTTGTTTAATGACTGTTAAGTACATAATGTCTTGCATTTCTGTCATGACATGTACCTCCTTTGTTTAAAAATCTTGAGTGTTCATTTATTTTACTTGCTCTTGTTTGTGTTTATTTTATTTTTGTTGTCACTTTAATTTATAGTCTTGCATTTACTGTATTAGGTGTGTAATGTTTTAACACTAGTTGATATTGCATTGATTGATTACTGTACTATTTGAAATTTTCATTTCATTTCATTTTCCCCTTTTATTATTACATAAATATAGTTCATTAATTTTTTTTTGTTTTATAATAAAAATTCTTAAGGCCTTATTATCATCGGTTGTTTAAAGAAGTGAGGATTCTCACTGTGATTCAGTTTTTAATCTTAATTATCGCGTATTATATGTTTGGAGGAATGCTGGGAATTTTGTGCCGTCCGGATAGACACAATTTGAAGAGGCCCCCTGATGTTTTTAGATTGCCCAAACATAGGTTATCTAAAATAGCACAACGTTGCTACATTTGGTTACTAAAAATTTCAATAATCTATCCAGCTCTGTCAGGAAACAGAAGAGTCTAAAAATACAAGATGTTGCTCAGTTATAATATTTAATGCAATAATATTTTAATGAATGATTTGTTTGTTGATATTATTATAAGACAGGAAACTTGATTGGTGGTAGTTCTTGTTTATATATTTATATTGAATTTGATGTAATGATGAAGTAAATGCTATTCTCTTAACAATCCGAAATTGAGAATGAATGAATAAATAAATAAATTACAGTTCTTGTTCCTCTCCGAGTGCCAACATTCCTCTCCAACGAATTGTTCAGTCTGTCAAACATACAAAAAGAAGAGGTTCTAAAGTGATCAAAGAGGGCTGGCTGATTCATTTCACCAATAAAGATAAAACGGTAAGTGATTTATAATGTATTCGACGTTTTTTTATTATAAATATTTTCCGCAAAGATGGTGATAAACCCTTTCGTCTGTCTTAGTCTCCAGTAGGACGATAGTTGGCGTTTTTCCCATCTGTTTAGTTCTTCGGTAATGTGGCTCTTGCTTACATTCCCAGACTAACTTTGACACGCACTTGAAAGCTTTTAGAGCCCCCTGGCTGTCTGAAAATATTTAGATGTGCTTTCCGTGAAGTCCTTGTGTGAGGCACTCTTCTGTACATATTTATTTATTTATTTATTTATTTATTATTACATGTTTCTTTTGACAATATAAAATTGTATAGGAATAATCAATATAAAGAAAAAAGAAACCTAAAGCTAAAAATCTATAACTAAGACCTTAAAACTAAATAAAACACAGGATAAACAACCCTCAAGAAGCACATCTACCGTTCCAGCGCCATATAGTCTTCAATGGAATAAAGACATTTTGATATCAAAATAGCTATTTATGATATGTGTGAAAAGTACTCGTTTAAGGCATGAGTATGAAAATTTGCGGAACGAGCGAAGCGAGTTTCGCAATTCATACGAATGCCTTAAACGTACTTTTCACACGTATGTCTTAAAAGATTTTTTCTACGAGCATAATGAACATTGGCTTTTTTTAAATTACTTCTGTATATTCACCTGAATTTGTCGTTTTGATTATCATAACAATTAGATCATCATAGTGATCCTATGTTATTTATTTCAAATTGTTTTTTTTTATGTCAGTAAAGTTGACCAACCGTATGTAATTCGAAAAATTCTGCCTCAAAAAGTTATTTCCAAGAATCTAATGGAGAGAATGGACTCTTCAGACATAGAAAATAGTGATTTAGCTTCATCAGATGTAGAAGAATCTGCGAGAATAGCCATTAATTCGCTTCTACCGGCCCGGTCAAGGATCCAATATGAAAATGCATATAAACGTTTCGAAAATTGGTGTAGTGGAAATAAAATAAAGAATCTCACCGAGACTGTCTTACTAGCGTATTTCCAGGGGTCTGGTGTCGTATAAGCACTGTCGATTTTAAAGATTTTTTTGGGTTCAATGGAAAGATTACATCAAATGGAACACATTAATGCAAAAAAATTTGCGGATGAAGCACTTTTGACGCCAAAAATTGAAAAAGAAATTTTATAAATGAGTGACATTTAATTGCGAAAACTCTCCCAATATGACGTTAATGATGACAATTTACTTGCAATGTTGTCAGACTTGGCTAACCTTCTTAATTTTCAAATAAGCAAATTGCCAAGTCCAGGAGCATGTTTGATAAAGTAGAATAACAACTTGTGAAAGTCAGTCTTACCAAATAAGCTCCTATTTATCTCTTAACTAACCCAAACTAATTCAGACTAATGCAAACTAACCAAAACTAGTCCAGACTAACGTAAACTAACCCAAACTAACCCAGATTGACCAAAAGTAACCCATACTAAGCAAAACTAACCCTGACTGTTTAGCCATACATGTATATACAAATAAGTAATAAAAGTTTACTTACGGTACACAGTTGACTCAATTTGTCCATTTCCCAACAAATGTCCTAGACCAAGTACATTTGTCATAAAATGCAATAATTTAAAAAGACAAGCGCGCTACGCACGCTTGTCCTAAATCAACCACAGCTAACCCAAAATAACCAACACTAACCCAAACTAACCAACACTAACCCAAACTAACCAAAACCAATCCAGACTAATCCAAACTAACCAAGACTCACCCAGACTAACCCTAATTAACCAAGGTAAAGAGACTTTGCTATTCCAAACTAAGCAAAACCAAACGAGCCTAACCAAAACTAACCCAAACTAACCAAAACTAACCCAAGCTAACCCAAACTAACCAAAGTAAAAAGATAAGCGCGCTATGCGCGCTTTTATATTCGCTATCCCAAACTAAGCAAATCCAACCCAGACTGACCAGAACCAACCCATACTAACCAAAGCTAAACCAAACTAACCGTAATTAACCAAAGTAAAGATACAAACGCGTTACGCCTATTAACCCTAATTAACCCAAACTAACCAAAGCTAACTCAGACTAACCAAAACTAACCCAGACCAACCCTAATTAACCAAAGTAAAATGGCAAGCGCGCTACGCGCGCTTTTCTCTTCGCTATCTCAAACAAAGCAAAACCAGCCCAGACTAACCAAAACTAACCTATACTAACCCAAACTAACCCTAATTAATCAAAGTAGAGACAAGCGCGCTATGCGCGCTTGTCTTCCGTATTCCAGATGAAGCAAAAATAATCGAAACTAACTTTAATTAGCCAAACAAGCGCATTGAAACGAGTGCGCCACGCTCTTGACCAACCCCGCCCATCACAAAATCAAAAATAATCCAAAGTAACAAAACAAACGCACTACGCGTGATACTCTCTTAAACTAATTCAAATGACCTTTTAAATTTGTATCTATTTCAATAAACTAAATAAATTAGTTTATATGACTTATTTTTAAAAGTGACCCACTTCTAGCGTAACATCTAATTCTAGTAAATCATATATATTGTTATTTTATTAAACAAAGCCATTAAGAATCATTATTTATAAGAAGTTTTCGTCCCACAGTACTTTTGAAACATATTCAACACGAGGCTGTTACCTATATTTTAGAACCAAATAGAAATTACACTTGGCAACATCTACCCGTACAATAGCCAGCTGAGCCGTGCTAAGCCAAGGCCACCTATACTACAATAGGGGGCCTTGGCTAAGCCAACAGTCATGATTTAAGAAATAGTCATGTTGACGTTTATCTCATAAATATTATATTATCGTTTTAAAGTGCAAAAAACAGTTTTATTTGCAATTGTTAAGAAAAGAAGCTTTATATTATGTTATTATTAACCTTCTGCGACCATACCTCAAGACAAAGTGGACTGGAATTGTGTTTATTAAGAAAAAATGTATGTTAAATTTTAATTTTTATTTTCAATTTATTTTGCGAAAATGTGCTTCATCCGCAAATATTTTTGCGTTAATGTGTCCCATTTGATGTGATCTTTCCATAGAACCCAAAAAAAGCTTCAAAATCGACGGTGCTTATATGACACCAGAACCAAAACATTGATATAAGCAGGTACAATAATGTAATATCTTTTTTGAAAAAAAAATCGGAAGGTTAAAAGGCGAAGAAATTTAAAGTTTTTTCCAAAGAAAATGTCAAAATTTTTTTAACAAGGGCCAACGATGACAATTTTTTGCTCATGAAAGTCACACTAATCATTGGAATCGCAGGAGGGTGTAGGAGAGACGAGCTGTGTCGGATGACTATTGAAGACGTCACAGACAAAGGTGACATTTACTTAATTAAAATACCTGATACTAAAACGAAAACCTGTCGAGAATTTGTTATTAGTGGTGGTTCAATTGAAGAAATTAATTTAATGGAGAATCACTTTTCACACTAGTGCGTTAAAGTGACATTTTTCACACCGAAATGGGTGTGAAAAATGTCACTTTTCACACGCTCGTAGAAAAATTCTTTTAACTGGCCCTTAAACCTATTCACACTCTTGACAATTTCCAATGCCCGGCGGAAGATGGTTGAAAAGCCTTAGACCAATTACATTTGGGGACCTATACGTTATCTGGGTTTTATAGGGTGGTATATAGAAATCTTGAGCAATTCGGGTGCTAAATGAATGTAACTGGCCATGCCTTGTATAGTTATTCCTATTTTTTAAAATATGCAGGCATGTTTCAAATATGTACAGACCGACAAGTGTTAGGATATTAAACTTTTTAAACAGATCTCTACATGATGTTCTTCGATTGACACCCTCTATACATCTGATTATTCTTTTTTGCTTAATGAACACATCCTTTGATTTCGTTGAATTTCCCCAAAAGGACACACCATATCTAAGTATAGAATCAACCTGAGTATGATACATCATAATTAAATGTTTTTTTGTTAGTACATTTCTCTAGTTCAACAGTACATAATAAGCTGAGTTTAGTTTTCATATCACATAATCACAGTGCTTCTTCCAGTCCAGACAGGAATCCAAATATATCCCGAGAAACTTTACATGTTCATCATTGTCAATATTCACATTATTTAGTTCAAATTTTAGTTCATTGCAGTTCCTTTGTCTTGTGTGAAATCTAACACATTGGGTTTTATCCAAATTAAAATATAAACAACTACTTGCAAACCAACTATACAGTCTAGAGATTGCATCATCTACTTTACATTTCAACAGTTCGCCGGATGAACCTGAAGCCACAATGGAGGTATCATCAGCAAGCGAAGTTATCGATACCCCAGGTACAACATGTGACAATTTATTTACTAATAAAACAGCACCGGGCCTAAAACAGTACCCTGAGGAACCCCCATTAAGCTTTCTTCAGACCTAGAATTAACTTCTGCCCTACTACCATCAGAATGCAAATGGTGAATAGCTACACACTGGCTTCTGTCTGCTAAGAAAGACCGCACCCATTCCAATGCCTGATTCTTCAATCCATAACAAACTAGTCTTTCTAAAAGTTTAGTATGATCAACACAGTCAAAGGCTCTGCTAAGGTCACAAAAAACCCCAACAGGGCTTTCCCCTGCGTCGACCAGTTGTACTATTTCATCATAAAAGGTGTGAATAGCTGAGTTTGTTGATTTATTTGCCTGGAAACCATGCTGTCTCTCGTTAATCAATTTATTATCTTTAATAAACATCAATAATCGATCCAGAAAGCAATATTCAAACAGCTTCGAAAAGGAAGAGCACACAGTTACAGGTCTATAATTTTGCACTGAATGCACATCATCCCTTTTATGCAGAGGTACAATCTTACCAACCTTCAGGACACCAGGAAACTTTCCCCTGCAGAAGGACAGGTTAATTAGAAAAGTCATGGGGTACACCACAAACTCCGAGAACCTGTCGAATCAAGAATATTGGAACCCCATCGGCCCCGGCTGATTTTTAAGTTTCATCATTATTAACTTGTAAAACTCCTCTTCGAGAAAAGGAAACAATAGAAAACATTCTCTGTTACAGGATCTTCTGCTTCAGTAAAATCATTATTTTTAGGAATTTTTTCAACTATGTTTATCGCAGCGTTCTTAAAATATGTATTAGAGGAGTTGGCCACAGTATTAGGACATTCAGTAATACTACCCATGTCACCCACTCTTATTGACAAGTTCATATGATTCCTCATTTTCTCAGACATATTGTTTATAATGTTCCACGCACATGGGACAGGTTTGTCGGAATTAGCTATTTTATCTTGGTAAAACTGACTCCTAACATCCCTAACCAGACTTTGATGCTTCTTTTTTGCAGTTAAATATGAATCCTTAAGCTGTTCATTGCCCTTTGATATCCGAAACAAAAATTTTAGGCTACTACTTGATTGTTTAATAGAATCATTAACCCATTTTCTGTTGTTACACCTTTTGTATCACTTTATTAGCGGAAAGCATAAATCAAAATAGAATCCAAAAACATCGAAAAAATAGGAAAAGGCAGTATCTATATCTGTCATCCCATACAAAAGTGACCAATCTTCACAGCCAAGTGCCGATTTAAAATCACCTATTGAATCGCCATTAAAGCCTCTAGCATAGGACGATGTGCATTCAATATGTACGTAGATCTTTAGATCAGCAAAAACCGTCCTGTGATCACTAACCAAAGTATCGGTTACCAGAATATTCCCATGTAAAAAATTAACAAATATGAGGTCAAAAGTTGTGGCACTATGAGATGTGATTCTTGTGGGGCTAGACACAACATTAGAAAGACCAAACTCATGACATACATTTGCTAAATCGTTAAAATCCCTACCATCAGAATGACAATCACAATTTAAGTCACCACTTAAAACTATTTTTTTATTTGGTTTAAAAACATAAAGTAATGTTTGACGTAAATGACCCAGAAATTATTGCATGTCAGCTGAGGGCGACCTATAGCAGGATAAAATGACATAAATTGTGTCGTCCAATTTGCAGGTTAGTCCACATACGTCAAAAGTCTTTTCCTCACAAAATTTGTCCAGGTTCAGCCCATTAAACTCTATACCTGTTCTCATCCAAACTGCTACACCACCCCCTCTGGAATTCTTCCTACAGTAGTTGTTGGCCAGTACAAAGTCCTCCAAATAAAAAGTACCAATGGATTATTTGCATGCCCACGTCTCAGTCAAACACAAAAAGAGTAGGCCATCCTTAGAGCTTAGATCACAGTTAATTTGATTGCATTTAGTATTGTTGAGAGCTTGACAATTCAATAATAAAAGTTGACTATTCGGTAACCCTACTTCCGATTCCAAAATCGTGGTTTTCCCTTGTAAAAATGTTTTATTTTATTTTTATTGTGGTTATTCGAATAAAACGCAAAAGGTCTAATAATTATATTTTTTGGCCACAGATCTGCATCAAGAATACCCGCTTCATAATGTGATTTGACGGATATCTTATATGACAATCTTGTTTGAGTGGCTTGGTTATCTGTTATTATTTGATCACATGCCATTACTGGTATATTGTTGTCATGTAGAAACTGTTTTAACTTCTCAACTGAGGACTGGGTACTCACATTGCCCACATAAAAAGTTTTATAATCCTCTGCAGCAGCAATAAAAGAAGGATCCCTATTTGAACCCCTTATTGTTCTGGTTGGAGCACCAGTTTGTTTGCTCTCCCTCGACTCAGCCGCTTGCTTTCTTTCAGTTTCTCGCTTCGCTCCTGTCTCCATGTCTGCTGTCAAATTAATGTATTTGTTTAAAATGTCTCGAGAAGCAGCTTCAAGCAAGGTATGCCCCATTTTTTCTAAAGTTGACTCGTTACTCATTTCGGGTGATGGTGATAGGAGGTATTGATTTGTACCGTCGTCACGTTTTTATTGTTCCAACTTTCACATCAAAATAAAATTCTTGAGTGCTGTCTTCAATGTGTTGCAGATATTACAGCTTTTTTCCAGATATTACACACACTTCCGCGATTTAAACACTTTAAAAAACATAAATTAAGCAACTTATTTTCCTAGGTAAGCAAACAAAATACCGCAAGGTTGCCTTGCCTTGCTAACTGTATATATTTATGGCAAGCTTAGAAGATGGTTATATATTTGCCTAGCGGTTTGCAAAACTTACAGTTTGAACCTGAAATGCCCAATCCTGCTCCTTTCACTAGTTTTGAACCATGTGTGTACCACAGCGATGCGTTGTCGGCCTGAGGTAGTCTTTTACTCTCCCATGACTGGCGGCCATCAATAACCACTGCGAATGCGACATCTAGGTCTAACATGGCCGTCATTTGGTCACTTGGTTTGCTGGCATTTTCCAGTTTTACTTCTTCAAAGATGCACAGGTGACCAATCAAATCTCCAGGCTTGAATTTGCCTCCTATTTGGAATAGCCTGTGAGCACTGATAATCGCCTCCCTCTTCACACTGCGATGGAGAGGAGGCATGTTCAGCAGTACCTCTAAGGCTGCGGTAGGGCACGTTGGCATTGCCTCTGTTATTCCCAGGCATATCAGTCTTGGTCCGAGCGAGCGGTGACCTGCTGGGTTTTTGGCCACCATACCAGCGAGGCATAGGTTACCGTGGGCTTAATCATTGTTTGGTAGATCCAAAATACGATTTTTGATTTTAGGCCTCATGTCTTGCCAACTAGTTTGTGGCATGTCCAGATTGTCGCTGTTGCTTTAGAGATGGTGTTTTCTAGATGCTAAATATTTCACCTCAGTGGAAAAAGTTAACTGTGTTCCGTGTATGATGGGCGCTCTAGTTTCTAGCTTCCCTGTTTTTGTAAACGGGACAAGAATGGTTTTCCTAGGATTTAGGGAGAGTCTCTCCTTTTCGCTCCAATGCTTGATGAACAGTTTGGGGCATTTTGCATGCAGTTTGAAATTACACCTTCATGTTTGCCCTACTACTAGATCGTCTTCGTAGCCAGAGTGGTTAGGATTTTATCCACTACTAGTGTTCACAGTAGGGGGGAGATAACACCTCCTTGAGGGCACCCTTTCATTATGCTGACGGTTGCTGACGCTCCGTTTAATTCTGTTGTTACGAAGTGGTGCTTTAGCATTGTTTCTGCCCATCTTAAGATTGGGAGCTCAACTTCCCACTCTTGAAGTGCTCTTCTGATGGACTGATGTGTTATGTGACGCAGCAAGAGTAATTTCTTTGCATTCGATTGTCTTAATGTGGATTTGCCTGCTTGGACGGCGAACTGCTGTATTGATCGAATGCTTTCTTCATTGTGTTGAGGAGAAAGAAGGTTAGGACTTGATGTTTACCCTCTTGCTAAAAACAGCTGATGATTTCTATTTAACCTTTAAATTGTTTACATTTTTTTAATACAATAGCCCTATTTTGTAATTTTTGGAGACGGCTTATCTCATTTTGGTTGGCCATGAAAAGTATTGTTGCACTATATACTATGTGTGGTACAATCAGCGTATTATATATTGTAATTTTAGCCCACTCAGATAGTGATGTGGATACTCTTGATAGGAAATTTACATGTCTTGATACTTTGTTAATAATATACAGAATATTATGTGCCTTAAATGTCAACGAATTATCAATTATAAAACCCAAGTACTTAACTTGTTTAACTACCTCTATGCAGGCTGTACCTATTTGAACTTTTAGTCCATTCTGATTATTTTGATATTGATTCTGGTAACCGGAAGAACCAATCAACTTAAATTTTGTTTTCTTAACATTAAGTTTTAAACTGTTATTACTTAACCATAATTGCACTTGCTGATGTTTCAAGTCTAATTTGATGTATTAAACTTTTAACATCTTTTGCAACATATTATTTTTGTTATAGGTGAGAAGACACTTTTGGCGCCTAGACACTAAATCCATAGTGCTGTTCCAAAGCGAAAATAGTACGAAATACTACAGGGAAATTCCTCTCTTGGAAATTCTGACGATAGACACGGCTCGAATCAAACAGGGCGACGTGATGCACTGCTTCGAGATTCGCACGGCCAACGTCGACTATTTCGTAGGTCAGGACCCGCTGTACGAGTTGCAGGGCGACAACAATGTTAATTTACCACCTCCGGATAGCGGCGTAGGCGCTTACTTGGCCAAAAGTTGGGAGACCGCTATTAGACAGGCGCTGTTGCCTGTTACTGCTAATTCTGGAAGTAAGTGGTAATATAAATATGAGTTTCTATGGCGTTTTTAATTATGGGAAAATATAATTACGGTTATAAACGAAACTTGACACTGAGCCGACTAATTTTCTCTCTAAAAAACATTAATTAATTCAGCTGAGCCAGAACAACTACCACTGAGTTTATTTAAAGTAAACATAAAACCATTGACTCTAGCAATAAGTAATCTTATAAACTGTACGTCTCACGAGGATCATTTCCCGGATCAGTTAAAGCTTTCAAAGATCATCCATATTTTCAAAAGAAAGGGATACATGACGATATTGCTAATCTTTGATAAACATCATAACAAAAATTTTATAGAAGGCAGTTTATAATTGGCTAATAAAATTTCTAGAACAAAATAATTGATTAAAGTCCTCTCCTCTCAACACAGTTTTAGAGCGTTCATGTCTAGGGAGAGTGTAATATACGATATGCTTAATTAGGTGTGTTATAGTAAACGGAACGAAGGTAAGATGTGCGTTTTGATGGTATATGACTTGTCGAAAGCTTTGGACATGGTGAGATATAACACTTTGCTGAAGAAGCTGAGATCTTTGGGGGTGAGGGGCATGGTGTTGTAATGGTTTAAATCATACCTATCTGATCGGAAGCAATTTGTATGTATTCGTGATAAGGGCATTGAATATACATTATCCATCAAAATGGTCAGTCATGATGTATCACAGGGCTCAATTCTGGGACCACTGCTTTTCAACATATTTGTTAATGACCTTGCGCACAATGTTTCTGGTAAAATTCTACGTATGTATGGCAAGATCAGCAATGCCATTTTGGAAATTACTCAATGGTTTATTGCAAATAAATTAAGAATAAACTGTGAAAAGACTAATTTTAGTATTTAAAAACAGAAATTCCATTTTTGATTCCAACATTACAATAGCAAACACTAAACTAAACGTCACATATGGTTGGCTTTCAAGCAAAACAACACTCTCAAACGGATAATATCCCAACGGACTTGGCAGTTGATAGAAAATGATCCTTATATACTCTAACAGTGTTGTTGTTACCAAGAAATAAAATCCGTTATATTTCTCTCTTAAACACCCAAACTGGGTTCTTATCTCTTTTCTTACACTCTTATTGCTAATCTAATACGATAGGTATACCTACCCCTCAAACTATCGTGAAATTATCTTCAGTTAAGAGTTAGTCGCTGGTTGTTCGTTGGTGTTTTAGCCCTATAGTAAAGTAAAGGTCTCCTCAACTTTTGTTATTAGTATTAAGAAGTGGTTGGTGACAAGATAATAATATAAATAGACATTCAAGGGAAGTGTACATAAAGACAGTGAGAATAGTAACCAAAGAACCTAAAAAACAAACACTACTAAAGCATAAACGTGACTGTTCCAATGCTCCAGTTATTTTACTTATATTCAAATTCAAATTCATTTATTGGTGCAAATAACAATAATTGTCTAAAACAGTACATGGGGAAAAAGAAGACATCATGTTTGTAAAAAGCTTAAAATTTTAAAAAGAAAGAAAAACACTATCCTAAGTTCACACTCAACAACACAACAATAAAGAGTGCTAGCAAAAAATACAGTTAATTAAAAATTTTACATAAGGTTTACTTAAAATTCGCTTTGCAGAAATTCATCACAGGAATAAAAACTGTTTAGCACAAGAAATTTTTTTTATTTTATTTTTAAACTGACCCCTATCCAAGTTTTTTACTTCATTTGGAAGTTTGTTATAAAATTTTATGGACAAATAACTTGGACCATTTTGACACCTTTTCAATCTGTGGTAGGCGGGGATGAGCAAGTTTTTTTGTCTGGTATCATAGCTGTGAACCTCGCTGTGCACTCTAAATCTCCCCAAATTGTCCTTTACATACAAGAGCTTCTCGAGAATATATTGAGAAGGTAAGGTTAATATTTTAAGACTTTTAAAAGATTCACTACAATCATCTCTAAAACCCAAGCCAGCCAAGACTCTGATTGCCTTTCTCTGCAATCCAAAACCACACAGCTGCAAGAGGGAAGTGCCCCCAAACAAGGATACCATAAGTTAAAACTGAGTGGAATATGGCATGATAGGATGTTAATAATACATTATCTGAAACACATTGAGAGATATTTCTAAGAACAAACAAGGCCTTACTCAGCTTCGCAGATACCTGATTTATGTGAGCCTCCCATGTAAGGGTTGAGTCAATGCAGACTCCAAGGAACTTCACATTTTCACTAGCAGAGTTAACATCACCGCAGTCTCTAAGGGAAAAAATAACTTTTTTTGTTTTATCTTCATGCATGACAAGCTTGTTCGCATCAAACCAGTTTTTTACCCTCGACTGCATGTCCCCGAGTCCCTGCACTGCCCGATCAAGAGAGTCTGCTGAGAGGGAAGCAGTGGTGTCATCCGCGAAAACGGTGTAGTTTTCATCCTTAGAGTTATGAGGAAGATCATTAATATATATAAGAAATAGTATTGGCCCCAGGATAGATCCTTGGGGCACTCCAATATTTAATTTCCTTTCCGCGGAAGACACCCCTGCCGCCCTGACAACTGGGGACCTGTCCTCCAGGTATGATTTTAAAAGAGCAATACTGTTGATGCTAAAGTTATAATAGGACAATTTACTCAGCAAGAGACCATGAGACACACAGTCGAATGCCCTGCTCAGGTCGCAGAAAAGAACGGCACTGTACCGGAGACTCTCAAATGAGTCATATATATCAGCAATAAGGTTTAATATACCCAGTGTCGTGCTCCTTCCCGAGCGAAAACCAACCTAGCTCAATCACAAAGCTCAAAGAAATTACCAATTTTAATGGCCATACATTTTTCGATTATTTTGGAAATTGAAGGAAGTAATGAGATGGGTCTATAATTTGAGGTATCTGCTCTGTCGCCTTTTTTAAAGATTGAGATAACAAGAGCTTTTTTTAATATATCAAGAAAAGTATTTTCAGCAAAACAACTATTAATAAGTTTGGTCAAAGGTATAATAATAAGGTTTTTAATAGTTTTAATCAAATTAATGCTAAGGCCAAAAATATCACAGCTTGCCTTGTTCTTCAAAGAATCCATGACATCTCTCACATCATTAAAGGATACTGGGGAAAAATCAAATCTGTCAGATGACAGATGAGAACGTACAAGGATATCTAGAGGATTGAAATCATTTGGTTCTATATTATTTATAAGGTTCCGTGCTATACTAGAAGAAGTAGGTGAAATTTGACACTCACCCTCATTTTTAGAAACTTAATTTCTTGTTTTAGTTATTACTTTCCACATTGCTTTAATAGGGTTTTTGGATGTTGTGATTATGTTATCATAATAAGTTCTCTTTGCTATTTTTAAAGAATTCCTATAAACTTTCTTAAAAAAATTATACTCGAGAATGTCTGCAGGGCGTTTATATTGCCTGCTTACTTCCCCAAGCAGTCTTAAATGCTCTCTCATGAGTTTAAGGTTATTATCAAACCAGGGGCAATTTCCAGGTTCATCGGGTTGAACTTTGAGGGTTTTGAGTGGAAAAGACTCAATATAAGATTTCTCCAGCACAGACAGAAACTTTTCTATCCTGCAGGTTACATTCAAGGATTTATTGTCAATAAAATCGAAGGAGCTTTTTTCTATGCAGTTGTTAAAATTAATTAATCCAGCCTGTGTAAGGGGACGGAACTGTCTGACTTCATGCATTTTAAGGTTGTTACCTAAATTTAATTCAAAAGACAAGAGCTGGTATTTGTGGTCAGAAAGATCAAATTCAAATTGCTGGGCAGTCGAAAAATCAGGTAAAAAATTCCAGAAAATATTGTCAAGACATGTGTTACCTCTAGTCGGTTTCCTGAATTCATGTTCAAAACCAAAACTCTGCAACAGGTCACAGAGTAAAACTGCCTCTCTTTGGGGTGTGTTGAAGTACACATTGAAGTCCCCAGCCAATGCTACTTGCTTTTTCTTACTCAGGTTTATTAAGATATGTTCAAGTTTGATCAAAAAGGTGTCGAAACAGCCCAAGGGAGGTCTATAAACAGCTAAAACGTACAAATTAAAATTTTCAATATAAACACAACAAACTTCAAGACATTTTTCAACGCGTTAAAATTACAATCAATGGACTTTACATTTAAACAGTGAAAATGGCGGAGCCACCACCAGTTGAAAGCTCTCTCGAGAAAGCTGCCTTGCAGGAGTAGTTTCCCAACTGATGCAAACTAATTTCGCTCTGGTTCATCCAGTGTTCAGTTATACAGACTATGTCTGGTTTTTCTTCAGCTAGAACAGCCTTCAGCTCATTAGACTTATTCCTCAGAGATCTAATGTTTGTATGGAATAGTTGTATCAAAGGTTGATGGGTTCTACAGGAGTATTGGCTGCGGTCACGCGCTTGTTGAAAGGCTGGCGTCTCTGGAGGTTTATAAAATGGTTAATTACCACTCCTTCTGGCCACAAGTCAACATCAATTACCTCATTTTTTTATATTAGCGGGTGCAGACAATTTAAATGAGCCTTTGTACCTGTCTTTCCTAGTCCGCATCTTATAGCAAGAACAGCCCTCAAATCCATTTCCTTTAAGAAAATCCTTTATATTTTCTTCAGTCGTTCGGGGGTGGAAACCAGAAAGAAAAATCCATGATGATCGGGTGGGGTTTGCCACAGGTAATTGGGTGACATTTTGTCTTGTACCTTTGCTGGGTATGGGTCTATTCCTGTTTTCCTTGCCTTTTCTATTCACCAAGCTCCATTTTTCCTCCTTTTGGGCGTTGGTTTTCAAAAATTTAGTGGATGATGACGCCGCCGCCGCCGCGGGCGGGAAAACATCATCGTTTTCTGTCGCGTCATCCGGAATGACAATGACGTTGTTGACGTTGACATTACTGTCATTTGGTAGAGGCCGTTTTGCATCTTGCTTCTTTTGCAGGTTTGGACCGGTTGGGAGCCGCTCGGTTGCGGCGTTTTCCGTTTGTTTAACCGGGTCATCTGGTAGGGCATGTTTCGGACTAAGGTTTTGAACAACCGGCAACACCGATTTTCTGGTGTCGTCAGAAGGCAGATTCTGCAGCACATGCGTCATTGGTGGTTGAGCGTGTGACAGAGGAGGGAAAGGGCGGAATCAGGTTGTTTACCTTTTTTTTTTCAACAACTTTTTCCATGTTTAACAGAAGAAAGTTAACTTTTTC
Source organism: Pissodes strobi (assembly GCA_016904865.1). NCBI lineage: Eukaryota > Metazoa > Arthropoda > Insecta > Coleoptera > Curculionidae > Pissodes > Pissodes strobi. The sequence goes on along the minus strand of MU182631.1, from coordinate 102,975 downwards.
TTGTAGCCATCCATTTGATTTTCCAATGAAGTATACTTTTGTTCCAATTCCTTTTGAGATTTCAACGTCGGCATCGGCATTAGCGACCGACGGTACTGAAAACATGGCTGCCGGCGGGTCTGCTGCTAGATGAACACAAACTGCCGTTTTTTTAGCTGCAGCTTGCTTTAGGCAGGAAGGGTGAAACAGTTCCACGCACTTTACACATTTCACTAGGTTATCGGAAAGTTTTTTACAATGAAAGCACGCAAATCTACCCGTTTGTTCGGTTTTTGTTACGCTCTCGTTTATAAAGCGACACGTCAGTCGTCGCCATCATCATAAATGGTGACATCTTTAGTTTAAATAATGCTCCAGTCCGTAGAAACTGTGGTCCTTCGAGTAATTCAATTAAAATTAAATCATACAGTGCACATACAGCTCCACCGGCACAATTATACAATTGTATCTCCCTCGTGTTTAGGGAAGAAGCCAAGCAGCAATTCATCCCCGATCAATAATGCCAAGAATTTGCTTTCAGATGTACGTAAAATCGGAGAGTTGCCCACTGATATATGCATTAAATTGCTGTTGAAGGATATAAGTTTTGATTTTGTAGGATTTAAAGTCAACTGATTGGAATCGCACCATAATTCCCCTCTCTCAAGATCCTGCAATATGGTTCTATGAAGCAATATAGGAACCTGACCATGCCACAAAATGGATGTATCATTTACAAAGATAGTGAATTGACCACTAATCCGATGCCCTGCAAGATCATTGATGTAAAGCAGAAATAAAATATGACTCAAGACTAAGCTTTGAGGGATGAATTGATAATCAGAGCATGTAGGCCCTATGATACGCTGACGACGACCCGTAAAGAAAGAAGAAAGCCAGGAAATCTCCAAAGCCATAACGTTTTAGCTTCTAAAGTAGAATATCAGGCCTGACGCAGTTAAAAGCCTTTGACAAAAGACAACAGCAGAAGCTCCACCTGCATTCATCTGAGTGTATAATTGCTGCAGTAGACGAAACACAACATCATCATTGGTACTGACTTTGTCTCGGAAACCAAATTGATGTTTGCTTAGAATCCGGTTTGAATAAATAAAGGGAAGCATACGCGTATCTTTCCCAGCTTTTCAATGACTTTTGATAAAGTGAGTCGAGTGGCTTGCTCGCTGAAGAACACTTTGGATTTAGGAAGAATAAATCAATGACTATGGCCTTGCACAGGTTGTGTGAGGGCATAGTCAGGGGCCTTGAGAATGGGGACTATATAGGTGTTACATTCTGTGATTTCTCCAAGGCCTTTGACTGTGTCTCCCATGACATATTAGTTACTAAGCTAGAATATTCTGGAGTTCGACCAGGGAGCTGTCAGTTGATTCGGAGTTATCTTTCCGGTAGGCGGCAAATAACATCCATAAATGGGAGTTGGTCAGTGAAGCGGGTTGTGAGGCATGGAGCACGCCAGAGGGTTTATTTTGGGCCCTTTACTGTTTCTTGTATATGTCAATGATGTGGCCTCGGCCCTGCCACGTGCTAGAGTTACCCTGTATGCGAATGACACCAACTTCATTACGAGTTCTGTGACCTACGAATCTCTTGTGATGGAGATGAATGAGGATATTGGCGACAGGTGTGCTTCCAACCATCTCAATCTCAACCAGAATAAAACAAAGAATGTAGTTTTTGCCCTGAGCCACGTGGCAGTATTTTCACAAATCAGGTTAACGGTTGGGATGGAGGTCTGTCTGGTGGCTTTCCATGCGCTGGTGCACTCACCCTGTGTGTATGAGCTGCTTGTCTGAGGGCATTTTGCCCACGTTGTGAGAGTTTTTGCATTGCAGTAGAGGGCAGTTCGGGTCTTGGCTCAGGTTGATCAACGAGATGATGCTCGGTCTTACTTTCGGAGCCTCCGGATAGTTACCCTTCCCTCTCACTTTATACGAATCATTGATATGCTTGCAACGACATTCAAAAACTTACAAAAAACAGCCTCATGGTCAGATAAAGCAGCGTTTTCGATTGAACATTCAACAGCCTCCTCGCGAGAATTATAATCAATAGTGCTGGAGGAAGCTTGTGTAATGCGTGTTGGAGCGTTTACATGCATGCATAAATTATATGACCGAAGTAAGTGGCATAAGCGCACAGTAAAGATGAAACTTCTATCACAAAAATTTAGATTAAAATCTTCTGTAAGAATAATAAATGCAGAATTTTAGAAAGGGCTGCATCAAGGTTCATAAGAAAAATGTTACAATCAGAAGAAGGTGAACGGTAGATACATAAGACATTGGTATTTAAAGACTTGGAGAAAATCACCCAAACTAATTCGAAGGAGTTTTGTTCCAACAAAGTTTCATTTAAGAGTATGTATGTAGTATGTATAATATGTAGACTGAAATAAGAGAGGCTTTATGCTTATGCTTCCAAACTTGGGCTAATCTCACAGCGAGTCTTAAACCAGAGGATTAAATATATCTATATAGATTACTATGATTATAAGGATGATTGGATCTGAAAAATCAACAAATCTAAACCCTGAATAATTAATAAATTAAAATTATAAAGTATGAGCTGAAATGAAGTAAATCATTCGGGAAAATATGTAGCTAATGTACAATTGCTTCATTTATTTATTTTTTTATTTTTATTTATTTATTTAATTCTCATGTTAATACATACAATGTTTACATATGTCAAAAAATTTAGTCACAATTTCATATGAAACTACTTAAATTTACTTAAAAACTTAATAATACCATGCTCAATAAAAATAGTGCATTAGGACAGCAATAAAATACACAAAATATAAAGTTTACAACACCACCTATTTAAAATTAGTTTAAAATATGCTGCGATCTTCCAAGAACTCATAAGCCTTACTAACTAATAGGCTGTGTACCTTTAATTTAATTTTTTTTGAATCCAGATCCCTAACCTCCCTAGATAACTTGTTAAAAAACTTGACAGCAAGAAATCCTGGACCATTCTGGGACCTATGCTGTCTCCGGTATGGCAACGTGAGCTCCCCACTACCACGGGTGGGAATTTCATGGATGCCACCATTAGTAGGGTATTTGCTTTTATTCTGGTGTATATGCAGTAAGTTTTGGAAAATAAAGATGCAGGGAAGTGCTAGAAAGCTCTCCCTACAGTCATCCCTATATCCGATGCCAGCAACAATACGCACAGCACTGCGCTAAATACCAAACACTTGCGCCACCCCGCAGAGTGTCCCCAGACAATAAGAGCATATAGAATGGCACAGTGCAAAATATGCAGTCCTAAGAGAATTTGTTGACACCCTTGTAGCAAGATTTCTCAATATATATATATGCTTCTGGACACTTTCACAGAGACTGATTCAGTGTGGGAGTCCCAACTAAGCTCAGGGACCAAGCAGGCACCTAAAAACTTTGTGTTCTCCGCAACCGGGAAGGGAGGTTCACCTGTGTTACATAATGTAAAAATTATGTTATTAGTTTTTTCTTGATTAAGTATAAGCCCATTGAGTTGGAACCATCTCTCAGCCTCCAATTGTGCATCGCACGCCATGTTCACAGTCTCCTCGAAAGAGCCGCCGCTCACAGACACAGAGGTGTCATCAGCAAATAAAATATATTTACCCATTTGGGCATCACCTGGAAGATCATTCACATAAATAAGAAATAGCAGTGGTCCCAGGATGGATCCCTGGGACACACCGTATGCCATTTGTCTTGCAGATGACAGCACCCCCTTTAAAGCCACTATCTGAGAACGGCCACTCAAGTAAGACTGTATGATCTTAATAGAGCTGTCACTAAATTGATAATATTTCAGCTTATGGATTAGCAAGTCGTGCGACACACAATCAAAAGCTTTACTCAGATCACAGAAGGTGTAGTTAACATACGCTCAAACGCATCAGAAATACAAGACACCAAATTCATTATGCCAGATGCAGTACTAAGTCCAGCTCTAAAGCCAAATTGCTGATTACTGAGCAAATTATTCTGTTCAAAATATTCCAGAATTCTTCTGGCGATGCACTTATCCAAAATTTTGGATAATACTGGCAATAATGAGATAGGCCGATAATTGGACATATTGTTCTCATCTCCCTTCTTAAATATTGGAATGACAAGGGCCATCTTCCAGATGTTTGGAAAAGTGGATCCCCGAAGGCATCTATTTATAAGTTTTGTAATGGGCACAAGAAGCAATTCCTCAACTGGTTTCAAAAGTTTTACAGATAGACCAAAACAATCTTTACTACTTTTATTTTTTATATTCTGAAATATATCTCTATAAAAGAAAATTCATTAATTTGAAAGGGCAAATTTGGAGTATTAACTAAATGAATGGGAGAAAAAGAAATATTGGTAGGATTGCTCGACAATAAGTTAGGAACAACATTGACAAAGTACTCATTAAATTCATCAGCTGTGAAGTTGGGTGCCACTGGTTGGGCTTTTTGTAGGAGAATTTCTGAGGTTGTCTATTATGTTCCATGTGCATTTAGATTTATTGTGGGAGTTATGTATTAGATTGTCATTATACTTTTTTTTACCAAGATTGATGCTTTCTTTGTATTTTTTCCTATATTCGTTTTTAACATTTACATTCATAGTTGTAGGATTCATCCTTGCAATATCTGACAGAAGACACAAATGATCATTGATAGTTCATTGTTAAACCATCTTTGATTTATATTGGAATTTGTGTGGCTAGATATTATTGGTTTTTTCAGGAAAGGAATATTCATAAGCGTCTTTTATAATATTATTAAAATGATTTGCGACAATCTCAGTATCTTGATTTTGATCATTTATAAAATCCCACGACATACTTTCTATTAGGTTAAAAAAGGTGTTCCTACCAACCTGGGTCATAGGCCGAAATACCTTTCTCTCAGGATTGCTCACTTTAATGGCTGGGATATCAACTTGCTGGGCTAAGTGATCTGAGAGATTAGTGTCCACCACACTTATGCTGCAGTCATCCAGCTGAAAATTCATTATAAATAAAGGTACAAAATTCATACTTATCGCAGAACCGCACAGGGCAGTGAAACACCCAACTGATGAAAACTGCAATAAATCCGAAACTATTTGTCGAGAACATATGCTTCGAATCGAATTTACTAATGATCAAACATGTCGTTGCAAACCCAATTATATTGTCTGATGCTACTGCGTTTACCATTTAAGTTATTTCACAACTCTGTGCATAGCGCAATTTCACTGAGATATCTCAAATGCTAATTTTGGTTTAGTTGAAAAATCTGGAATTGGATCAGAACTCGCTGTGTTTACCTTTTAGATAGTGTAATGCTCTTTGGATGAACTTGAAAGTGGACATATCTTTGTTGCGATCGTAGATTGTAGGTAGATTGTAAGTCTAGTTTTAACCACCTCCTAATGACGCTAAGATGCTTAGAAAAGAGCGTCGAACGCAAAAATTCTGTTGCGGTATTATCGATAGAACGATTGTTCTATCCCCAATGAGTTGTATGGATTTACAGTCACGTTCATCATATTTTAATACCGGCCGCGCATGAGATTTCTAGAGCTTAGACAAGGCCATGGTGGTTTGTATAAACTTGGATACCACGTAGATGTATAGATTCAGCCTGAAGCCATGCAGAGAGTTTAGAGGTTATATAGTTTGCCCTGCAGCTGTACGATTTGTTCATCCAATCTTTGGGAGGGAAACGTCTCTTCCAGCATTAAGAGGCTAGATCTGTTGAGAGAAATCTAAACTAGGTGTGAAAAACAATAGATCCAAAGGTCATGCTTTACTTAATTTTGCTTCACTATCATATTATCAAATGAAATATAATAATTAATACCTTTCATTTCAATAATATATGCTAAATTATGTATTTTGAAAATCTTTCCCTGCTCATTTTATTGTCTAGTCTAGTAGCTTATTGATAATGCGATAAATATGATTTTTAGAACCTGATGAAGGACCTGCCCAAAACGAAGAGCAAATTACGGACATGAGCCAGATTTACCAGATTTATCCCGATGATGTTTTAGGATCTGGTCAGTTTGGAATTGTATATGGAGGAGTACACAGAAGATCTGATCGGGCAGTAGCTATTAAGGTATGATAATAACCAAGGAACTAATCTTTATAAAAATTCTCCATTGATAAGGCTGTGTAATAATTTTAATAGATATTGTAGTAATATTAATATATTTTGTATTTCAGTTGAAGTGTTTAAAAAAACAAATAAAAGGAGAAATAGATATAAGGATATGTTCCTAGTTTGTAGGCTTAATTTTTAGTTTGATTGTATCTATTATTGGCTTTGTAAAAGTTGTTGAAATACGAATAAATAAATAAATAAAATAACATTTTGCGACCTGGTAATGAAAATATACTATTTTTTTTATGTTACAGGTTATCGATAAGCTTCGTTTTCCCACCAAACAGGAAGCGCAATTAAAAAACGAAGTGGCAATATTGCAGAATCTCTCGCATCCTGGCGTCGTGAATTTGGAACGAATGTTCGAGACTCCCGAACGAATTTTCGTCGTTATGGAAAAACTGAAAGGCGACATGTTGGAAATGATTTTGTCGCACGAGAAGGGACGGCTCACCGAAAGAGTTACAAAATTTTTAATAACTCAGGTAGGTGATAAATATGCCTAAATTCAAATATCAGATACCGAGATATTACTATTCTTGAATGTATGCACAGCAGGACAGATTGTGTTATCTTGTGATGTTGAATTAAATTAAAATATTCTTTTTAGATTTTAGTTGCCTTGAAATATCTGCACAGCAAGAATATCGTGCATTGCGATTTGAAGCCGGAAAACGTCCTGCTAAGTTCGGACTGTGAATATCCTCAGGTAAAACTGTGCGACTTTGGCTTTGCTAGGATCATCGGTGAGAAGTCTTTCAGGAGGTCAGTGGTCGGTACCCCTGCATATTTAGGCATGTACAGATTCAAATATTTATTCGATTAATTAATAATAGATTTATTATTCCTCATGTCTGAAGATCTCTTGGTACGAAATTCTAAAATCAACAAGCCGCATAACATTTCACAATGTTAGAACTTACAACATTAGGATTCAAATCATTTAAAAATACTACAAACACGTGGTAAAAACCTGAATCTAGAATTTTCGCGATGTTGACAAGAAGTTTTGTAATTTTTTATACAAATGCTATTCAGGTAGATTTTTCGGTTCTTGGGGTAATGAGGTATAACCATTGATTTGTATAGGAGTGGATAAGCAATAAATAGACCAAACATGGCAAATTTACGACCGCGACATGTAAACAAAGAGATTTCTATTTGGACTTGCGCATTAGAAAATTAGTAGGAGCTAGCTGTTGCACCGTGAAGGTAAATAGGCAGGCCCGGACTTCGAAAGTGATTATTTCACCAAATATTCGGTAGAGAAGTCTTGCCGATTGTAAAATAGGCCCCAGTTAGCGTAGTGAAACAAACAATAAGGTATAAATAAGTAATACTTATAATAATTAGACTTACTTGAAATAGGAAATCCCGGGTATTTTGCCTCTACTACTACAAAACACAACCATACACTTTCAGGATTCTATTTTGGTAGCATCGCCGATTGTTTATCTGCGTATTGTTCAATGTAAACGAAAATCAAAATAGGTTACGTACAAACCACAAACGTGAACCACTAAACTAAAACTAATTAAGCAACTACAGACACTAGGTCCAAAGAAAGTAAAAAAAAGTAAAAACTCGAATTATTAACTCAAAACCCCGCCCCGTCAAAACGAAAACACGTCAAAGACAAAAGCCAAGTTCGATCCTGACCGACGCCTGCTGAGACGGCAAGTGTTTTAGTGCGCATGACAAAACGGTATCTTCTTTGTTTACGTTTTTCCATTTTACGTCGATTTTGTCATGCGCAGAAACCTGTTTTTTCGCCCATAGGTTGCCACTTTTGAATAGTGCGACAGGCGACTATTGCTTATCCACTCCTATACAAATCAATGGGTATAACACAGAAAAGTTTATAATAATTCACAGTACTACTTAATCTCGTGTAACCTAATCTATGTTTAGATTATATTGGTTGCATATAGAAGGCATTTGAGAAAGTATCTGCTAGAAATAATCAATATTTAGGCTTAGTGAAATGGACTTTTTTGTATCTGCTCTATAACATCTTTTAATCAAAATATCATCAACTCAGATAATGAGAGCAGAACAGCAGGGGCAATAGTTAGATTATGAAAAGTACGTTATTCTGGAAGGTCCACAGCGGATTGCCAATAGTTTTAATGGGTTTTTTAGGGACGCACCTATTCTGCCGTTCAAAGCGAAAAGACCGTAACTGCAAAAAAAATAGAAAATTGAGTTATTGTCTTATTTGGACTTCTAATGGACCAAACTATATTCTTAGAAATGGAGAACAAATTTTTATGGGAGGTGTGGTACCTGGAGGCTACCTTGGGCCACATTGGTGAGGATCGCCAGGATTAAATATTATAGTTTAAAAAAATGCTTCCATAGTACATCGAACTAAAAAGTGGAAAATAAATATAGTTTAAAAGTTAAAAAAGACACGCTTTAATGATCAATCGAACTAAAAAACATTATTATTTATTAATACAGACAGAAAAAAAAAATAATAATGAACGAAAAATATTAGTATTATTGTGAAAAAAGCGTGGGGTGCTCGATGTACATAAGATATAGCACAAAGCGCCCCACGCTTTTTTCACAATAATACTAATATTTTTCGTTCATTATTATTTTTTTTTTCTGTCTGTATTAATAAATAATAATGTTTTTTAGTTCGATTGATCATTAAAGCGTCTTTTTTAGTTTTTTTAAACTATATTTATTTATGCTTGTGTAGTGTTTTAATTCAATTGAATTCGATGGAAAATTAAAATTCGCATAAAAGCCTTATAAGATCTCCTTATTATACAATAGATCCCAGCGTATACTAGCTTTGGCTCAACAAGGAAGTAATAAGGATAATCCGAGCAGAGATCATACTAGGCATGATCTTGACAAAAATTTGGCCGTATCTGTGTGTATCTCACTATATTGTAGGGAACATGAGCCAAATGTTCGCTATTTAAGTAGTGATATCATCATTACGCTCTTGTCTAATGATTTAAAATAAAAATTTCCAGATACTAACGGTTCATATGAAACTATCATTTGCTAAATTGGGTCATGAAGGGTACGATCTTTGCGAGTCATTTTATCTTAATCCTCACAGCGAAGATAGGAGTTAAGTATAGAAGAGACGCAAAACAAATTAAATTTGGCTAGACAATTGTGCTTGTCAAAACAATAACTGGACTGTTTACTTTTTTGGAAATCAGATTTTATTTTGAGCCAGGCCACACTTTTATGTCGGCCGACAGTAATCAGGTGGAGCTTTCCATGAAAAGAAAGCAAAAATTATATGATTTTGATGATTTTGCAGCTCCAAAATTAAAGCGAAAGCAAAGAGTAGAAATTTTAAGAGAGGACTGCCGGCGAATTTCCTTTGATGTTTCAATACCTTCTTCATTGACCTCGTCCCTTTAAATTGGTAGTAAGCGGCGTTGTCGCATACAATTTTATTTTGCTGTTAGCGATGTTGCCATTTTCATTAATGCTTTTTATTATTAGTAGACAGGACCGGCTTAATCCCAATTTCTATTTTAATGAAAAGATAAATAGTTTATTTACAATTACGCATTTAATCAAAGGACCCCGCACATTTCTTATGGAAAATAGCTTTCGGCGAAATTTTGAGAAAATTTGATATGATGCAGTTCTCGATGTCCTGATTAAAAGTTGTCATGGGCACAACTCAATCCTATGACCAGTTTTCAAGTTATAAGTCTTCAAAGTTGGCTTTTTTGGACCTTTAAGATTGATAAAATTTTTAACATAATTGTTTATATTTCCCTTATTAGTAAATATAAATAAAAAAATATATATTCTGGGTTTTAGATCATATGGTGCCTTCTTAAAATGTGGCACACAAGTTTGTACAGGGTCTTACCTAAAATAGTGGCGACAAAGAAATATCAATTTAGAGAAAATCGCTAATAACCAAATTCAATCAATCATGCAGAATAAAAAAACCAACGGCTAGATTTTGTTTAATTTTTAATATGCGATCGCCAAAAGCAAACTAAACAATTCCTAGTATAGTTTTACATCGAAAATGTTATACCGGGTGTTCATTTTATGTCGGTTGTCTTCGCGTTGGAATATTTGACTTTCGAACTAGGTATACTTACTACTCGATAGGTACCATTGGAGAGAAAATATTCTCAAATTAATTAGTAGTAAGTAATATTTTGGTAACCACATATTTTAATTTTTAAATCTCCCGCAAGAGGGCGATTTCATAGTCTTTATGGGGACAAACGGTAGGTACATATTATAATATTTTTGATATATACAATATTGGAGATACATATTATTATGTTTTACTTTTTCCACACTTTTTACACACCCCATAGGGTGTTAGAAAAGTAAAACTAGAGTTGAATTTATGAAGCGCAGACTCTTCGCGGCTTATTTTTGTCGAAGCGTCAAGTAAGCTATTTTTGGTCTCTATATCCATGGCGACTAAACAAAGCCGAATTTCGTTATTTTGTTTGACAAGTAAAAGTATTAAATAAGAGTTTAATATATTTTAGGTTTATTAAAACCAAAATAATACTATTAAAAATGGCATTTCGGTTAAATTATATGGCATGTTATACTTGTGATAGATATTTTAATAGACAGCAAATGGCGTTATTATATGGCGCAGAAAATGAACTAAAACAAGAAATAGCGATTGGTCGAAGAGCAAATATAGAGGGTTTACCTGAAGAACATGTTAATCCTGATACAAGACTTTGTTTAAACTGCAATCGTTCAATTTTGCGTGAAATTCAGAACATTGAAAATAACCCTGCCAGTATGAGACTTAATGTTTTAAAACAAACTTCGAGGCGGACCTGTCTTGTTTGCAATTCAATGAATAATATTCATAGATTATCTTTAAAATGTAGAGTAGATATTTTTATTCGTCAGGATATCTTTATTCCAACCGGAACTAGAAGCTGCACTCATCATTTAGATGAAAATGGTCTACTTTTGCCTTTTCTGCTTCCTGCCCTGCAATTTATTAATCAAGCATATTTAGTTCCGGGGCCAGAACTGGTAATTTTTTTACAAGAAATTCGATCAATTGCAAATAGCGCTAACAGATGGCAATGCTGTGAGAAAGACCTTAACGAAGAAGAATTCAGGAGTGTTTCTGGTTTAAGTAAAGAACATTTTAATGATTTATATCCATTTTGTCGTCCTGTGCCTACTGGAAATCTAACAGAAAGGTAAGTTATATCTAAGTTTATTCAGTGGCTAAAAAATCGCGTCTTTTTTTTTAAAGAGAGAGAAAGTTGTCTTAATTTCCGCGTGGTACCAAAGATAATAAGAGCTTAAAGTAGGGGGAGTGCGGGAGGGTTGACCATAGAGGAGACTTGAACCACTCGCCATATTTGATTTATGTTTCCCGCCAACCGAAATCTACCGACCCTACGCGATGACCTTTCGTGTCGGCGTTATACCCACAAAGCATCTTAGCGATCGTCAGTCAAGCAAAGAAGTTAGACAAGTTTCTATGTTTCACTATATAAAAAGTAAGATCGTGACATTTTATGTTTACCTCGACTAACTGTACATAAGGTAAGTGTTCAATTTGATATTCAGGTAGTTATCTTTAGTCTTTAGTGCAGTTAAAGTTCTGTAAGCAAAGTATGCAAGATAAATTATAAGTATTTTAAAAGTACGAAAAATAATGGCGGATACCGGGAGGGAGACTTGAGACGTTACCGAGTGGGAGACTTGAACAGTATGCAAAAGATATGTGCATGATGATTGCGTTGGGCTGTCAAAAAAATACATTGAAGATTTCATTTGTCCAAACTGTACTTGAAACACCAGATAGCAAAAAAATGATATCTGCTATTTTTAAGTTTATTTCTACCGAATTATTTTCTTATTTCCTTATGTCAATTAAAAAAAATTTTCGTTTGTGTTAATAAACTTTAAAATTATTAATAAAATGTTTTTTTTATTGTTAGCTGTTTACTGAACTACAACTTAAAAGCTTATACTCAGAAATTATTAAAAGAAATATTTTTAAGTACTCGAATCGTATATGGTCAAGTCTCCTCACTAACCGGTTCATGTCTCCCAATGGTTGGGGAGACTTGATCTAAAAACACCTTGTCCTACTTTTTCTTGTAAAAATTAACCCTACAACTTAGGACGCAGACAAAACCATCATTTGAATTAAAAATGCCACAGCTTTTTATAAACGTCCACAGTTCTTGACTTAACCCAAAATTAAAGTTATTTTTTTAAAGTACGCATCGGTATTTAAGGTTTTGAGCTAGCTTGCTATATCTTAAAATATTCATTAAAAAATTGCACACATCACGTTTTCTTTATTACTTATTTTGTAACTTACCTAATCGTTACCTATGTAAAAATGACTCTCTTCCAATGTTATGTATTTTTTTAGGTCAATAAGCAAAAAGAACTTACTATCCTTTTTATGTAAACTTCGACATGGATTATCGGACGAGTTTTTGTGTGTTTTGTTTAAATACAAAAGTAGGCAACATGCAAGTATGGCTTTTTCAACAGTGCGACAAAGTCTTTCTGAAAATTTTGTACCACAAAATATAGGATTTGAGGCTATCGGTAGACAAGAATATATTAACAGACATGTTACAGACTTCTCCAATCAACTTTACAACCCTAATCCAGAAATACCAAAAGCAATTGCTTATGTAGACGGAATTTACAGCCCCATTGAGAAGAGCAGTAACTTTAGGGTACTTCGCCAGTCTTATTGTATTCACAAAGGCAAACATTTGTTGAAGCCCACTTTAATCGTTGCACCAGATGGTTATATTTTAGATATCCAGGGACCATATTTTTCTGACAGTCAAAATAATGATGCTGCTATTTTAAGTAGAGAGTTCGAAAGAGATATAGTTGGTTTAAGAGCTTGGTTTCACAATGGTGATATATTTGTTGTAGATAGGGGCTATAGGGATGTTATTCCACTTTTAAATGAACTAGGAATAGACCACAGAATGCCACCTCTGTTACCAAGGGGACAACAACAACTTACCACTGAAGAGGCAAATGAGTCACGCCTAGTTACAAAAACAAGATGGATAGTTGAGGCTCGAAATAGTCATTTAAAAACAATGTTCCAATTTTTTTCCAAAACTCTCTCATTTCACTATGTTGTTAATTTTAAACATTTTTTAAAAATTGCAGGAGCCATTATAAATAAATATCATGGGCCCATTAGTATGCCTGATGCTAATGCTGAGTTTGCAAATATTATGTTGCAAAGGTCACAACAAGTTAATAATTTGCAAATTCGCATTGAACGGGAGCATTGGCAACGCAGGCATGGTGCATGGAACCCTATCAATATTGAAGAACTTCCCAATTTTCCACGTCTTACTATAGAGTATTTACAAAATCTAACAATTGGTACATATCAAATAAATCTGACGCCTTCATATATTAAAGACACAGTGCAAAGAGAAGGAGAACACAATGACTTTCAAATTAATATATTAATTGACGATCCACAACTGGTTCATTTACGAATTTATTCTCGACATAGAAATTCAACCCGATATCAGTTATGGATAGCATTTAATAACGAAGATCACGATCCTATTACAAGCTATTATTGCACCTGCCGATCTGGTGCCAGAATACTGGGTTGCTGTGCTCATGTAGCCAGTTTTATTTGGTATATGGGATACTCAAGGCACCAAGAACAAATTCGCTATCCATCTACTGCATTACTAGATATAGTCTTAGATGCCGGAAATCGGTAGATTGTATTTTTTGTGTTGTCTTATCTACTCTACAACCAGCAATTAATTTTTTCCTACTCTTTACTTTATACATAGTAGCATCGATTTTTTTATGCAATGAAGAAAATTATTGTTAATTTTATTAGTTTTTTAAGTCTGCTGGCATTTTTCCTATGCTATGTGTAAAAACGATTATTTTATGCCAGGTTATTTTTATGTCATGTACACATGTTCATAAAATCAATTATTATGGTTAACACGTTAATACATGACAGTACCATTGTAGTAAAAAATATCACTGATTAAGCAGTAGCGCATCCCAGAGATAAGTCAATGAAACGTATTGGTCGGACACAACTCCTCTAGCAGTATGGCCCCACATAGTGTTTTCTTAATTTTACCTCACATTTTATATCCAGTCAAAAACATATGTATAAAATCGGATAACTTTCCAAAATCTCCATGTGCCTAATTTTAGGCACATGACGTGGTAATTTTATTCCTACCTTAAACTAAAAACAATCTACAGTGTAAAAAATAAAATATACCTGTAATATTTCTATAATTTTATATTACAAATATTATAATATGTACCGTTGACATGACTCTATGGCTATGAAATCGCCCTCTTGCAGGAGATTTAAAAATTAAAATATGTGGTTACCAAAATATTACTTACTATTAGTTTGAGTATATTTTCTCTCGAATGGTATCTATCGAGTAGTAAGTATACCTAGTTCGAAAGTCAAATATTCCAACGCGAAGACAACCGACATAAAATGAACACCCGGTATAACATTTTCGATCTAAAACTATAGTAGGAATTGTTTAGTTTGCTTTTGGTGATAGCATATTAAAAATTAAACAAAATCTAGCCGTTGGTTTTTTTTTATTCTGCATGATTGATTGAATTTGGTTATTAGCGATTTTCTCTAAATTGATATTTCTTTATCGCCACTATTTTAGGTAAGACCCTGTACAAACTTTTGTGCCACATTTTAAGAAGACACCATATGACCTAAAACCCAGAATATATTTTTTTTATTTTTATTTACCAATAAGGGAAATATAAACAATTATGTTAAAAATTTTATCAATCTTAAAGGTCCAAAAAAGCCAACTTTGAAGACTTATAACTTGAAAACTGGTCATAGGATTGAGTTGTGCCCATGAGAACTTTTAATCAAGACATCGAGAACTGCATCATATCAAATTTTCAGAAAATTTCGCCTAAAGCCATTTTCCATAAGAAATGTGGGGGGTCCTTTGGCCATCAAGAGCAAAAAAATAATTTCCTAATGTACTGCATTTTTCAATGTATAATAGTTCAAGTCAAAGGTTTAACAAGGTGAAAAAAAATTCTCTTATAATCTCTCTTATAAAATAAAGTTACTTTGGGTTAATAATACAGACAATATGGTCTGTATGCTTTCAAATCAGATATCTACAAGCCCATGGTCATATCACTAGGCCCAGTGATTCTTTCATTCTAGAAAACATTGATAAAATAATCACGAAAGAACAATCTA